>OY292395.1:41578310-41910417 GCA_958496205.1 Idaea biselata
TGTGGATGTCGTAAAAGACGACAAGGGAAACTGTTACTGCTAGATGAATGGTAGAAGATTTCAACTGTGTATTTAAAGAACTACACTGCGATCATCAATCCACTTGCCAGGACGGATGGATGGTGATTTATGCAAAACCCCTTTATATGATAGGCTCAAATTTGCAAAGACCCCGGTGGCAGCAGGTCACGGTAGCGGCAATGGCAACAGCGTCGCAGGAGGTCCTAACTATCTCCGGTAGAGATCTAGCTACTGAAGCAACAACCGACGACTGTTGCACTTGACAACATACAAGATCCTCGAACTGAAGGAGCAGTGTTAAAGTTGCAATGGGATTATCAGAGGTTCGAAGAGAGCGGGACGATCATCCTTGATTCCGTCAACTTGCTCTACCAACTCTACTACGACCAGCATCCATCCCGACACCGCATTGTTAAGATATTGTTGTTGTAAGATATCGCATTGTTTAGCCGTGTAACCCCGGCATAGAATAGTGCTACCTCATCTCTTGCCGTGGGTGTCTTAAAAGGCGACATAGGGATCTGAGGGAGACTAAAGGTGGCGGAAAAACTGCTTGGTCCCTAGTAGGGTTGGTGTCAGGCAGGCGGCCGGCCGTAAAAATATTGCCAAATCTATTTGCAGAAGGTATGGTCAATGATAACTTATTTACTGCGCCGACCCCAAATTAATTTGGGGTTTAGCGGACCCCGGGCTCCCGAAAGGGATGCAACCGGGAACATCGCAGATGAGCAGAAGGAGAAGTTAAGAAAGAGAATAAATGCATGATAATTAAATACCTAATAAATATCTTTAAAAAAATTGTTTTCAAATATTTTGTGCATTTATAATATACTAGCTGTTGCTCGAAACCCGTCGGGTTTCGGCTAGTTCCGATTCCATCCGGTTGCGTGGTGAACTAAATTCAATTATTTTAAACAGTAAAATGTCATATTGTGTAACGTTGTACACGTACAATGGTAGAATTATATATTAAATAGGCTAAAATATATAAAAAATAAACAATTTAAAACATTTAATTTAAATAATTAATAACAAAATATAATAAAACTAATATAATTAAACTAAATAACTTAAAACTTTAAACAATTACCTTAAAAACTAATATTAGAGACCTAAAACTTCAACTAAAAATACCTTAACCCAAACTATAATTAACTTACACTATTAAAAACTATATCCTGCAGTTATTAATAAACATTATGTTCATAAAACGTCACTGGAGTTGGTCAACTCAAGCATCATGTCTAGTTGCGCGGTTGTACTGCGACATTCCAATCGGCCGGCTATTGTTTCGAGCGCGGCGACAACGGGAGCCGTGACGTAGATTCTTGAACCTCGTCCATTCGTAATTTGATTCGCATCAAGGACACACGCAGCTCTTCTCAGCGCGGGTCCATATAATATACGTCCCTATATTAGCGAATACAATAATCCAGTTGCAGTGGTACAAATAGAAATTATACCTAATAACATCAATAAGTGATTTTAAAACCCGAAATTCGGTAAGTGGCGAACATTTCGTACTAACAGCATAGGAATTATTATTTTTGGTTTTGTTTTAGGTAAATGCTTCATTGTAATTTATAATACACTTTTTAGGGTTCCGTAGCCAAATGGCAAAAAACGGAACCCTTATAGATTCGTCATGTCTGTCTGTCTGTCTGTCCGTCCGTCCGTATGTCACAGCCACTTTTTTCCGAAACTATAAGAGCTATAGTGTTAAAACTTGGTAAGTAGATGTATTCAGTGAACCGCATTTAGATTTTTACACAAAAATAGAAAAAAGTACCAAATTTTTGGGGTTCCCCATACATAGAACTAAAACTCAAAAAAAATATTTTCATCAAACCTATTCATGTGGGGTATCAATAGATAGGTCTTCAAAAATGATATTGAGGTTTCTAAAATCATTTTTTTCTAAACTAAATAGTTTGCGCGAGAGACGCTCCCAAAGTGGTAAAATGTGTGTCCCCCCCCCTGTAACTTCTAAAATAATGGAATGATAAAAGTAAAAATTATATATGATGTACATTACTATGCAAACTTCCAACGAAAATTGGTTTGAACGAGATCTATTAAGTAGTTTTTTTTTAAAACGTCATAAATCGTAAACCACAATTTACCTTTCAAAACAAAATCTGTTGTATTGATAATGGTACGGAACCCTTTGTGCGCGAGTCCGACTCGCACTTGGCCGGTTTTTATTGTTTTATATTGTGGGGAATAGTGGTAGATATTATATTTGATTGTATGTATTCACGCTAAATTGTATGGATGTGTTCCGTTATGTACAAAATTACTACCCACATGTTTTTTAACAAAGTCGTTAATTCAATTAATTTTTCATTCCCGTATTTAAATATTCATTTTAACTTTTATCAGAATCTCTGTTCTCGTAAACCATCAGCCACAGTCATTGCCTACTAGGTAAAGTTAGGTGCTTCCTCATCCTCATCATCATCATCTCGTCATGGGCGTGGCAGACTGTGGTTGTGGTCACTGTGTGAATATTATTCTAACACTGGACGATATTCCAGGGTTCCAGATTACCGCTCAGGAATACGCTTCAAGATCTCCATTCAAGTTTTCTCACCTACCGTAACGTAAAGAAGTTCACTGACCCGGCAACCACCTACACCACCTAGGCCATCGGACATTCCCCGGACTTTCCAGGATAGTACCTATCTTACGAGCCAGTGAAAGTGGAACCACGGGTTAGGGCTAAGAACCACCCCTGTATTTTTTTAATTAAATTAATGTTAACTTTTTAGTGTGAAACAATTGTCTTATTTAATCCTGCCAACACTAAACCGTTACAATTGTTATTCAATATAGCCTACAGACTGTGAGTTATTCAGCTTTCTAAATACATCACATATGTGGAACAGTTCTAATAAAGAGGTAGAGGCCTTCGACGTGGTGGTCAAATATTGCGAGAGTCCTCAAGCAAGCCAAAAAAACAAACCAAAACCAAAACTACAAACTAAGACAGATCAACTTGCAGCTGTTAGAAATAACGGCGGGATAAAGAGAAGGAAGAAGAAAATTCAGCTATTTAAATTCATAATCGTAATCGTTTAAGTGTGGAATTTTGCACAGTGGGAGGTAAAGTGTGGAGGTAACGTGCGCTGCTTAACGGTAGGTACTAATATTATAAAAGCTAAAGTTTGGGTGTATGGAAGGACGTTTTGTATCACGTTTACGTATGGTGATCTTCGTAGGTAACTACTAAACTGATTTTGATGATTCATGCACAAATATACCTACATTACATTATCCAAAAGCATATTATGCGCCTAATCTTGAGTAATGCCATTTTAAATAACAAAAACACGATATTTCTTGAATAATCGTAACTAATGAATTAGCCCGCTTCTTTATCTTTCTTTAAAAACGTACAAGATGTGTTTTGGCCGCTATCACACCTGATGCTAAGCGTAGATAACGTCGAAGATGAAACACGATTACCTGTGTGCTAACAACTATTTCAATCAGGTTTTTTACAGTCTTTTCGATTCTTCTTCTACTTGATTTGGGACGGGGAATATCATAAGGCAATCATACCATGATATTGCCCTACGCATGATATGGGAACACATCGCAATAACAGTATATACCAACAAAGAAAAGTAAAAAAAAACCAAGAAATACAAACTGTAGTATATTTAATATTAGATTAAGTAAGGTAGTCCTGTAATTACGGTTACCCACTTATAAAAATAAATCAGTGTTGAACTAACTAGCTGTCTTTTACTACATGGTGACAGCGGTGGGCAATAATTTCAACGAAATTATTAGTTTGATCGAAGTATTCGGGAGTTATTTTTGTGATTTAAGTTAAAACAGACAATAGTGAAGTATGGAACACGCGCGCCCGCCACCAGAACTACAAATTGAAGAGAATCCAGTCGCGCGCGCGGCCGCGTGGCAAAAATGGTGGAAACAGTTCTCAGTGTTTCTAAAGGCGTCTGGCGTAATTAAAGAAGAAAACGGGATACAAGCCAGCTTGTTAGTCAACCTCATTGGACCTGAAGGTTACGAGATTTACTCTAATTTCACGTTTGTGAAGGAGGATGATGCTGAAAACATCGAATGCTTGAAGAAAAAATTTGATGAACATTTCGGTACAAAGTCCAATATCACAGCGGTCCGGTTCAAGTTTTTTACTCGTAATCAACATCCAGGTGAAACGATCAGTCAATATGTAACGGCATTAAAAACGCTAAGTAAAAATTGCGAATTCGAACATTTGAGAGATGGACTGATCCGGGACAGAATCGTGTGCGGAGTTTCTAATACAGTGGTTAGAGATAGAATGTTACGTACGACTACTTTGACATTAGAAAAGGCGGTGGAGATATGTGAAGCAGAAGAATTAGCGAGGCAGGAAAGTAAACATATGGAGGAAGTAACCACGAGCATTCAGGTGGATGCTGTAGCGGGTCCGTCAGGGTACGGACGAGGCCGTGGTACGTCGCGAGGACGAGGACACGGTCGGTTCGCGGGCGGTCGTGCCGGCGGCAGCGCGGGCGCCCGCCACGGTGCTGCGCCGCTGCGACGAGAGCCCTGTGCGCGTTGTGCCAGCTTCTATTGTGATAATGGGCAACGGTGCCCGGCAGTGAGTGCTACGTGTTTTGTGTGTGACCGTCGTGGTCATTTTGCTAAATGGTGTCCGCATAAGGTGCAATCAAAACAAGTGTATAATTTAAACGTAACATCGAATCAGTCGGACAGCGATAATTATGACGCGGACGATTCCTCGCTATTTATTAGTGCGCTAAAGAGGGACTTCAATTCACCGTCGGAAAAAGAATGGATTGTAAATATGGACTTTAACGGTAAGCTTATCAGTTTCAAATTAGATTGTGGGGCACCATTGAATGTAATGTCTAAAATGGCTTATGAATCTCTGGGATACGAAGTGAATATGTTATCTAATTTTAAAAATAATGTTTTTTCTTATACAGGTAACAAATTGCCCATAATCGGTGAATGTTATTTAACAACCATACATAAGAATGTAATATACAAATTAAAATTCGCTATAACTGAGATGTATGTTCAAAATATATTAGGATTAGAAGATTGTGTTAAATTAGGGTTCCTACAGCGAGTTGGTGCACTTAACATAAATAATTATGAAAATTTGTTTCAAGGAATAGGTAGATTGCCAGGTATACATAAAATTATAGTTAATAATACGATTCAACCAGTTGTATGTCCTGCTCGTAAAGTTCCCTTAGGTTTACGAGATAAGTTATTGGCCGAATTACAGAGAATGGAAAAGTTAGGTGTTGTACGAAAAGTGAATCATCCGACGGACTGGGTGAATCCGATCGTAATAGTATCAAAGAAAAATGGCGACATAAGAATATGTTTAGACCCTCGTATTTTAAATCGAGCTGTACGTAGAGCTCATTTTTCGTTGCCAACAGTTAGTGAAATAGCATCGCGACTACGAGGAGCTAGGTTTTACAGCGTGCTGGACGCAAGATGTGGGTTTTGGATGTTGGAGCTCGATGCGGCTAGTGCTGACCTCTGCACCTTCAGTACACCCTTCGGTAGGTACCAATTTTTACGCTTACCATATGGTGTAAACTGTGCACCGGAAATGTTCCATGCCAAAGTGAGACAGCACATAGAAGACTTAGAAGGTACAGATTCATTCTCTGATGATATAATTGTATGGGGGTCTAGTAAGAAAGAGCACGATGAAAGACTGGAGAGGTTGTTACAGAGAGCGAAAGAAATTGGGTTAAGGTTTAATAAGGAAAAATGTAAGTTTGGAGTGAATGAGATAACGTATTTAGGACATATATTCAGTGAGGAAGGTATGAAACCGGATAGTAATAAAGTGAAGGCTATTTTAGAGATGCCAAACCCGGTGGACAGAAAATCATTAGAAAGATTCTTAGGCATGGTGAACTACTTATCTAAATTTATACCAAACTATTCGCAGTCTGTCGCCACACTCAGGAGTCTTTTAAAGAAAAATAGTGACTGGGTTTGGGATGAGCAACACTCGATAGCGATAAATTAATTAAAAAACAAATTAGCAGTGGCTCCGGTGTTGTCATTGTATTCGAATAGGTTACCAATAGTTATGTCTGTTGATGCTAGTTCGAGCGCTCTGGGGGCAGTATTGTTACAGGACGGACAGCCTGTCGAGTTTGCCTCGCTTACATTAACGGATACACAGTGTCGTTATGCTCAGATCGAAAAAGAAATGTTGGCATTAGTGTTTTCGTGCGAACGATTTCATCAGTATATTTTTGGTAGAAATGATGTTAGAATTCAAAGCGATCACAAACCATTAGAGTCAATATTCAAAAAACCATTGATATCGGTACCAACACGTTTACAAAGAATGATGTTGCGTATTCAAAGTTATGACATAAATGTAGTCTATACACCGGGCAAGTACATGTATATAGCAGACACGTTATCTCGTGCGGCCCTACCGCAATTGATGAATGATAGGATAACTAAAGACGTGGACGCTCAGATGTGTGCAGTGATTGCTCAGGTCCAGTTCAGTGATGCGAAGTTAGCTTTGGTGAGACAGCATACCGACAATGATGATGAAAGTTTGATGTTGAAGGACTACATATTAAAAGGGTGGCCTAGAAGTAAATATGAAGTGAGTGAAATTATGAGAAAGTACTGGTCCTACAGAGAATGTTTGCAATTTGTAGATAGTATAATTTTAAAAAATAATTGTGTGTACATACCTAAAAATTTGAGAGGCGAAATGCTACTACGTGTACATGAAGGGCATTTAGGTATTGATAGATGTAAAAGACGAGCACGGGAAATAATGTTTTGGCCGGGTATGTCACGTGACATTGAGGATAGAGTGCGCGCATGCGACGCGTGCGCGCGGCTTGCATCCCGTCCACAGAGGGAGCCGTTGCAATCACACGACATACCGGATATACCTTGGTTCAAACTTGGTTCGGATATATTTGAATTACAGAAAAAATATTATTTAATTTTGGTAGACTATTTTTCAAATTTTGTAGAAGTGAATGAGTTGAAGACGATAGATAGCAAAACAGTCATAAAAGCAATGAAAGAACAATTTTCACGACATGGGATTCCACAGGAGCTAATAACGGATAATGGGCCAGCCTACAGATCATTAGAATTTAACAATTTTATGCGTGAATGGGATATTGTGCACATTACGTCATCGCCACTGTATGCGCAATCTAACGGCAAAAGTGAGAGAACCATTCGTACAGTTAAGGAACTTTTAAAAAAATGTTTAATATCAGGTCAAGATCCTTATTTAAGTTTATTAAATTTTCGCGCCACGCCTAGAAATGGAGTCGATTCCCCGGCGCAAATATTAATGTGTAGACGTTTAAATACTAGATTACCAATACTTAAACAAATGCTTAAAGAGACGGTGGATAATGTAAAAAATTATGACCGCATAAGAACACAACAAAAACAAATAAAAAATGTTTATGATAGGTCTGCTAAAGAACTCCCACCGTTAAAACCAGGTACAAAAGTAACTGTAGCGGACGGACAAAAGAGAGAACGTATGGAAGTAGTAAACAAGTGCGATGAGCCGAGGTCGTATGTATTGAGAGATACAGTCGGTCGTAGGTATCGGAGAAACAGGCGCCACATCATACAAAGGCACGCAGAGGCAAATGCTGGGAGCGCGGCCGTAGGTAGCAGCGCGGGTGACGTCACGATCAGCTGGACGCCCGGGCCCGGGCTGCCCGCGCCCGCGCCGCCCGAACGACCAACATCTGCACCGCCACAGGTAGGTAGTACAAGCGCGCCCGACTCGCATCCAACCACTAAAGGCAAGCACGCTGTTAGATCGGTCGAGACAATCAAACCTGGAGTAACCACCAGGAGTAAGAGTGCGCAACGCGCTGCGGCTGTAGCCAAGGAAGTCGGTGATTCACACTAATTCTTATTAGTTTGTTACTATATTAAACTATATAAAATGTAGGTAAACAAACAAATACATTTCAATATTGTTATTGAGTTACATTCAATTAAATGAACCTATTTAGTAAGTAAATATAGGTAATGTAAAAAGATAAAATGTAATAATATTAGTGTTAATTACGTTTTTGATTTAAATTCATTATTATTAGTAACAAATCATATGATAGTTAAATCTTAGGTTTCATATATTACTAAAATGGTCAAAATAGCAAATTCGCTACTAAGTATTAGGTACACAAGTATTATATGTACCTTTGTAATTTAATATTTTGTTTTCTTTCATTTTTTTTTAGGTGATGGGATAGTAAAGGGATAAAATTAGTACTTTCAGTATACCTACTTAGATGTTAACTAGATTTATATATAAAATTACTTAGTAATTACAATATTATTATTGTTGCGTATCTTGTTTATTTAAAAGGAGGAAGATGTAGTATATTTAATATTAGATTAAGTAAGGTAGTCCTGTAATTACGGTTACCCACTTATAAAAATAAATCAGTGTTGAACTAACTAGCTTACTACACAAACAATCATAGAAAGAACAATACTTACAACATTGTAACTAAATAAGTAAAAGCAGAAAAAATCATAAAAATTGTGACCTTAACTTTAATCATTGAGGAGTTTTCTGATGAAAAGGTAGTTTCGGGTGGTCCATCAATTTGGACCTAGTTTTTTATAAGCCGATTCTATTGATAGAAGTCCAAAAAATTGTAATTTACTGCATTGTGGGATTCTATTCTGCTCATCATTCCGAAGGTTCTCATCAGATTTTCACCAAGATTTCATGGGACCAATCCAGAACTCTCACCTCTTACCATAAAAAAAGAATTATCGAAATCGGACTTGATATACGGAGTACGGCGTGAACATATTCACATACATACCTACATACAAACAAATACGGGTCGAATTGAGAGCCTCCTTCTTTTTTGAACTCGGTTAAAAATGTGAACCGTTTTGACCAAATACCTACTCGTAAATAAATGTGAGTTTAACCTTTTTACTTTCAATTGTCAAATCGAATAAATTAAAAAAAAAATTGTTAGTTGTCAAACATGTGTCAAAATAAAATGAATTAATCAAATGCATCAAAGAGTATTTATTCCAATGTCGAAGTAAATCACCCCCGTATCGGTGCAAATTTAACTTTCTACCCCATTTACCCATCTTATGGGGATGAATATCAAAAAAATACGAAACACGTGTTCAATTAATTCTAAAGAAGTATATTTATGCAAAGTTTGAAGTCGATTAGACCAAGGAAACACGTAGTCCCATACAAAATTTGCTACCCCTTTTCACCCCCTTAGGGGTGGAATTTTCTAAAATCCTTTCTTATCGGATGCCTACATCACGTAAAGAACACACTCTCCAAATTTCAGCTCTCTACTATTAGCGGTTTAGGCTGTGCGTTGATAGAACATCAGTCAGTCAGTCAGTCACTCAGGACAAAGAATTTTATAGATATAGATATAGCTAAATTCCCCAAAACTTCTTAGCTTGGTAAATATCTTAAGATCCATTGAGATATTTTGTACTAGTAGGTATCAAGTTACTTACCTAGTTCTAGATGTCTGTCGATTTCATTCTGTGCAGCGGTCACACACAGCGTCGCTAGCAACACCGTCCCGAACATCTCGTCACCTACTAGTTGCCTGTTATAAGTAACGAGTCAAATGAGACGCACCCTTTATTATTATTATAATGTAGGTTTTTATAACATACAATTTGTAGATTACCCCCTTACTTACAAACAAATCATAACTCTTTACCCATTTATTAGCAGTTGGTTAAGGCAAAATCTTACTTATAATAAACGTTATCACTACGTAAACTTATCGTAAAGGTACTTGTTTAAAACCCTCGTAACTTTACGTTACCTATTGTCGGATGTTGAACAGCTGGTTTTTGTTATTTGAGAAAAAAGTAAGAAATTTGACATTGACAATGACAACAATCTGTATTTTGACAGATAAATGACAGAAAAATATGAAAAATTTACAAAAGAATGAACGATTTCGTTCAAAAATCATCCGAAACTGCAGTCTTGCCAGATTAAAATATAAAAACGTTCGGAAAGTTAGCAACGCACTAAGTAGCGTTTGTAAGGAAAGTTTTTTTGATGCAGTGAATAAGAGTTATTGACGACGTAGCTAACAATCGGCTCTATGTTAAATAACGAGATTTTTGTAAGTAAGACCGTCCATGTTTAGGATTTTGGGCTCCTAATCCTAAATATACGTAGAGGTAAAAACACAAAATAATCAAATAAGGTAAGTGATATAAATAAGGCCTATGCTCTAACAAGGCCTACTATGCCTAAACACCAAACTAATCGTGTTGAGAATTAAATATTCTATGCACACAAATATATACAGGGTGTCCGGAGACCAGTGGATATCCCTACACGAGCAGCTGGCGGGGAAGAGTTGGGTGCCCAGAATACGTTTTTTTTTTTATCTTAAACGGTTCGAGTTATACGTCTCTTTTTAGTAAAAGTTGAAAAATGTAAAATTAGAAATTTTTGTGAGGGAAACTAAGGGCCTTAATATAGGTGATTTATTATGACCAATGCGAAAGGTTTACGATTTGTTTGTTTTTGCTTATGTTTTCTTTAAAATGGTACTGCTTAATTTATATGTTGTAGTGTAGAACACAAATAAATGATTCTATGGTTTGTCAAATATAACTTTTTACTACTTTTTCGAAGTCGGTTCAAAAGTTTACCGAAATATGATTAGGTTTTTTCACTTACATATAACAGGTATTTTAATAACTCTGGATAAGCAATGCTCGGAGTCCGTTCCCGCGAATGTATTGCAATGAACTAATTTATAAGTAACTATATAACTAAGCTAAACATACCACCTACACTTTTGTATAAGGATAATTAAATAACAATTATAGGAAAACCGAAGTTTTGTCAGTTGCTGATTGCGGTCGACGCGATATAATAATCACGAATTATTGCTATTTATAATATATTAAAGCCCGTCACACACGTAGCTATTATAAATAATAGCAAGGCATACTATGATATATTTTCTATACAAATAACCACGCACGCAGCTTTAATAGGTATAGGTATATTCACCAACTTGTACCGTAATTTATATTATACAGTTTCCGCGTCGCTGCTTCCGGGTACGCACGCACGCATCGTCGTCGCTATGGAGGTCAATAAACCGAGTAAAACAATGTCGTCCGAGATTGACATCGTGAAATGTGCGAGTTGTAATGTGGTGATTAACGAGGTCCTTGCATTTATCTGTAATAAGATGGATGTGATGGACGAACCAAGTATTAGCCGAATTTGTGCGAGTGCTTTCACGGACAGTGAAATTTTGTGCGCAAAGAATTTGTTGTTTGCCTCTATAAATACTACGCGACAAAAGAAGACAAGAAGAAATCAAGGAAAAACAGTTAGAGATATCGAGGATATCGTTTCCTTATTAAAGGAGACAGATCCGGAAGAGATTCCCATCTTTGTGGCACGGGACCTGCAGAAGTTGCCACCCGTTCTTTTCGATCATGTCGACGTAACAAGACTCCTTAAAGACCTGGTTAAAATGAAGAGCGACTTGGAACGCGTCTGTAATGAGTATGCCACGGTGGAGCAGCTGAGGGGCCTTCGCATGGAAGTTGATTCCTTAAAAAATGCATCTATCGTAAACAATTTCCAACGAAGTGTAAATGTCAATACAAAACGGGGTGCAGCGGCACTGCTGTCCAGTTTTGAATGTGAGAGTGGCCCGATGGGATTATCTCCCATGTGCAATAATAATGTATCAGTAATGTGTGGAAATAATACGGTTTCGCCTTTCAAAAAACGTATTACTTTTTCTGATGAGGGTACTTCCAAAACATCACCGTGCCCCGAGTTTAACGGTTCATGTACTGACGAAGCGCGGGCGCATCGATCAGCTGAGCCCGTCGTGCCTACAGATGCGTCACCGACCGGCCGCCCCGCCGCCGCCGCGGCCTCCGTACCTACTGAACCGGACTGCGTTATCGATGCATCGGGACACACGGCCGACAAGGACGGCGTGCAAACATTGCAAAATGTTGCAAGAAAAAGTTTCTCGGAGATTGTAAGCATGCGTGAGGGCGGGTTTAAGTCGCAACCTATGGACGACGGATTTACCCTTGTGCAAAAGAAGAGACTGAGAAATCGCTTTCTTGGGAAAACTGGAAAAGCCGCTGTAGATGTCAATTCAAACTTTAAAGCCGCCGATATAAAGGTGCCGATTTATATCTACAATGTGTCAAAGGAGACGACCGAATGTGACATTAAGAAATATATAAATAATAAGACAAACTTGGACATTAAATTAGAGAAGATGAATATGAAAATTATGAAAGATTATAATGCTTATAAGATATTTGTACCCAGATCGAAGGTGGAAGTATTTTTAAATGACAACTTTTGGCCCGACGGAGTTATATACCGCCGATTTGTTGACTTTAGTCGCAGTACAGTGAAACGTACCTATCGAGATATTGACAGATCAAAATTATAGCATGGACTTGAACACCAAACTAATATCGTTTAACTGTAAAAATCTTACGAGATCACTCAACTGTGTGAGGAGGTTGTGTAAACTGGCAGATATCGTAGTGTTACAGGAAACGTGGCTACAGCATCACGATATCCCTAAGCTGGGTGAAATAGATGACGCATTCTCGTACACCGGAAAGTCGTCAATGGACCCGTCGGCGGGTGTACTTCGAGGAAGGCCTTATGGTGGTGTAGCCTTGCTATGGAGGACTGCTGTGTTCCCGAATGTGTCCGTCATTCCGTGTGGCAGTGTGCGTCTTGCTGCGATTAGGATAGTTTGCGCAGATCGGGCTTTCTTAGTTATAAACGTGCATATGCCCAACGATATAAGCAGTAATTTATGTGAGTTTACCGATTGTTTGAGTGAGATAAGTGCCATAATTGAAGGTAATGATGTGGATTCAGTTTTTGTGCTCGGGGACTTTAACGCGCATCCGGGTAAGCTGTTTTCCTCAGAATTGTTAACATATTGTGCGGAACAATCTTGGTCGTGTGTAGATATGGAACTTTTACCTACAGACACTCATACGTTTGTTTGTGAGGCGAGCGGTAGTCGCACCTGGCTCGATCATTGCGTAGTATCGAGCGCCGCGCGTTCGACTATATTAAGTGCATCTGTACTGTACGATACCTATTGGTCAGATCACTATCCGCTCATGATTGCATGTCATTTTAATTTTAATCGGACTCATTTTAAACAACCTAGTAAGCAAAATGAGTTAGTTTTTAATAATTTGAAATGGGGGGAAAGGGATTTAGAGCAGATAGAAAATTATTCTAAAATTTGTAACTCTGAATTTAGAATATTAAATTTTCCCGCGGAATTTCAAAAATGCGCGGATGGAATGTGTGATAAAGACGAGCATAAATTATTATTAACTGAAATGTATGACATGATAATCAATGTTTTGACTAAGGCTGCTAAGGCTAGTTCTAGTAGACCTAAGCGTAGGAACCGTAAGTATGTAGCTGGATGGAATAGGTATGTCAGTGACGCTCACAGGAGGGCGCGGCTTTGTTTTCAAACATGGGTACTAGCGGGTAAACCGAGATCTGGGGATGTTTACACAAATATGTGTGATTCCAGGAAGGTGTTTAAATCAAAATTGGCTTACTGTCAGAACAATGAAGTACAAATAAAAATGAACATTATTGCTGAAAACCATGCCAATAAAGATTTTAGTACTTTTTGGAAAAATACGAAAAAGCTGAATCCAAGGTCGGGCTTTCCTGCCTGCGTTGGTGGTGAACATGACCACCGTGACATAGCCTGTGCATTCCAGCGGCATTTTAAGGTTGAGTCCCCGCTCGGACCTACGGTGACTCGGGTGCCCGCTGCTGAGAGTCGTCCTTCCACACTGTCAGTCAGGTTTTCTGCTAAAGAGGTAGGTGCGGTCATCAAGAAGATGGTGAGAGGTAAATCTCCTGGCCACGATGACCTCAGCATCGAGCACTTGAAGCACGCGGGTGTGCACTTGCCTAGGGTTCTCTCGATGTTCTTCAACCTTTGTATGAGTCACAGTTACCTGCCTGAAAAACTAATGTATACTGTAGTGGTACCCATCGTCAAAGATAAATCAGGTGACTCATCAGACTTGTCCAACTATAGGCCGATTTCACTGGCTACTGTTATAGCGAAAGTGCTGGACAGTTTGCTCGATAAGCAGATGGAAAAGCATCTCCAACTTCATGACGCTCAGTTTGGTTTTAGACCAGGTCTGTCAACTGAGACTGCGATCCTCTGCCTCAAGCAAACTGTTCAGTATTATACCAGTCGGAGTACGCCAGTTTTCGCTTGTTACCTTGATTTGTCAAAAGCCTTTGACTTGGTATGCTATGACAAGCTGTGGCAGAAGTTAAATGGTGAGACTGGGGTACCACAAGAGGTCATATCATTGTTTAGGTATTGGTATGGTAACCAACGAAATAGGGTGCGGTGGGCAGATGCGCATTCGGACGTGTATGGGTTGGAGTGCGGGGTAAGACAGGGGGGGTTGAGCTCGCCTCGCCTCTTCAACCTATACATGAACGGGCTCATCGGTGAGCTCAGTGGGGCTGGAGTCGGCTGTTCCATAGATGGGGTGAGCATTAACAACATAAGTTACGCTGACGATATGGTCCTACTGGGCCCATCGATTGGAGCGATTCGCAAGCTATTGTGCATCTGTGAGTCGTACGCGGAAGCCCATGGGCTCAGATACAACGCGAAGAAGAGTGAGTTCATGGTATTCAAAGCAGGTAACAAATGCTATACTCAAATTCCTCCTGTAACTCTGTGCGGTACGCGTTTGAACAAAGTCAGTTCATTCAAGTATCTGGGTCACTGGGTGACCGATGATCTATGTGACAGTAAGGACATCGAGAGGGAGCGCAGGGCCCTGTCCATCCGGTGTAATATGCTGGCTCGCAGGTTTGCACGTTGTACGAGACAAGTCAAGATTACTTTATTTAGGGCATATTGCCAGACTTTCTACACGTGCAGCCTGTGGACTAGCTTTACAAAACGGGAGTACAGGGATCTGCGTATCCAGTACAACAATGCGTTTAGGATACTGGTAGGGTTCCCACGTTTTTGTAGTGCTTCCGCTATGTTTGCTGAGGCGCATACTGACGATTTTTACGCTGTAATCAGAAAAAGGTGCGCCTCGCTATTAAGGCGTCAGCGTGGTAGCCCGAATGGTATCCTGAGCGTATTGTCCGATCGATGGGACTCGCCGATGCTAAAGAGGTGGATGCAGCTGCACGCCAGCGGTCCTTCTTACATTTAATATTTATTTTTATATTATTTTGGTGACATAATTTTTTGTTTTTATTTTCTTTTATATTTATTTTTATTTGCTCTTATTCTAGTGGACATTTCTATTTAATTTTGAATCAATTTGACATAAATTCATAACTTTATTTAATTATTATTTGACATTAATTTAAAACTTTATTTTATTATTATTTGACATTAACTTAAAACTTTATTTTATTACTATTTGACATTAATTTAAAACTTGTTTTTATTATTATTTGACATTCATTTAAAACTTTTATTATTTTTCGACATTAATTTAAAACTTTATTTTATTATTAAGATAGAAATTATTTGTAATTTGTAATGTTTTTTTTTTTTTTTTTTTTTTATATGGATGTATTATCTGAAATAAATGAATTGAATTGAATTGAATTGAATTATAGCACGGCATATTAATATATATTAGCTACGTGTGTGACGGGCTTAACCGCAATGTATGTAATTTTATCCGTCATTGTCATTGTACACAATCCTTGACAATAATTCTGAATTTTCTATATTCTAATCTATATTTTCCGGTCCGGAGCGGCGTGCGTCCATATTTTCAACCATTTGACAACACACATTTTAACCTTTTGTTTCTAAAATAGAGTGGGTATAGACTTGCCCTGTGTAATAAACAGGTAGGTATCAAATATGTAAACAAAGAACTGTCAATATCAAAGGGAAAAGTAAATAAAAAGCTGTCATTCTCAAATAAATGTAGGTATGAGGTTTTTTTTACATGTTTGATCTAAGTTTCTAAAATAGAGTAACCTAGGTATTTTTATCTATAGGCACATATTATTAATTTGTAGCGATAAAAAAATCTGTAATTGAATTATATCCAGAAAAAAAAATGAAGGCTGTCTCAAAATCGGTAACTAAACACGAATCAAATGTTTTAAAAGACTTTGTCTGTTTGTTTGTTTATCTGTTTGTTTGTTCCCGCTAATTTCAGAAACGGTTAATTTGATTTTGAAATGCAGATAGTTTTAGACCCGGATATAGGCCACTTTTTATCTGGATATAATGTCCGGTTATTCGGCAATTAAAAAAAACCGGGTCTCTGGAAATTTGACTTAATTCGTTTTTTGTTGTATCGAAGAAGTGTGTTGTGTGGAATCAACACATAATGTCCGCATATCCGGCAATTTAGAAAAAACCCGATACCTATCAGGAAATTCTTAAATACCGTATACCTATGTGTCTCCATATATCCGGATCTGTCTGAACTCTGAACATACGGAAATTCTGTAGAATGGCTGTTTTTAACCATTCTCACCATAGAGGTTCTCCATTCGACCCGTATACTGTTTGTGTATGTATCAGTATGTAGGTACGCATGTGAATATGTTCACGCCGTACTACGTACCTATATGGAGTCCGATTTCAATAATTCTTTTTTTATGGTGAGAGGTGAGAAGTTCGGAATTGGTCCCATAAAATCTTTGTGAAATTCTGATGACAACCTTCGGAATGACGAGCAGAATAGCATCCCACAATGCAGTAAATTACAAATTTGTGGACGCCTATCAATAGAATCGGCTTATAAAGAACTAGGTACAAATTGATGGACTACCCGAAACCACCTTCTTATCAGGAAACTCCTCAATAATTAAAGTTACGGTTACAATTTTGAAAATTTTTACAGCTTTTTATTAATTAGTTTGAATGTTGTATTGTTCCTTCATTGATTGTTTGTATTTATTTGTGTTTATTTTCACAATTTCTTTGTAGGTTACCTAGGACAATAAGAATTATAAAATAATCATAGTGTTGAAATGATGCGCGTGCGATGTAAGCATTCTTACTTCGCTTTACGACTAGCAACGTCCTCAGAGCGGGCGTCGGAGGATGCGTGAGCTGGAGTCAGCGTGAGCGACCGCGCGGCCAACCACTCCGCCAGCGACGCCGCTGCCGGCCGCTCGGCGGGCGCGCGCCGCCAACACGCCCCGAGCAAGGCGCGCGCCTCCGCGCCGAGCTCGCGAGGCATCGGCGGGTGACCCCCCTCGTCGACCACGTGAAGGTGCACCCGGAGCGGCGACAGCGAGCCGTAGGGGCGCGCGCCGAGCGTCACCAGCTCGAGGCACAGCACGCCGAAAGACCAGACAACCGACGCGGCAGAGAACACTCCGCGCGAAAGACTCTCCGGTGCCATCCACAGCCCCGGAAAGAGCCCGCGCCGGCGTGACATGTACTCGCGCTCGCCGTCCTCCTCGCCCTCCGCTGGCTTCGTCGCCCGCGCCAAGCCGAAGTCGGCGAGCTTGAGCTGACGTTCCCCGTCGACGAGGCAGTTGACGGCGCGCAGGTCGCGGTGCACGTACCCTCGGTGCGCGAGGTACGCGAGCGCGGCGGCCGCCTGACGCGCGAACCCGGTCAGAGTCGCGGCGCGGACACTTTCGGTGAGTCGCTCGCGATGAGATGCCGCCGCGCGCGCAGGTCGGCAAATGTTGTGGTAGACGAGTATAACATTGGTACTATTTATTTTTAGGTTCAAAAACTCTTGCAATTTTTGCTTAAGGTACAAATATTATTCGTCTTCCGAATATATCTCTAGTCCATGGCAGACGAAAACGATAAGGTTATAATATTGTGTCTTGCTAGAGTCGACGGCGGCGGTAGCCCACTTCTGGGGCCATTCGCGAAGTGAACGGGAGGTTGCGGCATACTCGCAGACCTCGAGGATCGGGTCCTCGCGGCACGCTTGGTCGTCCAGCGTGAGTAGATGTCGCAGATGCTCTAACGGCGGCATATACACTTGGAGCAGATTCCACAGCGCGGAGCTGTACTGCAAGATTTTGGCGTCTACGACTGTCATTGCTCGCGTCGCGACCAGCGACACACCAGACACCTCTATGAATGGCCCGGCGTCGCTCCACATGTCGACGTCCACGAACGCGAACTCCGCGGCGTCATCGCTGCGGATGCGTTGGAGGAGCTCTCTACGATCTACGACGATCGACTCGTCGAACTGCGGCAGGTTAGTTTGATGCTCCCATTCTCTTACGATGTAAAATCTGAATAGACATAATAATTATAATATGACAATCATTGATAGCCATTCCAGTATGCTTTGAAACCAATAAAAATTAAACAAAACCTTAAAGTAACAAGAATTTTCTTACTCTAACCAAGTGTGTATTACATACAGGATAGATAACAATATCTTACGTGTGAGCAGTGGCATTAATTGGAACACGGTGGGGTCGGTGGGTGTGCAGACGCGGCAACATCAGTACGTTATTATACATGCTGACCGGTCGGAGGCCTTTCAGCATGAACCCCGGATAGTAGTTTCTGATTATTTTGAGCCACCCTAAGTTGGTGTTGTTGGGAGAATATCGCGAGCCGAGCACCACCACCACCCTGCACAGAGAGTGTCAACCGATGAGCGACGCTCGCATCCACGCATGTCGTCGCTCATAGTCACTTACTCAGACGTGTTATAGTAGTCGTATTTCCTCTCGGCAAATGATTGGTTGTTATACCGCAGCCTTGTGCTGATGTACCCGGCGTGGCGCAGCACCGCCGCCAGCAGCGCCGACGCCGCACGATCCGTCTCACCACTCCACTCCAACACGATCGGACGCGAATCTCCCTTCACGGTAAACCAACGCTCTTTGCCCACCGGATCTGCAACCAACACAACCCTACCAATAGTTACCTCACAGTTCGCCTGTGTTACATAATATTCTTGCCACCATATTGTCTTACCGCATGGATTCCCTGTCGCAGGCGCAGCGTTCGGCGGCTGTGCGGCAGGGTGTCCTGTAGGTATTATTTTTTTAAGTTAAGTATCACCTCTCAAAATTGGTTAAATTTAGCGTACATTACAAAAATAATTTATCAAAATAAAATAAAATTCCATTTTTCTACCGTTCTTTATAGTTTTAAAAAGTGTCATTTTTATAGGAATCCTTAATTAGGACTCGTGAATTAAATAGTTAGAGATTAACAATCTTTACTTTCTATTTAAGTGTGGTACACGATTTGCATGCACACATCAACTTAGAATTTGTTAGGATTCTTTTGCAAATGCCGTCAATTTACAGTTTGTTTTTAGGTCTTTTTTATAGATTACTAGCTGACCCGGTAAACGTTGTTTTGCCTTATAAATTATAGATAGTAGCCGATTCTCAGACCTACTGAATACGCATATAAAATTTGGTAAAAATCGGTCGCGCCGTTTCGGAGGAGTAGGTACGGTAACTAACATTGTGACATGGAAATTTTATATAAGTATTAGAGATAGATAAGAAGATGATCTGTATTGCTGTGCTTTGCCGGAGTAAGAATAGGACAGCTCTATATCCTCCCCTTGGTATTGTAAAAGGCGACAAGGGAATCTGCCAGATAAAGGGCAGCAAATTTCAACTATGTAGGTACACATATAGGTACTGCATAGTGTGGTGATTTTGGTAATAGGCACAAATACGCAGCGGCCCCTAGTCCTAGTCCGAGGCCGTAGCTCCGCTATTCCTGGTCACGGTAGCGGCAATGGTAACGGCAGAGCAAGGGTTACTAAGAAACTCTGGAAGAGATCAAGCTACCAAAGCAAAAACCGACGACCGTTGCACCTGACAACATACAAGATCCTCGAACTGAAGGAAGCAGTATGAAAGTTGCAATGGGATATTATAGGATTAACAGAGGTTCGAAGAGCCTGGTGCTGATCTGATAGCTGAGATCTGATAGCTGAAGAGCTGGTCGATCATCCTTGATTCCGGCAACTTGCTCTACCTACTACCGGGGCCGATCCATCTCTTCAAGGTGTAGGATTTTTAAATATTTAATTAATCATTGAAGTATAATAATATTATTAAGGATAGATTTGAAGCTCTGTAAAGACCTGTAAAGACCTCAAGATAAGTTACCTAATTCTCAATTTTTGAAGATGTCATCCTGCGCGGGCGATCACACACAGCGTCGCTAGCAACACCGGCCCGATCATTTCCACACCTTTTTTGATATAACATTAATTAATGGGGTTAAAAACTAAAAGGTCAAAATAGCCGGCGTTACTTTGAAGTGGTCCCAAGTCCCAAGGTTGCCAAACTTGCTATTTTTTCTCCTCACAGCTTTTATCCACTGTATTTTTTTAGCATCTGTAGGCAATACATAATTTGTTATGTTTTTGCAATCTACAGCTATACAAAGCTTCATTTTGTAAAATTATCTCAAAATAAAAAACTAAATAAAGTTTGTTTACGAAAAAACTATAAAGTCGACAAATTGTAGGAATCATCGAACAGTAGCGCCATCTAAAGTGAGCAAATGGCAGTTTTCACCCTCATTAGAATGGAATAAAAATTCATAAAATCTAGAAAATTAAAAAATAGAAAATATTTTTACAAGGAGAAATACATCATCAAAAATCCTCCCATGACAGGATTCGAACCTGTGCCCCTCGCTTGCCGGGCGAGTGCGCTACCGCTGCGCTACACGGGAACCCACGTGTCATGGTGAATTTTTGATTATGATTTCTCACTGTTTACCGACTAAGGCTCGGTTTGAACGCCATCTACCAGTTTAGTTTTGCAACTATTGACTAGCTCAGAGGTTAACTTTACAGTTAACGCTTCCGACGTGAGATGTCGTTCTTTCTCCTATTTTAATATTTCTTATGTTTTTATTGCTCAAGGCATTTTTACTAGAAAATATTTTTACAAGGAGAAATACATCATCAAAAATCCTCCCATGACAGGATTCGAACCTGTGCCCCTCGCTTGCCGGGCGAGTGCGCTACCGCTGCGCTACCGCTGCGCTACACGGGAACCCACGTGTCAAAAAAATTCAAATCCAGATCTAGACACTTTACAGATGCGACCCCGATGGTTCTTAAGGTAAAATGACATGTTTAACAACATACCTACTAAAATTTGGTGCTGGTATCACAAAGTAAACTATTATTTTGCTAACGGCCCGCACTAAAAAGTTTACCGAACTATGAGCAGGTTACTTCACACACACGGGTACCTAGGTATTTATAACTCTGAATGAAATCCGTTCCCGTGAATATATTTCAATGAACTAATGTAGAAGAATCTTGGTTCTTAAGGAAAACCTAAGTTGGTAATTTCCTGTCAAAACAATGCTTATGATTGTTTTGACCTATAATTAAAGAGTAACTTCGGGTAATATGGCACACCATAAGCAGTTTTGGAAATAAGACACGAAATGTATTGGATTAATAAGTCTTTATTAGTTAATTCAGTTATAGAAATGTGAGGAGCTTCTGTACGCTGGGTCGGTCGTCGATGCGGCTAGGTCAGGGCAACAACAACTGATCTACATCTCTTCTATTATTATAAAGAGGTATAGTTCGCACAAATCTTGATGGCCCCTGTGATCATAGGCACAGGTAGTTGCGCAGAACGTGAATTATAGATGAGTCAGGTAGAAGTGCGGTCGTCGGGAGGGGACCGACGACCCTCCCCGCGCGTCGCTCGTTCCCCACGACCATGCAGCGCAGCATACTGCTGTGTGAGTGCTACGTTCGTGTACTAAACACATGCGCATTTTCGTCTCGAAGTACAGTCGATTACTAAAGTTGTTTTGTTTTTTTTGATTCGTTGTTGTTATTATTCTTTGTAAAAGATATTCGTTATTTTTTATCATTATTAATTTATTATGGAAGGTGTAACACCTTTACGGAAAAAACCATGTTGATAAACCCGTGTTTTTATTCATAAGTGGGTACCTAACATACCTAAGTTTGTAATATTTTTTATCTTTTTGTACACTATACCCTTTGTTCGCTAAAACGAAGGACGGCCGTGGCGCGGGGGTGTCTATAGGGTCAGAGGTGTATCTGGGTTAATTATACTGTACTCGACTGTACCTGCGCGGGTTCGTACTTCAGCCTATCTTCAAAAGGGCCATTAAGATCTGTGCGAACTATAACGTTGGGAACATGTATGTAAGTATATTGGGGATAAGTAACTTCCGAAACTACTGGACCGATTTCAATAATTCTTTCAATATTAAAAAGCAACATTATCCAGGAGTAACTTTTGATCCCAATATTCGTATTAGATCAGGACTTACGCTGGTGAAACCGCGGGACGCAGCTTAAAATATAAATGTTATAGCGTCTCCAAGTAATGCCAACCTTTGGACATGCAGGCCCCTAGCTGTTTCAAAAAGCCGACAATCCGACTTATATGTTAAAAACTCACATAATTGTCAAATTGTCACGCTTAGACTGTTTTATAAAAGTGACAATTATATTAAAAAGCGACAGGTGAAACCTTGACATATTTATAATTGTAGAACGCGTTTCATAAACGCGACATATGTCAAGAAAACGCGACAATTCTCACTAAAAAATGTCGCTGATATATGGTTCGGGTACCTATACTATATGGTCGCAATTGTCATACAATTTTACAAATATGTCAATATGTCACGACAATTCTTTGTTTCATAAAGCAGTATTGTCAAGTATTTCCCGACAAATTGTCACCTGTCGCACAAAAAGTTTTATGAAATAGAAAATTCGAATGAAAAATTATTTGTAAATTTTCCACCATGGCAATTTTGTTGCCTGTCGGCTTTATGAAACAGAAAAATTGGCAAATTATCGCTTCTTGACATATGTCAGCTTTATGAAAGGGAAGCTACAGCTTGACATCAACTCGATGCCAACGCGGTAGTTTGACATCTTTGACAGCGGGGTTTTCAATTTTAAAACCGCGCATCCATGGCCGTCAGCCGTCGATATGAAAATTTTCTCTCAAAATCTTCAATTGAATTCAATTCTGTCTGTGTTTCATTCATTCAATTTGGCTTCGGCATCGATATGAGTAATCGACGCGTCGATTTGAAATTTTAGCGGTTTCTAGATTCGGCTGTCAACTGTCAAATGAATTCGATGCCGATGCCGAAGCGGTAGTTTGACATCTTTGACAGCGGGGTTTTCAATTTTGACACCGTGAATCCATGGCCGTCAGCCGTCGATTTGAAGATTTTCTTTCAAAAATCTCATTTTCATTCATACAATTTGGCGTCGGAATCGGCATGAGTAATCGACGCGTCGATTTGGAATTTTTGCTGTGCGAAATTCGGCTGTCAACTGTCAAATGAATTCGATGCCGATGCCGATGGAACAACCCCGGTAGCCTCCCAGGAGGGCTCCGTCCGCTGTACCGTCAGGCCACTCCCTGTTGTTGGTTTGTTTCGAAGGAAATATTACTGCCCATTTTGAACGATGAGGCCATAATACCCGAAACTACTCTATTATTAGGAAAACCGAAGTTTTGTCTCTGCATTTGGTGGCGATGTACCGAATAATGACGAATAATTTATCGGAAATATATCCTGAAGGATGGTACGGTCGGCATTTGTCGGGAATTCATAAATTCTGTACCATAGGTATAACCACCCATAGACCTATTCCAAAATCCCTTTCTTAGTAGGTACCTAAGATAGGTACTTAGGTACGCATCACAAATAACACACTCTCCAAATTTCATGTCTCTAGGACCAGGAAAGCTACCGCGGTTCTTCCGTTGACAGCAACTCGATCCCGACGCAGTAGTGTGACATCTAGTACAGACAGACAGTAGTCTGACAGCGGAGTTTTCAATTTTAAAACCGCGTATCCATGGCCGTCAGCCGTCGATTTGAAGATTTTCTTTCAAAATCTTCAATTCAATTCAATTTTGTCTGTGTTGCATTTATTCAATTTGGCTTCGGCATCGATATGAGTAATCGACGCGCCGATTTGAAATTTTCGCGGTTCGAAATTCGGCTGTCAACTGTCAAATGAATCCGATCCCGATTCCGACGGAAGAACCGCGGTAGCTTTCCAGGGGTTTGGGCTCTGCGTTGACATAATAATATAGATCAGTCAGGCAGGACTTTTTATATTACTAGCTGCTTCCCGCGGTTTTACCCGCGTAACTCACGATCCCGTGGGAATATCGGGATCAAAAGTGTCTATATTCCAAGTTTCATCGCAATCGGTTCAGTAGTTTTTGCGTGAAGGAGTACCTAACTATACAGACATAGGTACATACTTAGAATATGTACTTACAAACTTTCGCATTTATAATCTATCTATACTATCTTCTTCTTCTTCTTCTTATATATAAAAATCAATCCCTATTTCCCTTGGTCACGGCATCACGCTTAAAATTTTAGACATATTTCGATAATTCTTTTTTTGTTGTGAGCGCTATTGTCAGGAGAAGGTTCTTATGAAAGAATTTTTTTTATTTTTTCATACTAAACGACAGGACAACGTCTGTCGGGTCAGCTAGTCTTCTTATCTTCTCTATTATATAAAAATCAATCCCTATTTCCCTTGGTCACGGCATCACACTTAAACTTTTACACATATTTCGATAATTCTTTTTTTGTTGTGATTGCTATTGTCAGGAGAAGGTTCTTATGAAAGAAAAAATGCTAAACCGATTTTGATGAATTTTATTTTTTTATACTAAACGACAGGACAACGTCTGTCGGGTCAGCTAGTATAAAATAATATTAGTTAGATATTACTAAATTGAGGGGACGACGCATTAGTAGCAAAAACAAGCAACAGCAACAGAGTGGTCAGAGCGTGGAACAAACTACCAAGGGACGTCATCTTAGCACAGAGTATCAACCAGTTCAAGAACAAACTTGACAAATACCTAGCAAATATAGAAGCAGACTAAGAAAAGCTGGATACAGGCTTTTATCAGTTGCATCAACTGCCTGCCTGATAAATAAATAATAAAATACATCGCGGTATCGTTGCGTTTTCATGTACCTAAATCAAGTTTGTTGTATGGGAGCCCCTCTTAAATGTTTGTTTTATTTAGTTATTAGTCCACAGCAATACATTTTCTGTGAAAATTTCAACTGTCTAGCTATTAAGGTTCATGAGATACAGCCTGGTGACAGACGGACAGACAGCGAAGTCTCAGTAATACTTAGGGTCCTGTTTTTATCCTTTGGGTACGGAACCCTAAAAAGGGTCGTGCGTTCACACGGGTCATCACGGGTGTGTGTTAAAATGTCTACGTAAACTAAACTCTAAATAAAGATCAAGAGGTGTTATTTATTTTGAAATCAAGAGCTCGCTTCGCTCGTTTTTGCTTTAACCAAAAACGAGATCGGGGTGATCTCGATCACCCTGATGTCATTTTTGTGACAATAAAGCTTTCTGGGCGACTCAAATATTATGTAGTTATAGTGAGCGGCACGAAAGATGAAAAGTTTTGTCGTGGAAGGGGAAAGTTCGCGCAGTACATTTTACATGCGCTTTCTATGAAAAATCGACTTTTGCGCATCCGCCATTTTGTTTCTTGATTCGTGCCGCGGACTGTACCTACTCTTCGGAAACTATATTTAAAGTTAGATGAAGTCAATGGGGTGGCACACGCAAAGCTGTAAGCAGATGGCTCTGATGTCGGATGATCTTTTTTTTTTGATGATGGAAAACTCGGCGTTTTCATTGGTGGGGGCCAATGAAAACGCCGAGTTTTTTTTTCTTTCGGTCTGAGACCGATATGACCAATTTGGCGCCGAGAGTGTAAAAATCACCTGTTTGACAGTTCTTAATTCAAACCTAAGATTAGTCGACCAACGCCCTCTGCCGGGATAAAAGTAAGTGTTCCCCCTCATTATTAACTTCATTTGTTTTAAATAATATGTAAGTACCTAAGTATGTTATTTGAATCAATGTAAGCAAGTATTCTTAATTTATTCGTTTTAACATTATACATGTACCTACCTATGTGTAATAGGTAGGTAGGTACATAACAGATTTTATTGATTTTTAAGTTAGGTAGGTAGGTATATTAATTATGTTGTTTGATTCTGATTTTAGGTATTTTAACTTTGTGAATTAAAACATTATTTATTTTGAGTTTATACCTACTTACTACATTAATAAAATTAAACTTAATAGGTAATATGTACATTATAACCACGGTGCTTTACTAACTTACTGGATTGGCATAGTTAGTAGAACATCTTAGAAATTGGCATCGTATAATGGGTCCATTATATGTATTTATGTATGATCCCGATTTTAAACTCATAGAAGAAAATGTTCCAGATTAAATTCATTTAGGTATTACTATTGTTTCACGAAAATGAAATTTTATTAGGTATGTACAAAAATCAGCAACACATTTTTCTTCAACGCGTTCCCGCCAAAACTCCCTTGGTATATTTTCTAGTCTATGGTTGTGTGTGACAGTGGCAACAAGGCTTTGGCTGACAGTGGACAAGAAAAGTCATTGTCGACTTTCGGTGGGAAAGCGGAGACTCAAAAACCGACCAAAACATAGTTTACCGTTCATTAGCGCTGAAGTTTTTGTTACTCGAATCACTCTGACATTGGCATAATTGCGTCTTAGTGTTAGCAATCAGCCATACAAAAGAAGTTGAAGTTGAAGTTGAACATGTCGTGCTCCTAAGCGTGCTCCAATTTTATTTTCGTTAAACTATGTTGTAAACTCGGTTAAATTGTCTAATTTTGGTGGAATCTTATTCAATTTAGTTTCGTGAATGTGCACAATTGTAGTGAAAACAAAATTGAGTGTTAAACATGGACTTTCCGTCGATCGCGCCGAGGCTCCTTGAAGGTTATAGTACAGTTGCCTTGCTACCGCTTTACCATAGCCCCTCCTGACTTGAAACTATATGTCATGCAAAATAATTGATGATGGCAATACTATACTAAATAATATAATACTTGGCAAGATGTACAAGATGTACGACGCCATAAAGAAGAAACTTGAAATATTCTAAAACTTGACCCTAATTGTTCCAAATTGGCTATATCGGTCTCAGACCGAAATAAATAAAAATAAAAAAAAAGTCATTGTCTTTGGCGCCTTCAATATTGCGTGATTTCATGTTTGTGTTGTGCGTTGTATTTACTTTACTTTACCCACTCTCAACACTCTGCTTCTCGCTTTCATTCAGCAGAAGGCTATAAAGTTGATCTGAATGTATTTTTCAATGTGTTAAGTACCTATATTGTTCGGACATCGTTAGGGTAGGGGAGCAAGATCTTGTCAACGACGCTCTTCTCCTGTCGAAGCACCATGGAGTTCTTCGACATCAAGTCAGTCGAAGTCAAACTGGAGACGGACTGGGCAGGTACCTTAACACTTACACTTTTCTATGAATAGAATGGCTTTGCATGCTCCCATATCCCTATTATGACTCGTAGACTCAGTGTTACTTAAATAAGAACATATAACCACAAACTTGCTCGATTCTCCCTCTGTGTAATAGACTCTACAATGTACCTATGCCACAAGTTTCGTAATGTAATTCCTACTTTCTAGCCAAATCAAGTTATAATTTTCAATGAATTTATAAAATGATTTCCAGAAATTGTTCATAGATACTATTGTGAAGTAGTAGAATCTATCATTCCCATAATCTTGTAGATTTGAAAGCTACATGAAAACTCCTACCTAGACTCGAGCTAGACTGACCTTCTCATCCGAGCGATGTTCCCGGTTGCATTCCTCTTGGGAGCCCGGGGTCCGCTCAACCCAAACCAAATTGTTATTTTTTTATTTGGGGGCGCTGCAGTCGGTAAATCATTGACCATACCTTCTGCAATTAGATTTGGCAATGTTTTTACAGCCGGCCACCTGCCTAACACCAACAGTTTTAGGGATCAATCAGTTTATCCGCCACTGCGCGGGGAGAACTTAAGGTTTGCTAATATCACTCAGATCCCTTGGTCACCTTTTACGACACCCACGGGATGAGATGGGGTAACCCTATTCTATTCCAGGGCTACACGGCTATATGCCGGGGCTACACGACTAAAGCTAGACTGACATCTTACAAAAATATAAAAATTATATTGAAAACATACTCAGTGGATATTTTGTTTTGTTTTCCAGTAACTGAAGACACTGAAATGAACAATGAATACAACAATATCCAAACTTTGACTGAGGAATTTAAGCATGAAGTAGGAAGTGACAATGAAAATGAAACGAAACAGATGTTAGACAATATAGAATGCCATAATTCACAAGTATCATCTAATTCAGAATTCATCAATGTGTATGACGATATGTTAGATATAGATGATGTTAAATTTGACATTTCGGAGATGTTAGACAATGTTGGAGGTGAAACCGCTGGTGAATGGCATGATGGAAGGAATCTAGCTTCATCAAGTGAGGATATACCTCTCTCACATAGACTCAGATCCAGAAAGAGAGTCAGGCTGAATGATCACATCGAAGGTAAGTGCCTATAGTCTGGGCCTTTCTCTACTAACTTTAAACTTGTGTATGTCCCAACCCTATTTTTCTAGAAAATTAAAAAATAAACTTTAGATAGTTATAATATAAATATATATAAACAAGAAACCATTTTAATTTTCCCTTATTTTTCGAATTATAGACAATTTTGTAAAAAAATGCGGCAGAAGATTATTTGCCACCCAGAGGACTGTTTTTTCCACCTAGAGAATTGTGACAGCGGACTGTTCAAAAATGTATGGACAAAATTCGAACACTGGTTTTTAGTACTAAAAAATTATCCAAAATTATAATTGTTTTTTGTTCACATGCATTCAATATTCTTTATGTTCATAGAGTTATAAGATTTTACATTTTTAAATACAACTAATAAAAACCGAACCGAATCATACTGGATCTGGAATTAGGACACGACAGAGGACTGTTTTTAGTGGCTTTTAGACTGAATTTATGAAATAATTATGATTCTCAATATTGATTAAGCGTGGCTCCTTAAATAAACAGGTTATATATTATGTGTTTGAATAAATAAAACTATGCATTAAGATAGCCAAAGTAAAATAAAATTCTTGGACCATGAATTTCCTGTTAGTAGAGAAAGGCCCAGTCTATTACAGAAGTCATGTGTACTGTACACATACGTACAGTGTACATGCAACATGGAAAAACATCAATAATGTTTCAATACCTACTACAATCAACTCAGCTCAACTATAATAATAATATAGCCTTTTTATAAAAAACAAATAATAGACATTCAATTAACATTTAAATTTGTAGGTACTTATTTTTGATTTTATTTTATCTATTATTTGGATTGTTAATTTATTGTTCTTTCCATTTTCTTGTCCGTTTGTCCATTGACAAAGGCCTCCTCCAATCCCTTCCAAGTCTATCGTTCCCTTGCATTTCTGACCCAAGTAACTCGGACCAGGTTTGATTTGTTTTGATTATCATCTTATAGATTATAGATTCGTCATGTCTGTCTGTCCGTCCGTCCGTAAGTCACAGCCACTTTTTTCCGAAACTATAAAAGCCATACTGTTGAAACTTGGTAAGTAGATGTATTCGGTGAACCGCATTAGGGTTTTCACACAAAAATAGAAAAGAAACAATATTTTTTAGGGTTACCCATACTAGGACTGAAACTCAATATATTTTGTTTCAGCAAATCTATACGTGTCGGGTATCTATAGATAGGTCTTCAAAAATGATATTGAGGTTTCTAAAATATTTTTTTTCTAAACTGTTTAGTTTGCGCGAGAGAGAGTTACAAAGTGGTGTGTCCCCCCCTGTAACTTCTAAAATATCAGAATGATAAAACTAAAAATAATATAATATGATGTAGCCCATAAATAAATTAAATAAGTCGGTTCAGTGGCTAATTATTTATTTGACTGCCCGTAAAAACTCGATCATTTTTCTTATTCAGACGCATAAAAGTAAATTTAAGTATTCAAGAAATAAAACAAAAAGAAATGAGATCCCATCAACAACATGCCTGAAATTAAAGACAATTTTCGGTTTTAATCGCGTGGTGTTTATTACAGCATTGTTTCAACGCTCAACATTCCATTATTTTAGAAGTTACAGGGGGGGGGGGGGGGGGCACACATTTTACCACTTTGGAAGTTTCTCTCGCGCAAACTGTTCAGTTTAGAAAAAGATGATATTAGAAACCTCAATGTCATTTTTGAAGACCTATCCATAGATATCTCACACGTATAGGTTTGATGAAAATAATAATTTTGGGTTTCGGTTGTAAGTATAGGGAACCCCAAAAATTTATTGTTTTTTTTTCTATTTTCGTAAAAATCTTAATGCGGGTCACCAAATACATCTACTTACCAAGTTTCAACAGTATAGCTCTTATAGTTTTGGCAAAAAGTGGCTGTGACATATGGACGGACGGACAGACGGACATAAGGGTTCCGTTTTTTTGCCATTTGGCTACGGAACCCTAAAAAAGTCTAGCAACTCAGTTCTTCTACCGTAAAAAGCTGTTAGATCCATGTAATACCAAATCGGTCGTTTTATTATACTAGGGAGGGCCTCTGTCTTCTGTTATTATGACCTACGTAATTAATTAGCTTTTTTTTTTTTTTACGAGGGGAATCTCCTTAAGACCGTCAGGCCGCTCCCGGGGGAGAGCGGCCCGGTGTGTGGGGGTCCCCCGGCCAAGAGGTGTGCGGCCAGGGTATACCCACTAAACCCCTCGGTGTCCGTCTTCTCCGCTAAGTGTGGGGACAGACGGGAAACGCCGCCGCCACCTCAGGCTCAGTGTTTGGCGACGAACTCCCCCGAGTCCGCCGCCAAGAGCCGTTTAGGGAAACCAGGGATGTCTGGACACTCCTGGTTCCCCTGCGACGGGTGAGGTCTGTGGCCCCGTCGCATACCACTTTTCGGCTGCAGGGGATAGGGCGAGCGGCAACGACACACCGACACGCCTCTTCCCCTGCAGCCCCACCGCGTCCGCCATCTAACGGTGGCGGCCCCGCCGAGGCCGCGGCAGATAGGGAGAGCGGCAACGAAACACCGACACTCCTCTCCTGCCGCGGCCCCGAAACCTCCTCCATCCGCAAGCCGAAGCTCAAGCGGCTCCTCCTCGGGTGGGTTCCTCTTCGCTTCACCGTGGGTGACCAAGCCACGGTTACTAAGCCCCCCCGCCACGACAAGGCGGGAACCCTTCGGGGGGGACGTAATTAATTACCTAATCTAACAACATGTGTGTTGTCTTAATATTTACAAAAATTATGTTTTAAATAAATAGATATTGACTTGGCAATAGGGAATGCAATCCCGACTCGGGATCGTAAATTCGGGATCCCGCGGGATTAGAAATCTCAATCCCGCGGGATCCCGAAATTTTCGGGATCCCGAGTAGTTTAAAAAACCCACCCAAGTGCGACACTCGCGCACAAAGGGTTCCCGTACCACTATCACAATTGGGTACTTAATCCTAAAATAGTTTACAACAATCAATTTTTTTAATTTTATAGGATAATGTGAAATATTTAGCTTCGATTCTTACTCCCATCATACGACCACATTTCTCAAAAAAATAATAAAAAAAACTTGGCATAAAAGAAATATGAAAATTATAAGAAACTCTTTGGTAAGTGCAGGCAGACTGGTATATTTAAAAAAACAGGGCAGCCATTTTGAATTCCATGCACTACTCGATTTGACTCCGGCCAATCAGAAGCGACCTCACATTGTAATAAAATCCCTTGTTGTTTTTGACACACGTTAGTTGTATGGGAGCCCCTCTTAAATATTTTTTTATTTTGTTTTTAGTATTTGTTGTTTTAGCGGCTACCAAAATACATCGTCTGTGAAAATTTCAACCGTCTAGCTAGCTATTACGGTTCATGAGATACAGCCTGGTGACAGACGGACGGACAGACGGACAGACGGACAGACAGCGGTCTCAGTAATAGGGTCCCGTTTTTACCCTTTGGGTACGGAAACCTAAAAAATTACATGACAGAATACTTTGAACAATAAATATTGTGATAGTGAGATTAATTAAAACAAAATATTATTAGAAGCAAAAAAAAGCCTATATTACTAACTAAATAATTAACAATTTTACTAACATCAACATAATCAAAACAAAAGTAGGTATAGCTCAATGAAATTTAAAGTAGTTACGGGTGATTTTGAAAGTAACTTGTTAGAAAACAAAGTGTTAACTGCCAACCGGCATCTAATGTCCGTTGCAATGTACCCAGCTGCTAAGAATGCCCTTTCCGACGTGTGTAGTATCGCTGACCATTGCCACCCAATCCCGTCAATCCCGAACGGGATCCCGTCATATTATGCTTCGGGATTGATCCCGAAAAATAACACGGGATCCCGCGAGATCGGGATTGCATTCCCTACTTAGCAATTTAATTTTCTTTTGTTTTTTTTTAATAATTTTTAAAACAATAATTTTAAACTTTGTTAAAATTATGCTGCATCTCAAAAAAAAAAAATATAAAAAAAAACACTAACCTTGCGAAACGTAGCCAGTATATTAATTTACAAATGTCCCAAACATTTACACGATCAGTTCTCGAAAAAAAAAAAAAAACGATAATATGGTCAAAGTTCCAAACCATCCATTCCATCTTTGGGCCACTTTCCGTGCCGGTGAATGTATTTATGCGCGCGCTTCTTAATATGAAGAATGAAGATACTAGTAGATATATGTTAAGAGGAATGTGATGCACCCTATGTTAATTGTTGATATATCTCACAGAACGTCCCCCATACATACGTCGAGAGGAACAGAAACTGATGGTATCGGAACACCTCAGCGGGAACACCGACCGACAAGCGGACAAACTTCAAACTACTAACGAAACGACTTCAGAGGAACATTTAAAGACACACTCTCCTGATGACACAGTGAAGCAGTTTGTATGCGATTACTGTCATCGTACATTTAAACATAAAAATACTTTAAAACAGCATTTATTGATACATACTGGTCAAAAACGGTTTTCGTGTAAAAAGTGTGATTATAAATGTACTCGTAGAGGCTATTTAAAAAACCACTTATTGACACATACTGGTCAAAAACCGTTTTTATGCGATAAGTGTAACCGTAAATTTACTAAACGATGCAGTTTAAAAATCCATTTACTGACACATACTGGTGAAAAACCGAATTCATGCGATAAGTGTAGTTATAAATGTAGGCAAAAAGGCGATTTAAAAAAGCATTTATTGACACATACTGGTGAAAAACCGTTTTCATGCGATAAGTGTAGTTATAAATGTAGGCAAAAAAGCGATTTAAAAAGGCATTTATTGACACATACTGGTGAAAAACCGTTTTCATGCGATAAGTGTAATTATAAATGTAATCAAAGGGCCACTTTAAAGCAGCATTTATTGACACACACTGGTGAAAAACCGTTTGCATGCGATAAGTGTAATTATAAATGTAATCAAAGAGGCAAATTAAAACAGCATTTATTGACACACACTGGTGAAAAACCGTTCGCATGCGATATTTGTGATTATAGATGTTTTAAAACAAGCGATTTAACAAAGGATTTATTGACACATACTGATAAAAAACCGTTCTCATGCGAAAAGTGTGATCATAGATTTATTAGAAAAAACGGTTTAACACAGCATTTATTGACACATACTGATAAAAAACCGTTCTCATGCGAAAAGTGTGATTATAAATGTAGGCGTAAAGGCAATTTAAAAAGGCACTTGTTAACACATAAATCATAATATATCTGCGCTCCACGGTTTCACCCGCTAAGTCCCGTTCCCGCGGGAATATCGGCATAAAAAGTAGCCTATGTGTTATTCCATTTTGCGTGAAGGAGTAACAAAGTCACATATAAACAGACATACATACTTACAAACTTTCGCGTTTATAAAATTAAGTTTTTTTCTCTTAATTTAAAAAAAAAAATTTAAAAAAATTAATAATTCATTCTTTCTAATCTATATTAGAGTTCAATCAAATTTTTTTTGAAAAAAATAAAATTAGTAAGATATTACTAAATTAAGACGAAGTCATTAGTTAGATGTATGTAAGTAATCTGTTAACCCGCGTAAGTCCCGATCCCGTGAGATTATCGGGATTAAAAGTAGCCTATGTTACTCAGGGTGAATGTAGCTTTCTAATGGTGAAAGAATTTTTGAAATCGGTCCAGTAGTTTTGGAGATTACCCTCAATATACATACATACATCCATGTTACCAGCGTTACCTCTTTATAATATTAGTTCATTACAAACATACAGACACACACACACACACACACACACACACACACACGCAAATTCAAATCTTTCCTCTTTATAATATTAGTGTAGATTAATTAGGTACATATTTATTCGATTTCTTTATTTTTACAAGGCGAAATGCATTAAGATGATTATGCCGGCGTATAAGCAGTAGGTATGTACTAGTAATTAAGTAGGTAGGTACCTACTTGCTTTGTAATAAAATTGTGATGTAAGTTTCCGAAAACTTACCTACAAAATAAGAATTTAGCTGATTTAGATTTAGTTTAGTTTTATTTTAATCAGTTTAAGTTTAGATTTTAATATTAATTATTATAATTATGTTTTATAAGTGTTTGGTTCCTACAAAATGTAATCTTGTAACATATGATACGAAATAAGTTCTATTTTGTACCTTTCTGCAATTGCGTTTGCAATTAAATTAAACATAATTTGAAGGTGGTCAATCTTATCTTATTAATATAATATTAAGATTAGGTACTGTTACTAATATAATAATAATAATATGAACATATACTACTTAAGTCAGAAATAAACGATTTTATAGATATAATTATTGTTTATTTAACTTTTTAGTTTTTTTTTAGTTTTTTTTAGTTAGTTAATAGTTTTAGTTTTAGTTTTTTTAGGCATTTAGTTAACTTTACGTTCACCTCATAATACGAAGGAAAGCGATGCCGCGGTCGACTATTTTCGCGTCCGGGGACCGTCTAGACGGGGTTCCGTTTCTTGTCCGGGCTTAGGCTGCTGTAGTTTTTGAATAGACCACTTTTAGGTCCACGGGAAGTCGAAGAAGAAAAAAATACATCTTGGCGTTTATTTGTGTTCCTCGCTACATTGTTGTGAAGTTTTTAAATGGCGCACCACCGCAAAATATAAAAGGTAGGTAGATTGTTTTTGTTAAGAGAGCATCATTTTGTTTTATATTAAAAAAAAGACACTTAGGTATAATATGAATCTGAAAGTTTTTGTTTGAATAGGGATCCCTAGTTTAAGATAAAAAAGGGACACAAGGATACTTTGATCCCGATATTTCCGAATCGGGACTTATGCGGGTGAAACCGCGGAATGCCTCTAATAAAAATATATCTGCGCTCCACGGTTCACCCGCGTAAGTCCCGTTCCTGCGGGAATATCGCTATATAGCTTATGTGTTATTCCAGGTCTCCAGCTGTCTATATTCCAAGTTTCATCGCAATCGGTTTAGTAGTTTTTGCGTGAAAGAGTAACAAAGTCACATAAACAAACATACATACCTACTAACTTTCGCATTTGTAATAATAATCAATAATAATCAATAATCAATCATTTATTTGCGAATAAAGGTAAGTATACAAAGATGTTACAGAATAATAAATGATCTCTCTATTCTACCCATTAGGTGTGCAAATTACAATAAGTTAATGTCATATAATTTTCTTTACATTCAATTAATACATTATAAAATTTCAATACTTTGTCAGAAAGGAAAAAATAATATAATTATGGTCATGTTAAAAATTAATTTCTATTACATTGTCAAAAATATTAATATAATTAAAAAATCAATTTGGTCAGTAGGCTTTCTCTCTAAAAGTCATGTACCCGTTCAAATAATAAAAACATTTTTCCAACAACCATTTGGTAAGTCTGCTTTTGAATATGTTTAGCGGCAAGTTTTTAAATCTATCAGGCAGTGTATTGTAGACAGCAATGGCATTTATAAAAGAGTTTCTCTGATGCAACTTCAATCTGTATTTCGGATAGTAGAGTAAAAACAAATCTCTTGAGTCAGCCTTCTTATTAACTACCACCTTGTGTTGTAGTCTAAAATATTCCGGGTTTTGTCTTACAAACACGCAGAGATCTCTAATATACATACACGCCAACGGCAATATGTGATATCTCTGAAACAATGGGACACAACTGTCCGTTTGCCATGCCCCACAAATGGCCCGCACACATTTTTTTTGTACAAGAAATGCTTGCTCAAATTCTACTGAGTTTCCCCATAGTAAGAGTCCATATGAAAGGACGGATGACACGTAGCCATGGTAGGCACTTAGTGCTGCTTCTGGAGACACCGTTAATCGCAATCTTCGTATTGCATAGACGAATCTGTCTAACTTACAACATACGTGTTCAATGTGAGCTTTCCAGTCGCACAGACTATCTACCAATATACCCAAAAATTTTGTATTATGTACGTCTTCTATTGGCATCCCGTTATAATTTATATTTAATGTAATATGCTTTCTTCTACCCGTTTGAAATTGAATTATTTTTGTTTTCTCAATATTAATCTGTAAATTATTGTATGTCAGCCAATTAATAATCTTACTTAAAGCCAAATTTATATCATTTTCATATGTATTAATGTCATTACTTTTTACCACAAGAGTTGTGTCGTCCGCAAAAAGAATAGTATTGTGATCAGTCACATTTGGGAGGTCATTTATATATAATAAAAATAAAAAGGGCCCTAAAACACTCCCCTGGGGAACTCCGCAATTATTAGACAAAAAATCTGATCTCTTTGAAGTTTTTCTACCATTAAGTGTTTTAGATATTTCAACACATTGTAATCGACCCGACAAATAATCTTTAATCCAGTCATTCGCTGGTCCCCTTATGCCATATTTATTAAGCTTGTAGAGTAACAAATTGTGATCCACAAAGTCAAAGGCCTTACTCATATCTAAAAAGATAGCGGACACTGGAGTACCTACATCTACTGCCTCGGTTATAATTTTCATCAAGTCAAAGCAGGCCAACGATGTAGAACTATTCTTTCTAAAACCAAATTGCTTAATATTAGTAGGTTATTACAAAATTGAGGCGAAGTCATTAGTTAGATGTATTTAATATGTTTTCTAAGCAGTATAGTGAGTGGTCCATCCACACGATGCTGGTACACAAGATGCTAAATTACAGCAAATCTGACAGATTCGATTTTACTTTGAACACCAATATATTACCAGTAAAGGGTCGTGCGTTCACACGCGTGTGTTTAACGGTCTTACTTACAAAAACTTCGTTATTTAATATATAGCCGCTTGTTAGCTATGTCGATAATAGGTAGGTACTGCCGTGCTAACTAAAAGGACCGTAACTAACAATTTTTGCCAAAATGACTTTTTAACGTATTAGGAATAAGGAAAACCAGAGAATTATGCTGAACTTGTCAGAATTTATGTATGTGTCGTAGTTTTTAAGATACGATAACCTTAACCACCGTATGTGATACCCAATTAGGTTGCTTCCCAGTCAAAAAACAAAAAACAGTCTATGAGCCATTACTGTCGTTATGAGGTGTATCTACACAGAGTTACATTATTCAAATAAGGACATAAACACCGTAAAGGCGAATACCGTAGTAATCAGTTGATTCCCCTTGACAGAAAAATATACCAGCACTATTCATATTCACCGTATCTAACAATGACGGTGTTTAGAAAAGTAAAAATAAGAGCTCATACCAAATTTATGTTTAGAATCTCATACGTGTATTCATTAAAGTCTGTCAGTCAGGGCATGAATGATACAATCCTGCGCGATTATTGACTTTGGGACACATTTTTATCGAGTTCACTATGAGAGTTATATCTTGTTACTCGTAGATTTAAACATAGTACACCCACGATGCTATACTTACTGGCTAACTGGATTGGCATAGTTAGAAGAACAGCTTAGATATTGGCATCGTGTAATGGGTCCATTATGTATGACCCCGATTTTACCTTCAACAAACCCTAAGATCAGAATGTTCCAGAATAATATTAATTTGGTAGACAAACAGAAATTAATTAATAGCAAAACAATTTTCACGAATCAACGTAAAGTAATGTACGTAATCGAGTTTATTTAAGAAACGAATTAACTAAAACGAAACAGAATTACCTCTTCTTGGATTTACTGATTTCTAGAAATATGACGCAAACAAGTCAGTTTATTTCAAATCTAAACTTAGTTACAAAGAAATGTCTCTGCATTTCTTTGATAATAAATAAACAGAAAAATAACAAACAAAACGATATTAAGAAACGTCGGGCATTGATTTTATAACCAAACGCAGTTAAGAGGACAGTCTACCTACTCTTTTCTCATACAAACGAAGTCGACTGTTTCATCCCTGGATAAAATATTAGTTTGAATATGTTTATGCCATAAGTCCTATATCCATGCATGACCATGCCCCTACGTTTTATTTTTTTCAATGTTCTATTTTTTCCTTTTTTTTCTATTCTAATTAGAAAATGAAAAAAAAAAAACAAAACGTAGGGGCATAGTCAGTCATGCATGGCAGATATAGGTTTTATGGCAAAAACATATTAGCTCTAATGTCTTTATCCAGGAAGGAAACAGTCGACTACGTTTGTATGGAGAAAGAGTAGGTAGACTGTCCTCTTAAAACCGGAAAAAATGGTTTAATTTCAGAGTTACCTAAATAATGAAATAAGTTAGGTATTTGCAAAGATTAAAGGTCCCGATCCCGTGGGAATATCGGTCCAGTAGTTTTTGAGTTTATTCATTACTTACAAACATACAGACAGACACACACAAATGCAAATCTTTCCTTTTTATAATACTAGCTGCGCCCTGCGGTTCGGGATAAAAAAGTAGCCTATGTGTTATTCTATGCCTCCAGCTATGTATATATTCCAAGTTTCATCGCAATCGGTTCAGTAGTTTTTGCGTGAAAGAGTAACAAAGTCACATACATACCTACAGACAAACATACATACAAACTTTCGCATTTATAATATTAGTAGGATTAGTAGGATAGGATTAGTGTAGAAGTAGAAGATATTCAAGTACCTAGGTACTTATATTTACAAGATCCTACACCACGTTCGTTATATGGTACAAAATTTATTGACATACCTTACTGCTAGGCACGTATTTTTTGTTTGAAATTAATTAATCCTTATTTGGGTCCGACCTTTTTACACAAAACGTTGAATATAGAGATTTATTGGCGGTTTATTTCGACGATATTACGAGGGAGAATATATCTGTGTTGGTACCTAGACCTATATCTACCTACATCTACACCACTGAAATGAAAAATATACAAGTACGCTGGAATTGGTATACCATACAAAATTACATTAGATCTTTGTGCCGATTTGATTAGCGCCATGTTGCGCTGTTGTCGCGCGTTTTCTATTGAAATGATGGTGGCCGTCTATTGAAATGATGGTGGATGGTGGAACTAATAGTTCCGTGGACGGTCACCACTTTCAATAGAACTTTCAATGGTAGGTACTTTTAATAGAAAATGCGCGACAACAGCGCAACATGGCGCAGATCAATTAGGCACAAAACTCAGTACGCCCCAGCACCTGTTCAGCGACTTGTCAGTGATCTACACTAATATTAACAAGAGGAAAGATTTGTATTTTTGTGTGTATCTGTGTCTGTATGTTTGTAATGAATAAACTCAAAAACTACTGGACCGATTTCAAAAATATAGGCTACTTTTGATCCCGATAGGTATACCCACGGGATCGGGACTTACGAGGGTGAAACCGCGGGACGCAGCTATATAACCTATATAACGGACGGACGGACGGTAGGTAAGCTTTATTTTGATTATTTTGGTCAGATTTTGTCAGTCAAATTTGTAAGTTAACAACGAACTGAAAATTTTAAAGGAAAAAGTAGCACAAAGAGCTGTCAATTAAAAGCAAATGTATGGAGTTTTTATTTAAGTACATTTTTGATCTAAGTTTCTGAAATAGGGTATAAGATAATGAAAATTCCATTAAAAAACTATTACGAAAGTTCTTAATTATTAAAAAAATTCTGCAGGGGTGTTTAACATGTACCTATTTCCTATGAAATGCACATGGAGTTTGTTGGGGACTTTACTTCTAGTACTAGTACCTAGGTAAATACTAGTAACTAGGGCATGGAATAGTACCGGAAAGTTTTTCAAACCGGTATTGATACTGGTATTGCAATATCACTTTCAAAAAATCTCATTACTTTAAAATACTTTTACTAATCTTTTAATATAAATAAAAAGGATAAGAAAACAGAAATCAGCCCTGAATTTCTATAATCCTGATTCGTGTCATATGAAATCTGCAGTATGGACATTTTAAAATTGAATAAATTGAGGGTTCTGTAGTCTTTAATCAGTAATCTAATCACACTTGTAAAAAAAATCACTTTTCAAAATACCGGTATTTAAGGATCATCAAATTACCGAAAAAATGGACCGGTATACCGGTATTTCGGTGCACCGATATTTCGGTATACCGGTATCCGTACCCTACTCACAATATCTCAAATCTCAATGGCTCCGTCGCGCCAGACAGACCACAAATACACTCGGGCCAACAATAAAGCCACGTTTAATTCCCTCCGGACATTCAGACAGCACAGTACTAACAACAGAACAATAGTTTATGCTAATGTTGACTAGTTTCAAGCGAGATGTACGACTTGACCTGATTTCTATGCAAAACCCACTGAGATCAGAGATTGTGAACCCAGTTTATTTATATGCGTGAAAGGGACATCTTTGTTGTAATAAACTTAGATGAAAACAGCAGATACGTTACCTAGTCTCGGAAAATGAGACGATAAAACTGCGTCTAGCTGACGCACTAGCCTCAGTCGTATGTCGAACCGTTGCCGCGTGAGCACAGTGCGATAATCTTTTTGAAATCCATAAGAATGCCTTTTTGCTTATTTACAAATGCCTGAATCATTCTTAAAGACAAATGTTTTCAAATACAATAATTTTATGAAAATGCATGTAGGTGTTTCTAGCTCATTTTTCGAATAGGTACGCAATATTAGAATATACCGCATCTACTATTTTTGTTTTCATCTAAGGTAATAAATTGATACATACACTTAGTTTAGCGAACAGTAGGTACGTACCTAGATCTCGTAAGCGCTTTAAATAAAGCAACCCGCCAAGTGCGAGTCTAAAATTAGGTAGACCCTAGGTACGATACCCAAAAGGCTGGGGCTGTGTATTGCCTCTTTGGATAGCAATATCTATTCGTTGACCAAAGTTGCAGCCAGCCACTAATAAATCTACACTAATCTACATCTACAATAATATTATAAAAAGCAAAGATTTGTATTTGTGTGTGTGTGTGTCTGTTTGTTATGAATAAACTCAAAACAACTGGACCGATTTCAAAAATTCTTTCACCATTAGAAAGCTAGATTCACCCTGAGTAACAAAGGTTACTTTTGATCCCGATAGTTCCACGGGATCGGGACTTACGGGGGTGAAACCGCGGGACGCTAGCTAGTTTAAATATTTAAAAAAAAAACTAAAGCCACGCTTCCTCAAAATTTCAAATTTTGTTTCTGATTTTTAAATCAATCTAAACTTCAATCTCGTACTATTTCATATAAAAAATAAACGATATTTCATCCGCTACAGGAAGATATTTTCCAACAACAAAGAATTCAACCTACCTACGCGGGATGCCCGTGTCAGCTCAAATGGAGTGTGCAGGTACTGTTGACTGACTGACATCCTCAAACAAAAGGAATAAACTTACCTGCCTAGAAATTACTTGCATGGTTGCATGGACGGTTGTACCTAGGTACATACACTTTAAGAGGACAGTCTACCTACTCTTTCTCCATACAAACGTCGTCGACTGTTTCCTCCCTGACCGAATTGACTTCTGTCGCCGAGCCCCGAGTAATTTGTAGTAGGTACTTAGTACTTATTTGAGTTGTTGATTTGTCTATACCTATATTACTGAAAAATAATTTATTAAAAAAAAATCAACGCTTAGGAGTAGATATTCTCGTGCGAGCGTTTTTAAGGGTGAATATTTATAATTTAGCGTTTCAACAGTACCTTCATGATACTAGCAGCAGCATATGCATAATATGTTTGTAATTACAATAATAAAAAAAAATATTATATCCGTTGTCTAGTCATCTACCTATCTAGCCCCGTGGTAAGCTATCGTAAAACAAGCTCAGTAGCTTACCACGGGGCTAGATGGCGCTTTGTGATGTTCTCAGAATTTATTTCTTTGTACAAATAAAATTAAAACAAAAAATACGTTTTTTTTCACAATTTTATTGAATAAATATTACGCACCTAAGAAGGATGATACGCTCGCTGTGATCATCGTAACCATTTTTTTTTACAAAATTATTCACATACATTACATATTACATAAGCTTAACACATATCTACTAGATAAATTATACTTTACATAAACGACTCTAAGTACCTAAGTATATAAAATTACATAACATCAAACATAAATTTTCATCTATACATAGTTAGTTAGGTAGGTACATACTATACTAATCACATAGAATATTTACAAAAAACCTAAAGATACTTTAACTAAATGGGGGCTCACCATTTAAATAGGCCGCAAAATCAGCTTTTATATACTTAGTAGAAAAGTTTTTTTTTTATATAGTAAAGGATATAAATGTCATATAAAAGGCAATGACGCGGCCAAGAAAAAGTACCTTTAATTAAATAAATAAGCAAATAATATACATACAATTTGTTCATATACCTAATATACTTGAAGGGTAGATTCTATGTATTATTCTGATTATGAAGAAATAGTCGGGAACTATTAAATTAGTTTTGTTTAGCTTTGGATAGTTGAGTCAGTTTTTCATACATAAGCGTCCACCGTAAACTATCCCAGCTATGGTCACTTGTTTCAAAAACTGGCGAGCTAAGCTAACTAGTTTAGTTGGGGGTGGACGGTTCGGCTGAAATGGCAACCTTTTTATTAATTATTTTGTCAGTGTAAATTAGAAGAAAAAAACGTAAAATTAGCAATTTGTTTTTTTTTAATAAGTACTTAGGCATTAAAAAAAAACAAATGACAAAAAAAATATTTTTGTAATTTTAGGCTAATATTGGGGAAAACGGTTTTAGTCAAAATGACAGCCAATTTCCCCGTCATTTTCTGTATACTTACAAAATAACACATAGAATATATTATCTAAAAGGAAGACCGATAGATAAACACATCGTACATACAACACACATTAGGTACCTATTCTATGTATATTATATACTAACTATAATATCTATTTACTATCTACATAACAAATACACATACTTTTTATATAAAGAAACTTGATTATGCCATAAAAATGTCAGATCAAGAGATTGGTCAATTTTATCTGATACAGAGAGAAAATTAAAATTTAACAGCGACAGTCAAACAAAACAATTCAAATTATTGAGTTGTAGTGTAGTGCCGGTGCCGGCAAACATCTTGAAAAATACTGACGTGGAAGGGGTAGGTTCGCGCAGTACATTTACGTACGGCTTCTATGAAAAATCGACTTCTGCGCATTAGCCATTCTTTCCTAGATATTTGCCGGTATCTGTAGGTACCTACTATGAAAAAACAAGTTGCAGACGTATCCTAAAAAATGTTTTTTTTAACTGTACTATTCTGTCGACGTTATCAATAGACTGATTAGGCTGGAAGGGTGATTTAGGTAACCTAGCAAGGCTACTTCCCTTAATAATGTCCAGGGCACTACAGTGCCATAAACCATGGATTAAAAGTAGCTTGCTTCTGTTCAAATCATTTAAAAATTAGATGAAAAGACCGGCACCCCAGTCATTAGTTTATTTACTCACCGCTATTAGAAACTTCGTAAAGTGTAACTTTGAAATGCAATCTCTTGGTAGTTGGTACAGTGCATTATATTCAACATCAGAGCTTGAATTTCTCAAGAGGATAGTCTCCATTCTCTTTCTCCTTACAAACGTAGTTTAAATTTTTCTCCCTGGATAAAGACATTAGAGCAAATATGTTTATGCCATATAACTTATATCTGTCATGACCATGCATCTACCTTTTTATTTTTTTCATTTTATTATTTTTTATTATTATTTTAATTAGAAATTAAAAAAAAAAAAGGTAGATGCATTGTCATGACAGATATAGGCTTTATGGCATAAACATATTTGCTCTAATGTCTTTATCCAGGGAGGAAAATTTAAACTACGTTTGTATGGAGAAAGAGAATGGAGACTGTCCTCTTAAGACCAGGAGTTAATTTTAGCCATGGGTCAGATAAAATTGTCGTACTCTTTTCCCCTGGGATTTACAATTGAAAAGCGTTTTTCTAAACTCAATGATCCCGGTGGAGCAAACTTTTCCGTAAAGATGTCTTTTCAGGGTTCCGTTCCTCAAAAGGGAAAAAAGGAACTCTTATAAGATCATTTTCTGACCGATTATAATACTATACGAATCTCATTAAGGGAATTCGCGCCCACCGCCAAATTAACTATGTTGGCTGGCCAGTTTTTCAAACAAATGAGCATAGCTAGCTGTCATAGTTTGCGATGACGCACTTGTATGAAAAACTAGCTCAAATATGCGGACTAAGTTAGTTTTGTTGGAGGTGGAACCTTATTGGCTTAGCCGTTGCGATCACCTTAGCGTACAGCGCTTCATCTGTATGGGAGGATGTCGAAAAAACTATCTTTCCAATTCTAAATTCCCAGTCTAAGTTCTAAACTTCAATAATCAATCTTAGCCTATACAATTTAGAGTACAGTTTCGTTAGTACAAGTCCTAGGCCCGTTCACCAAAGAATACCTGCTGGAGCCTCCATTTTTCCGACTTGTCACAGCTCCCCTTATAAACAGCTCTTTGAAAGTCTCTCGAAACTGCCTCGACATGCCGCAATAAATAGCGAAGTTAATCGGATAAGACACTATTATAAAGAAGTTTGTGACTAGTATAAGAATATTAGCAATATTATAATCTAATATCTCAACTAAAGTACTGGATATGACATGTAGAATTGTCACAACGGCCACTGGGATTTCTACTAACAGAAACACTGTAACAACGACTATGAGCATCAAAGTGGTACAGTTGGAATCTCTAAGCCTTTTGCATTCAGATTTTCGGTTTTCTTTGAAGAGTTTTTGTCTGTTTATTTGTGCTGTTCTCATGGCACGGAAGAGAAGCACGTTGAGCACGACTAGAGACGTGCAAGGGATGAGGTGCACGAAGAGGACTCGAAACACGAAGTATGTGCTGAAGTATGCGTCCACTGATAGTGATTGTACCCATGGCGCAAGTTCAATCTGAAATAAAAAAACAAACAAATTTAAAAATAGTCTTTTGTTGAGGGGAAAAAGGAAATATTATCTTTTTAGAACTTAGATTTTTCTTCTGTTTTTGCGATGTTGTATTGAAATTAAAGACATTTTTCGGTTTAAATCGCGTAGTGTTTATTAGTTTTAGAATTGTTTTACAGGTCCCTTCCTCGACACCACGCGATTAAAACCGAAAAATGTCTTTAATATCTTAGAACTTGTTATTTTTCCCATTGCGCAATGTGCAATGTTGGTAGAATTTGTGACACATAATTTAAAGACGAGGGTATCGTTTTTACCCTTTGGGTACGGGTACCCTATTAGAAGATTTTTGTACTTCTTAAAGATGCCTGCCATAACATAGACAGGCATAATATTTGGTACGTATCTGTAAATTTCAACTTGCTAAGTCTACCTGTTTTTGAGAACACTGATATGAGAATGAGAAAGATAGATAGACGGACAAGCAAACTCTTATCTTGGGTTCCTTCTTTTTTTCACAAACAAACTTTAAGAAAATTATATCCTACTTCCTACTAATATTATAAAGCTGAAAGTTTGAGTTTATATGTGTGTGTGTTTGTTACTCAATCACGTAAAAACCGCTGAACCGATTACCATGAAACTCGGTATGTAGATAGCTGGAGACCTGGAATAACATATAGGCTACTTTTTATCCCGATTCTCCCGCGGGATCGGGACTTACGCGGATGAAACCGCGGAGTGCAGCGAGTAAATATTTAATAGGGTTATCTGAGATTGGCTAAACCTGGCCCAGGACCGGACTGCTTGGAAGGATGTTAGGGAGACCTTTGCCCAGCAGTGGGACAATATAGGTTAATAAAAAAAAATGAAGTTAGGTATACGAATTTCTAGAAAATAAATATAAAAGTTTTATCTTACCCTACAAACTTCTTCCCAATGCCCCCGCCAGAAGGTGTTATGCGCAATGTACCTCCTGTCGAAGAACCTCGGCAGCTGATGCAGGAAGGCCGCTATCCCGATGTACATGAGACATTTCATGACTCGCGGCATTGTACACCTGAGAACAAGAATAGGTAATTAAAATTACTTATATACGCCAACGACCTTGTAACTGAAAATCCCTGTCGGGCTCATCGAAAATTGTTGATTATTTCATGACGGAATGTCGTAGAACTTTTTTTTGTGCACAGATTCTAGGTGACATTGTTTCCTACATTTTGTTGTAATTTTAAGACAAGAACCTCCTATTGGTGCAAAGCCTATCCAAATTTTAGACAAAAAATGTCTGATTTGGCTAAAATGTCGATAGGCTTTAATACGTTTAGACATATTTGTATGGAAACTGCACAAAAATATCGGAAACAATGTCGCATACAATCTGTACACAAAAAAAAGTTCTACGACATTCCGTCATGAAATAATCAACAATTTTCGATGCGCCCGACATGGATTTTCAGTTTTTCAGAATAGGGCCCTTAATTAATTAATTATTCATTAGTATTCGCTTCTGGTGACCAAAGGGCTGGCGGGCGGCTACTTTGGCCAACGAATAGGAATTGCTATCCAAAGGGGCAATGCAGCCAGCCTTTAGGGTACCATACCTAGGGACACAGTTTTGGATTATTAATTTGAATTATTTTAATTTATTTAGTGAATTAGGAAAAACACAATGCATGTTTTCGGTATGGCTAAGTTGTATTAAAATTCAACACATTTTCCGCATTTAATCACGATGCTTTTAACCGACTTCAAAAAAGGAGAAGGTTCTCAATTCAATTAATGGAAATCTATCTCGTAAGAAAACTCCTCAATGATTAAAGTTACAGTTACAATTTTGATGATATTAGTGGCAGTTGAAAATTCACAAAAAATGGGAAAATAAAAAATAAAACAAACATGGACTCTCTCCTACATACAGTGCAACCGACTTATCTGTTATTGAATTTTATATATATAGATGTAAGAAGTCACAAATGGTCAACCATTAGGAGATTATCCACTAGCGCGATCATATGTGGTCTACCATAACCAAAGACAATAGAACCAATTGACTGCTCATAAGTATACCTACCCCCCCGCACGAAAATAGTACGTCGTTTTGGTAGTAGTTACTGAAGCTACCGCCTCACTATTTCACGTTCTAAGCATGGAAGGCAACGCATCGGCCAATCACAACGTTTGATTATTACCTCACCCCCTGCCCGCAATGGTATGATGCAATGAAAACACCAAATGCAAAGATTAAATCTAAATTAAATAACAATATAAAAATTAAAATATGATTTAATGGTTCGTTTTGTAGAAAAATTTGCGGTATTAGCAGTCAATTGGTTCTACTGTCTGTGACCAAAACAATACACCGACCCTTTTGTTTGTTAAGTCTATCTTCTTCTTTTCCTGTAGTGGTGTCGCTCACCTAGTGTTAGATTTTTCAGATCGCCCTGACGCCTCTAACTTGACCTAACGACTGCTATCCGAGATAACAACCAATGAATATATATCCTAAGTCTATGGAGTTAGCCAATAACTGATCACATTATTTAGACATCGAAATCATCTTAACATTTTCCTCTCTAAAAGTAATTTTGGAATATCTTTCGCCGTAATATTTCAGCAATTGGTACTATCAAATACCTAGTAACCACATTTTAACATACCACCATAAAATACGCAATAAAACGTAGAAAGAACTGTTAAATTATTTATACATCATTTGTTTATGTTTCGTTACATTCATGCAGGCAGGTGTGTGTTGTATGAGGCTATTTATTTACAGGAAACGATATTAAATATTATACAAGTAGAGAAACATTTGGTTACGACTTTAAATGCCGGCCTTCCACTGCGAGCGGAGCGGAGTCATTAATGTGTCAGTTCAACATACAACGGTTACATTTTCCCGGGTCTTGATCGCGTATTATTTATTTTCTATGTTTTTTTCTTTTTTTTTTTTTTCTTACCCTTTCTTCGGAAATGTAACTATTTTACAAATCGTGTGAATTTAAAAAGTTTATACAACGGTTGTTTTCATAGTCATACAACTCTTTCGCGCCATGGAAACAATCGTTGGATACAGGGCATAAGGGGACAGTCTACCTACTCTTTTCTCCATACAAACTTTACAGACGTAGTCGACTGTTTCCTCCCTGGATAAAGATATTATAAAAAATATGTTTATGCCGTGAGTCCTATATCAGCCATGACCATGCCCCTACGTTTTGATTTTTTTCATTTAAGGGGACAGTCTACCTACTCTTCGATATTATATGAGATTGATATATGGGACCTTGGAGAAGGACATAGGCTATTTTTGATCCCGATGTTCCCGCGGGACCGCGACCTACGCGGGTGAAACCTTTTTCCGTCCCTCTATCCGCTGTAACTTAAACCTCATGCTTTACACTGCTCTGTTTTTTTATAAACGAAGTCGATTTATATTTAACTATTCACATAGATATCGTAAAATTTATAAAAATAACTATTGAGTTGGTCTATCTGGTATCTGTAGCCATTTTTTGCTGTTACGCTAGCATTTCATAATGCAACACTAAAAAACCGGCCAAGTGCGAGTCTGACTCGTGCACGAAGGGTTCCGTACCATTATCACAATTGGGTACGGAACCCTAAAATTAAGACTGGAGCAGCCAATCCGTGAACGCAAAGCGAACGTTAAAATTTATTTTACCACTCGCGCTAGTCTTTCATTCCATTACTAGATGGAGCTAGTAGTAAAAATACATCGCGGTATCTTTGCGTTTTTATGTCAAGAATCACGTTTGTTGTATGGAAACTATAGTAAAAAAAATAAAAATATTTGTTAGCGTTGTATAGCGGCAACAGAAATACACTTGTGTTACGGTGACTAGACAACGGATATAATACTTGAATTTATTTTTCTTTGGTAAATATATACATATTGTCCATATAGAGACACCCAGATCAGAAACAAATATATATTTTTAAGCATAAATACTTCCACCCGGCGGGAATCGAATTCCCAACCTTCTGCATTGCAGTCGGGCATTCGCACGACGCGCCACAGTCATTTAGGATACCTAGGATTGAGCTAAAATTGGGATAGGACGAAAAATAAATAAATAAATAAACAATGCACGACGTTACACACAGCGCAATCTAGCCCCAAACTAAGCACTAGGCTTGTACTATGGGAACTAGACAACGGATATACCTACTACATATTATACATTTTTTTTTTTGTAAATACATACATATGAGACATAGAAAACACTGAATATCATGTTGGACATGTACATAGACATGTTGGTTTCCTCACGATGTTTTCCTTCACCGACTAAGGCTAAGGGTCCTTCATCTTTTCGTTTTATCCTAATTTTGAGCTTTCACGGCCAAGCCGCTGAATCGATTTTAATAAATTTTCGTATATAAAGAAAGATGGGACTGTGGAGAAGGACATAGGCTATTTTTGATCCCGGTATTCCCGTGGGATCGGTATTATACGGTATTATACGTGCGAAAGTTACTCTGTCTGCCTGTTATGTTTTCGCGCGTCTAAACCGCTGAACTTATTTTGATAAATTTTATTTACTAAAAATTTTATAGTATTAATATTACATAAATTTTATAGTATTAAGATAGATTGGACTTTTTTTTTTTTTCAAATATAAATAAATAAATTCTGTCAATAACACACAGAGCCATCTAGCCCCGTGGTAAGCGACTAAGCTTGTGTTACGATGACTAGACAACGGATATAATACATATATTTATTTTCTTTTGTAAATACATACATATTATACATAGAGGGACACCGAGACCAGACACAAATATTTATTTTTAAGCATAAATAGTTGCACCCAGCGGGAATTAAACCCGCAACCTTCTGCATTCCAGTCGTGCTTTCTCACGACGCGCCACAGAGGTCGTCAAGACTTTGGAGAAGGACATAGGCTATTTTTGATCCCGAGTTTCTTGCAGGATCGAGACTTAAACGTGCGAAACCGCAGACACAGCTAGTCTATCTATAGCCCTGTAGAAATCTATAAGCCCTGGCCGCTGAAAGTGGGGAAAAACTTTACGACATCAATAAAAATTTGGTCAAATAAAATATATACGAGAATGCGCGTCCTGTTTACGCAGTATCGGTTTACGATTATTGGCCAAGAACGCGTGATGACATCCATCCATCATCCGTCACTCTGGGCTAGGTATGATGTGACCGGATCAATATGTGGCCGGCCGTTAATAAGACCATTGTGATGAAGGCCACGTCACACCAGCGCGAGCGGAACTTTTCAATATAAAGAAAGAAAGGAAGTTTTGATACGATGTTACAATAATGTTATTAATAGAGATGGGCCGACTAGTCGCCGACTAGTCGGGAAAGCCGACTAGTCGGGAAAGCCGACTAGTCAGTAGTTCAACTGACTAGTCAGTAGTTCAACTGACTAGTCGTCAACTAACAATTATACAATAAAACCAATATTTATTTAATTAGTAGTACAGTTTAGAAGGTGGGTAGTCATAAAAACGTAAACAAAACACGACATAGCTTACATACATCATCTAAACATCTAAAGCAGTGGTTCCCTAAGTGGGGGGCGCGCCCCCCAGGGGGGGCGCAGGGACCTTTCCAGGCGGGCGCGGGCCACACGGGATCGCTGAGAGAATGCTTACTTACTTACCAAATACCTTTTGTATGACTTTGTAAAACTTCAATAAGCAATAAGAATACTTATTTTGTTATTAATTTTTTTTTATTCAGACCTGATAATCTGGACTGGAGGGGGCGCGGATTTTTTTTTATGGTCGAAAGGGGGCGTGGCTCCAATAAGTTAGGAAACCCCTGATCTAAAGTATTCTAAAGTGTCATAACTATGCCTCAGCTCCATTTTTTTTTCCAACTTTTATTTTTATTTCATCCATTTTTTGGAAGTTTCGCTACACCTTTCGAAGTGCAAACTTATCCAAAAATAGCAACAATCGCCGAGTGATCACGATTAACCCAAATATCTCGGAATTATAATGATCTGCATTGCCGACTAGTCGGCCGACTAGTCGGAATTTTGGAACTGACTAGTCGGCTAGTCTGCTAGTCGGCAGAACCCCTAGTCGGCCCATCTCTAGTATTAATGTATTTAATTAATCATATTTGTAATTCATTATTGGATACCCGCAATACAGGCTTGAGTCCTAGTGCGGGATCCACGGCATAATAATTTTTGTTATTTAAGTTGTTTGGTATATAAATACATTTTAATTATTATTGGAACGAAGTTCCTTATCGCGCGTTGCGAAAGGAGGCTAGACGGAAAAAAATAAGACTAAAAATTGTAACGGATGCACTTTTTTTTTGCTTGGAACTTCGTTCCATCCGGGTGTCCCTTGACACCTCTCAAGTTTTTATTTATTATTATTGCATGTGTTATACGTCCAGTATTGTGGAGCCCCGGATCCTTTGCCCGGCTCCATGCACGCATTGAGGCACGCACGCTCCACGCATTTTCGGCTCCACACACGCCTTCTAAAGGGCTCCATCAGGCCCTGCCCCTGGCCAAGATGGTGGGCGGCCAAGGGTATATCCACTAAACCCCACGGTGCCTTTCACGCCGCAATTGCCAGAGCTCGTCGGAACCTTGCGGAGTACATCAACGAGCTCTCGAGTGGAAGTACCTGTACCTAACACATACACATACATACAAAGACATCCTTTACAGATATAACTAGAGGTAAGTAAGGTAAGATCGGATACGGAGGAAGATCGTGTGACTGAAATATCTCCAAAAATAGGCGACACTGAACTTTTCCGGTGCCACAGATCGGTGCGGGGTGAATTGCTCTTGTGAACACCGTGGCTAACACTGAAAAATATCACCTATTTTGGGAGATATTTTAGTCATAATTATGGTCTTGCTCCGTATCCGATTTTACCTACTATATACTGAACGGCTAACGTATTATATTTAGAATTTTTAGGGCAAGTACATAAACCTTCTAAAGATTGTAAACAAAAGATTTCGTGGAAACATTTAATTAATGTTTGGCCTACACGGGTAACCCTTATAACAATTAAAATATTAAAACAATTTATAAACAAACCTAAACATAAGTTACTTACCTTTTATCGTGTAAAAGGATTTAACCAACATTTAGGCATAAAATCGGTTTTTGTTTTCAAGTAAAAAATTAAAACCTGACTTCGAAAAAGCATTAAAAACCTCACCTAGGTACATACAGTGACACCGACTTATCTGTTATTAGCTGCGTCCCGCGGTTTCACCCGCGTATGTCCCGATCCCGTGGGAATATCGGGATCAAAAGTAGCCTATGTTACTCAGGGTGAATGTAGCTTTCTAATGGTGAAAGAAATTTAAAAACGGTCCAGTAGTTTTTGAGTTTATTCATTACAAACATACAGATTTTGTGTGTGTGTAACTTATGTAGATGTGATTTAAAGTCGGGCAGCCAAACTACAATAGCTAGGTACAATCTGGACCCACCTAAAAAAACTGCCCGATTTCATAACAGACTACGTAACAGATAGGTAAGTCGGTGGCACTGTATGCAGGTGAGGTTATTTTATGCTTTTTTGAAGTCGGTTTTTTTAATATTTTAAAAATATATTTTATTTCATCCTTTTTAGTGTACTTTCAACTATACAAAATCGTAACCATAACATTCATTATTGAGGAGTTGTCTAGTGAGAAGGTGGTTTCAGATGCATCATTCATCGATATATATTCTTTATAGCTTTATTCTATTGGTGGAAATCGAAAACTGAGCAATGTACTGCACTCTCAATGTGCAATTCTGTCATCATTCATCGATATATATTCTTTATAGCTTTATTCTATTGGTGGAAATCGAAAACTGAGCAATGTACTGCACTCTCGATGTGCAATTCTGTCATCATTCATCGATATATATTCTTTATAGCTTTATTCTATTGGTGGAAATCGAAAACTGAGCAATGTACTGCACTCTCAATGTGCAATTCTGTCATCATTCATCGATATATATTCTTTATAGCTTTATTCTATTGGTGGAAATCGAAAACTGAGCAATGTACTGCACTCTCAATGTGCAATTCTGTCATCATTCATCGATATATATTCTTTATAGCTTTATTCTATTGGTGGAAATCGAAAACTGAGCAATGTACTGCACTCTCGATGTGCAATTCTGTTCATCACTCCGAAGATCCTCATCCGATCTTCACCAATTTTTTATAGGACTTGGGACTCTTAACTTTCGAATAAAAAAAAGATAAATCGAAATCGGTTCAAAAACGACGAAGTTATCCACGAACATACAATCAAAAATATATATGCAGGTACGGTCGAATTGAAACCCCTCCTTTTTTAGAAGTCGGTTAAAAATGAAGAAATAAAGCACGCATTTATATTCGGAGTGGATCAACAGATACACCTATTAAATTTATACAGAACCACAAAACGAGTTTTGCGATGGTTTCGCGCAATATTTTACGGCCTCTTGATTTTAGTCATTTCAATGTTTAGGAGCGTACCTACAGGCTGTTTCATAAAAACTGGATCAAAAAAGTTGGGCGGAATTTGTTGGACAGGAAAAACACGAATAAATTTTAAAAGTTTTTAGAATATTTTAAGAAAGAGTTATTTCCTTCCATAATAGTTAAATAATTAATCTAAATTCAGTAAAATTCAGTATAAATATGTACTTAGTTACTTGTTTTATTTATCTATTTGTTTTCACAACAAACAATTTCAAAAAGCAAGATAAACAAAAAGAAATTAAATTAAATAAAATATTTCTAGTCTATTTGTTTTAATTTTAATATGGAAAATAATGCTTCTTAATTAATTTCCGGCGAGAATCAAACCAGCAACCTTCTGCGCTGCAGCCAGGAGTTTGCTCGATTTACTATAATCGGGGTCGTCCATTATAGTGAACTAGCTGCGTCCCGCGGTTTCACACGCGTAAGGGCTATATTTCACCGGGACACCATGGCGGCGCAACCAGTCGCCGCTACCAACAAAATGTATACAGCTCGTGTAATTGGTTGCGCCACCAAACGGACACCAAGTGAGTAACTCTCTATAGAGCTGCATACATTTTGTTGGTAGCGGCGACTGGTTGCGCCGCCATGGTGTCCCGGTGAAATATAGCCCTTAGTCCCGATCCCGTGAGAATATCGGGATTAAAAGTAGCCTATGTTACTCAGGGTGAATGTAGCTTTCTAATGGTGAAATAATTTTTGAAATAGTCTAGTTGTTTTTGAGTTTATTCAAAACAAACATACAAACGCACACACACACACACATGCAAAAATAAAAATCTTTCCTCTTTATAATATTAGTATATATTATATTATAGCGAATAAAAGAATATATATTTTCCAGCATCGTTAAAAGCATGCAGCATAATTAACAGCGCGCAGTTTATGTCGTAACATCGGCCGTGGAACCTTTCATTATTAAAAGCGATACTCGTCCGAATTGCTGTCATAAAAATTTAAGACACATGCATGAGATAGCAATATAACGGTGTGTTGTTGCAGGTCTTTTTTATAAATTTATATTATGTTATTTAATAAATTTTCGATATTTTAGTTTTGCCGTGCAGTCCAGTCATAAGGCTATACAGTGTAAATGGTGAGTAAGGAATCTGGGGGAGACTAGCGAATCTAGAGCTCTCCACGCATATGGTGGCGGGTAAAGTGACTAAACACTTTACCCGTGGATGGTTAGGTAAATATTATTTCTAAAAGTGTTTACTCACACTTAGAAGGCCTTACCCGCAAAAAGACGAGAAAATGCCTTACTAATTTTAGTACATACGTGAGGCAAAACAGTCTATAGTCGAAGCAGTGTATGCTTTCGACGGTCGGGGGTTCAAATTCCGCCGAGTACGAATTTTCTAAAACTTATTTTTCAATAACGTACCACTTTACTACCAAGTAATAATCGTTCCTTTTTACAGTTCCTTTCAGCTTTATTTCACTTAAATATATAATAATACTAGCATATTCCCGCGGTTTCACCCGTGTAAGTTCCAATCCCGTGGGAATATCCGGTTAGTAGTAGCAAAAGTAGCCTATGTTACTCCTCGATTATGTAGCTTTCCTTTGGTGAAAGAATTTTTGAAATCGGTCCAGTATTTTTGAGTTTATTCATTACAAACATACGCACACACACACACACACAAATACAAATCATTCCTCTTGATAATATTAGTGTACCTACATGTAGATAAGTTATTTAATTTTCGAAACACTCTGTATTTCGCGGTTTGAAATACTTAACACTTGAAACGAAATTTTTAATGAAGGTCTTTAAAATTGTAAACGTTGCCGAGGTGTTTAATGAGAAGCCATCTGGGCTTGTGTATTTTTAATAGATTCCAAGTGAAAGGCATTAACTTGACTGCACCACTTAACCTCGATATTTTAAGCGCGTTTGTATTATGAATATGTGGGGGGATGTGTATGAGTATGTGAATTATGAATATACACTGCTGTGTCCCACGGTTTCACCTGTGAAAATCCAGTGGGAATTTCTCTTATCGAATGCATACATTACATACAGAAGACGCTCTCCAAATTTCTGCTCTCTTATAACAGCGGTTTAGGCTGTGCGTTTGTGCATAAGTTAGTCAATCCGGCAGGACAAAGAATTTTATAGATAGGTAGATATTAATTTTTTTTTTATTATTTAATGTAAATTTAATATTTAGCTTATTTGTTTTATCATGTACCTATGTCTGTTTTGTATTTAATTGCCTTTATGACTTAAAAAAAAAAAAAAAAAAAAAAAAAAGATAGGTATAAAGTTGTATAGGAGAGATTAAGGTCCAATAAATAAGTATCGCACGACGTTACACACAGTGCAATCTATCCCCAAAACTAAGCACTTGGCTTGTAATATGGATACCAGACAACGGATATCCGTTTTTGTATGTATTTACGAAAAAAGTATAAAATGTAGAGTAAAAAAAAAAAAATAAGTTTTTATTACGGCAAACAAACTACAAACTAACAAATTAACAATATAAGTTTAAACTATATTATTAAACAAATAAGTTAATAGTACATTATGATATAAGTGCGGTAAGTTGAAAATTACAGCCGAGGCGATATTGCTAGCCCGAGCCGTAGGCGAGGGCTACAAGAAAGCAGAGGCTGTAATTATCAAAGCGCACGTATGTCATACGACGTTTTATAACACATTTGCGAGGAAATCAAATAAAAACAATACAGCGAAAAGAAAAAGCGCGCGGAATAATTTTTATTTGTTCACAAATTAGCGATGCGCGGGCATCAGTGCTTTTTTTTTTTAAGGCAACGGTACAAAAATTTTTTTGTTTCTGTTACAGATGTAATTTACTGTCAAAATGAATTAAATTAAAAAATTAAATGTTTATTTTTTATATTTTATCTCCCAAAGTTAATTTTATTCATAAAATATTGACCACTTTTCTGACATAAAAACTTTTTGATTTGCTTTCTTTGCTTTTTTTTTCTTAAGATTTAAAAAAGTACCGTTGGTTTTAGACGGAGCATGATAAACCGTACGTGTTACCTTATTAGAAAGAAACTCGTGCGTTTTACTTTACGATTACGCACAAGTACGTAATGACATACATTACGATATTGAAATTGGTGAAATAAGAGGCCCTTTACGAGCAAATGTGTTATAAATTATATTATATATAAAACACAAGATTAAGCAACAGTAGTGTCTGCTGGATGAGGGTATTAAATAAAAGTGTTGACGGTGGCACCCACACTAGATTAAATCTGTGTCGTGGATGTCAGAAATTGATTTCTATTAAAAACTAGCTGACCCGGCAAACGTTGTTTTGCCTTATAAATTATAGATAATTAAATTTTTCCTGAATTTTCTTTGCTATAAACCTCACGGAGCCCGAGACCTTTCCAACGAATGCAAAACCGTGGAAATCGGTTCGTGCGTTCTGGAGTTATAGCGTCAGGAAGGAAAACCCGACTTATTTTTATATAGTAGAAGATTAACCTCGTCGGTGAACTATAATATGTACAATATGTACAATATGTATGTGTATGTGTATATGTATATGTTAATATGTATAATATATGTGTAATATTACTGCATTTTATACTTTTTTCGTAAATACCTTCATACAAAAATGATACACAGAAAGCACCCAGACCATAGATAATAGATTTGGTAGTTTACCCGCCACCGCGCGGGGTGCACTCCAAGTTTGCTGATCTCTCCCAGGTCCCTTAGTCGCCTTTTACGACACCCACGGGAAGAGATGAGGTAACCAACAACTACACTAATAGTTTTTTGTATGCGAAAAAAAGGTAGATATAGTCATGACAGATATAAGTTTTATGGCATAAACATATTTGCTCTAAATGTCTTTATCCAGGGAGGAAAATTTAAACTACGTTTGTATGGAGAAAGAGAATGAAGACTATCCTCTTAATTATTTGTTACGTTATAATGCTATATTTCACTGTCTGCTTTCCGAATAAAATAAAATAAAATAAATAAATAATAATAACCGTATTCTATGCTTTACCTGGGCTACACGACGTCTCCCAGTGAAATATTAGCCCTGAATCTCATTAACTATGCAACCATAGTTACATATTGTTTGTTGTATTTGACAAGAACAATCAACTTGGTTATTGACTTTAGTAGTTCAAAGCACAAACCGCAACCCCTTTAGTTGAGAATCAATCAAGTAACAGATTTGACTAGTTAAGTTTATGTCGAAACTAACTGAGCCCCAGACTTCATTTGGCCTCTGTGGCGCAAGGCCCGACTGCAATGCAGAAGGTTGCGGGTTGTATTCCCGCCGCCGGGTATAGGTAAGTATTTATGCTTAAAAATAAGTATTTGTTTCTGGTCTGGGTGTCTTCTATGTATTAACAAAATAAAAGTATAATATGTAGTATATCCGTTGTCTCTAGTACCCATAGTACAAGCCTAGTGCTTAGTTTGGGGCTAGATTACGCTGTGTATAAAATAAAATAATATTGGTTTACTTATATTTATTTTCTTCAACCGCGGGAATATCAGGATAAAAAGTAGCTTGTGTGTGAAACATGGTCTTCAGTTATTTACATACTAAGTTTCATCGCAATTGGTTCAGTAGTTTTTGCGGGAAAGGCTAACAAACACACTCGCTTACTTACTAACAGAAACTTATCTTGAATTCTTAAAAATCGTTTCTTATCTAAAGAACACATTCTCCAAATTTAAGCTTGCTACTATCAGTGGTTAAGGCTGTGTGTTGATCAGTCAGTCAGTTAGGACAAATCCTTTTTTCATAGATAAAAGATAGATACATAATATGTTTGAAAATTTCAATATTGATCATATTTTCAGGTTGCCCTGGGGCGTTTAAGCACCCACTATCGTTTTTGCTCCTGCAAACTATTGAGCGCTTCGTAAATTGACTGACCCGTACTCTCGCGACCAAGACCATTGTAACATGGCTGAAACGTGGAGATAAGAGAATTTTAAAGTAAAAATCACGCGATTAAGACACTCGTCGTGATTAAGGAAAAATATAAAATTATGAGTTCCAATCGTGTTACTTTAAAAAGTTTAAATACAGACGAGTTAGCCTACTGTGCCTCTGTACACTGTGGGCTCACCTCGTCGAGTTTAACTTGGAGTATAGTTTGAGGTGACAAACGTTAAGTTACCTATACGTTAGGTGAAGTAGATCACGTTACGAATTCATGGCATTTCTCAGCTTGTGGATGCAATATTGTTGTAGATATGTGTATACATATATATACTCGTAGACAATGGAAATTCCATGATAGACGATGGAAATTCCGTGAATTTCGTACATAATGTAGTAATTTATATCGGCCTATACACATATATCTAACACAGTATTTAATTTTAAGTTTAGTATAATTTAATTTTATTATGATTGTGTATTTTGATTTTTCTGAAGAAATATAGTAGTTAAAAACAGTCTTTTTATATTTTAAACTTACTTCGGACGAGAATTAGGCTCTTAGCGTTTTTTTTTAAATTGTTGATATAAGAAACTCAAAAAACTGTTTTACCTTAAGTAAATTTAAGTAAGTCCTAATTTATGGCTTTGATTTTCCGTTTACTCCCCCTTTTTAAGCACTACGTAATCAGCTAGCTGGTCATGGTTAACTGTCAGCGATGAGGTGTACCAACTATGAGGTAATCTTTGATGTAACGTACCATCTTCTCGCGACTGGGGCGTGGCAGAAAGTAGTGGCCTATAATCGATAGTTTCCAAGATCTTTACGTTTAAAGTTTGACAGCTGTCATCCAAAACGAAGATCTTAAAGAGCTCTATCAGTTTTACAAAGAAACTAGTGGTCTAGAATCGATAGTTTCCAAGATCTTTACGTTTTAAGTTTGACAGCTGTCATCCAATATGAAGATCTTAAAGAGATTTTTGAAAAAATCCACAATTTTAATTGCTTCGTTAGCAAGAGAGGAACGTAATCAGCTAGCTGGTCAACTGTGAGCGATGAGGTGTACCGACTATGAGGTAATCTGTGATGTAACGTACCATGTTCTCGCGACTGGGGCGTGGCAGACGTAGATGTATCTCTGCACGGCGAGCGCCAGAGTCAGCCAAATGCTTGCCGTGTGGAACATTGCCGGGATCACCTGGAACGAAAACGTTACTTAGAAATGTAGTTTCAAATACCTACTCTGTCTTGCTCTCGTATTTTATAGTCAATTCTAAAAGTAATGTGTCTGTCATATTTGTGGTGACGGCCTCTGTGGCGCGTCGGGGAAAGGCCCGACTGCAATGCAGAAGGTTGCGGGTTCTATACCCGCCGGATGCAAGTATTATAAAAAAAAATGTGAACAACACACAGCGTTATCTAGCCCCGTGGTAAGCTACTAAGCTTGTGTTACGGTGACTAGACAACGGATAAAATACGTATTTATAGTTTTCTTTTGTGAATACATACATATTATACTTAGAGACCCAGAGAGACATAGGACACCCTGACCAGAAACAAATATTTATTTTTAAGCATAGGTAAGTACTTACACCCAGCGGGAATTGAACTCGTAACCTTCTGCATTGCAGTCGGGTCGGTCTATTATGTCTTATAGCAATTCTTAGAGTAAATAAAGTTCAAACACGTACACAATCGCAACTCGCGATCATAGGTGACAAGGCAGCCTGAATTTCCTGAAGGAACCTTCGACTTAGCTCCAGGAAATAAACTCTAGACGTAGGATGTAGACCTACCTACATATTTATGCCTAGATACCACCCATAATAGAGTCATGTCGTAGGTTGCGGATTCGATTCTAGTCATTGTTAGATGATTATTTGGTTCGGACTAGAAAATACCTAAAGAATTCACTGGTATTATGGTCGAATTGAGAACTTTCTCTTTTTTTTTTAAAGTCGGTTAAAAATCGTAATCCAAACTAATATTATAAACCTCTTTACGGTCAAATGGTTCGACTGATTTAGATGAAAACCAGCAGCGGCTCGCGGTTTCACCTGTATAAGTCTTGATCCCTCGGTAATATCGAGATAAAGCCTATGTGTTCCTAAGTTCCATTGCAATAGTTTCAATAAAACTCCAACTTTAAATCCTTCGTGCTCCGGTTCCCAGCGTCGGTGAAAGATGTTTTGTTTTCTGCCGACTTCTGGCCGGCTGGCATTGTGTACCGCCGCTTTAGGGAAGCGCGTCCGATTTTAGAAAACCCTAAACTCTAATTTTAGTTTATATTATCTGTATGTATGTTAGTCTATAAGGTATATATTTATATGAATAATTATTAAATGTCATCTTCATTTTTATATTGGTATCTCGGTTACTGCGATACAAGCTGTGCTTAGTGTGGAACTGTTTTATAATGTAATTTGGGAAATGTTTAATAAGTTTCATAATAATAAATAAATATTGTATTGTATTGTATTGTAATAGTTTTTGCGTGAAGGAGTGACAAAGTAACATACAGACATACCTACATACATAATTGCAAACTTTCGCGTTTATTATATTAGTAGGATTTGCAGAGTTATAAGTGACAATCAGATTTTTATGCAAATAAACTTTTTTTTTTAACTTGGAAGATTTTTTAAGTCGGGGTTTTTTTTTTTTTTTATTTCACCCTTTTTGTAGCAGCGATTTTGATTTAACATTCATATTGTTGTCACAAAAGTAACGTCCTTTCATTTGATACCCCACTCGGGTATATTTGAAAACATTCGGTTTTTATTTCCGAGTTTGACCCTACATATACTTTGAACGGCTAAGCCGATTTTGATTGAACATGCATATTCTTGTCACAAAAAAAAAAACAAAAAGATTCCCGCTGTTTCACCCGCGTAAGTTCCGAACCTATTGGAATATCGGGATCAAAAGTAGCCTATGTTACTCCTCGATAATGTAGCTTTCTTTTGGTGAAAGAATTTTTGAAATCAGTCGAGTAGTTTTTGCGTTCATTATTACAAACATACAAACACACACAAAATTACAAATCTTTCCTGCTTTTAATATTAGTGTAGAAAACGGCACAGCAAATATGGAGCCTAACTTTACCTACATTACAGTGACCCACACCTGTGACTTCAAGCGGAAATGGCGCCGGGATCAAGAAATCCCGCTTGGTATTTGCCGATTCACAGATCACTTTAGTTTCCTAGCACCAAACTTAAGGGCCCATATAACCCCAATAGCATGACAGAGATAGTACTAGCGGATTTCAGATTTGTAAATAAGATGCTGCCTGCTAAGGTAAATTGAACAATCAAACATTATTGAAATTACAAGATAGATTACAAGAAAGCGAACAATCAAACATTATTGAAATTACAAGATAAATAAACTTTAATTTTGGAGTTCCAATCATTTATGATTAGGTACCCTATGAACTAAGTTCTAAGAACCTGTTCAAAGTATACTTATATACCTACATTATATATTCATTTACAAAGTTTTATTAGTATAGGTAAAATATTGACTATTGAAATAAATACTGATATTTTTTTGCAAAATTACGGAAGATTGTGATTTATTTCTATCGAGAAAATTTACAGGAATCTATTTACACATCATATTATACGATTTAGTAAATATCCTCGACTTAATTAAATATTGTTTCCTAAACTGTGTTTCAATTTTATAGATTTTAGAGAATATTTTTAAGTCAGTTTCACAAAAAAGTTGCACAGACAAAATGGTACTATCTACATTTATTCCTACTAATATTATAAAGAGCTAACATTTATGTATGTGTGTAGGTATGTATTTTCTGGGTTCTGAAACCACTGACCCGATTCCAAAAAAACATTTCACCAATAGAAAGCAACATTATCGAGGAGTAACATAGGCTCCATCCATAGGCATAGGCTTTTGATCGGGATCAAAACGCGCGTAAGTCCCGATTCCGGGGGAATATTGGGATATTCCCCCGGAATCGGGACTTACGCGGGTGAAACTGCGGGTCGCAGCTAGTATTTGATAAAGTTGCCTCCACTAACTGCTGCGAGATTGCTTTTGTGAAATTGACTGTATAATGCACGCCACTAGTTTCGTAATGAAAGTCTCGCTGAACGGTTAAATTCTTAAAAGCTAAGTCACTCCGATTTCCTGGAACAGTTAAACACAGTTAAAGGTTTCTAACATTGTGCAAAGGATTCTTTACACAGCAGCTTAGTTTAGTTTACCTCTTAAGCGCACTTTGGAATTCTTTTCGAGTAATTGCTGTAAAAATATAGGTGTGTGTCTTGACATTTTACATCCGTAGCCGTGAAATAACGCTAATGCCGCTTTAATTTATATATTTTTTCCAATGTTATCCTTTACTTAGACATACCAATAGTATTTAGTAAGTTTCAATTTGTTTCTAATTATAAGAGATAATTTTAGTTTCTACTGTCTGCCATTCTCGCCTGAGATACAGGATTTTCCTAGTTCAGGCATTTGTGTAATTTAGATTTAAATCAAAATTTGACTTAAGTTATTTTGTACACATTAATTTGGAAATAAATTTATTTATTTATTTTTATTTTTAAATAGGGCACAGGCATCGAATAGGGCTACCTCATCTCTTCCCGTGGGTGTCGTAAATGGAAACGTAATGGTAGCCCCACTTAAATATTAGATTTACATTGTTTTTAGTATTTACATTTGTGGTTGTAGCGGCTACAGAAATACATCTTCTGTCAAAATTTCAACTGCCTAGCTATTACGGTTCATGATATACAGCCTGGTGACAGGCAGACAGACGCACAGCGGAGCATCAGTAATAGGGCCCCGTTTTTACCCTTTGGGTACCTAAAAACAGAATTTTAGCATTAAATAACGTAATGATGTAGATGTAGATGTAAGATGTAACTGAGTTCATACATAAATAGTTAGTTGAGATGGTTATAAATTTAAAAATCAATAAGTAGGTACATAGAGATCAAACCCCTTTTTTCAAGAAAAGTGGATGTGGTGGGGTTGGATTGTAGACGACACATACTATATCCGCTTAGATGTCATATTTGAAAAAAAAAATCAAAATCGGCTTATTCCCGATTGTACTATTTTTTTTCTCCCATTCAGTTCAAAAAAAATATCGATTACCTAATATTTTTCCCCAACGCTTAAAAATGTTTAAAGTAGGTACAAACAGCAAGAAAATACTAATAATTCGATTATTGTTATTTTTATTTGACGTTAAAAAAACATTTAATAGCTGCCCCCGCAATTTCACGCGCATCAGTCCCGATCCTGCAGCATTTACGGGATCAAAAGTAGCCTATGTCCTTTTGCAAGGTCCGATCTATCTCTATACCAAAATTCATCAATATCGGTTCAGCGATTTAGGCTTGAAAGCGTAACAGACAGACAAAGTTACTTTCGCAATTATAAAATTAGAAAGATTCATATAAAGAAAACAGAAACTAATCTATTCTACCCTAGATAGATAACTGCTTAAGTAAACGCTATCCTTCCCAACATAAAAGCAAACAACTACACAAAAGGAATACCGAGCTCCCTTCAAGATCAAAAGCTCCACAACAAATAGAAAATGCCTTTAAAATAACAATAAAACTAGAGCGCGAACGGCCAAAGGAAATATGCTATTTCCTGCACTAGAAGTTAGAACTAAGGCAATATGAGAATAAAATATGTGAAGAATATGCGAATTTAGGTCGAAATTAAGGATATTTGGACAAATCACATCTCATCATCTTGGGCCGGGGGCTACCGGGCAAAACCACCTGCCCGGTGGAAGATCTTCCCTTTGGAGGTACACACAATCTTGTACTTCCAAAGGCCTAACTCATCTCTTCCCGTGGGTGTCGTAAAAGGCGACTAAGGGATCTGAGGGAGACAAGCAAACCTTGAGTTCTCTCCGCGTGGTGGCGGATAAACTGCTTGGTCCCTAGCAGGGTTGGTATCAGGCAGGCGGCCCGCCGTAAAAATATTGCCAAATCTATTTGCAGAAGGTATGGTCAATGATGACTTACCTACTGCACCGACCCCAAATTAATTTAGGGTTTAGCGAACCCCGGGCTCCCGAGAGGGATGCAGCCGGGAAAAATTGCTCGGATGAGAAGGACAAATCACATCTCAATCAATCCTGAAGAAGGGACCTGTAAAGGTCTCGAAACGTTGAGCGTTGAAGCAATGCTAAAAGTAATAAACACCACGCGATTAAAATCTAAAAATGTCTTAAATTTCAATAGAACTTCGCAAAATGGGACTAAGTATCGCGGTGCGCGGAGAGTAGGCAAGGCAAGTAAATAAAAGCTAATAAAAGCCCTGCTAAAATAATCTCCGCGGGGATAACCTTTTTCAGTAAACCATTGTGAGCGGTCTAGTTCTTAAGTAGGTAAAGACGACAGACAATGCCCTGTCTCGGCAGCTATCTGACGATGCTAGCCCCGCTCCGGACCTTTTTTCCGTTTTAATTCTGGTATTACCGACGCCTTTTGTCTGTAAACTCTTGGATAACTACGGATTCCTAGATATCCAATGGGCAAGTTTAGAGATATTATTTGAGATAGAGATATTTGCCGACCTCTGTGGCGCGTCGGAGGAATGCCCGACTGCAATGCAGAAGGTTGCGGGTTCGATTCCCACCAGCCTGACCTGGCCGACGACTTTAAGACTTTAACGTTGCGTTACGTTGTCAAGATTTTTTTGTATAAACAATGGTACGGAACCCTTCATCTGCTAGTACGACTCGCACTTGGCCGGTTATAAGTACCGTACCTAAGTTGCCATGTTAGTTTAAATTTCTAGTCTATTCTCCTCTACGCTACGGTACCGGCTACGACTGTGCTACGAATATGCTACGACTTTGCTACGAGATTTAGTAGACGATCGTCCGTCGTCGGTATCGGCGCAGTAGGTAAGTCATCATCATCATTGACTATACATACTGCAAATAGATTTGGCAATATTTTTAAGGTCGGCCGCCAGCCTGACACCAACCCTCCTAGGGACCAAGAAGTTTATCCGCCACCGCGCGGGGAGAACTTAAGATTTGCTAGTCTTCCTTAGATCCCTTAGTTGCCTTTTACGACAACTACGGACATCGTTATTAGGTATAGTTAGGCTTTTACAACATAAATATTATTTTTGGGTTAAGTCCCGATTCCGTGAGAATATCGGGATTAAAAGTACTCGTAGCTGAATGTAACTTTAATTGTGAAAGATTTTTTTGAAATCGGCACAGTAGTTTTTGAGTTAATTAATTACGAACATGCTCATACATACAAAAATACAAAACTTTCCGCTTTATAATATAACAGTAGATTAAACTCATTTTTCGGTTTTAATCGCGTGGTGTTTGTCTCTCCACGCGATTCAAAGGTCGGAATAATGAGAACATGCTTTGTTTTCTCTGTGACAAGAACTTTCAAAGTTGACAGACAGAAACAAAAAGTGGAACTATAATTAAAATTAAAAAGTAAAATTACTCCGACACTACTCCACGTTTATTAATAAGGCTTTTAAACTTTTAACCCGGTATTCCCACAAGAACAGGAACTACACAGGCAAACCCACGGAACACAGCTAGTGTCAAACAATATTTTCAGTAAAGTATTATTACTTAAGAACATGGCGACTGTTACCATTTCCATACAAACTTAATACCAAAATAAATTATGAAAAATTTAGTTTTCTACCTTAATATCGATATTATTCGGATTAAGATTTTACTTTTAAAGGGTCCCCACCACAAGGTTTTCTAAAATATTCATTCGAAATGAAATAAAACGGAGAAACATTTTTTCATTGAAAAATGTTTCTCCGTTTTGGTATTAAGTTTGTATGGAAATGGTAACAGTCGCCACTTTCTTAAGTTAAATACGCTAAGCTTTGGTCTCATATATACGACTAAATGTCACCTGCAGGTGTGCTTCAACTTGGAAGTAGGGAGGTAAACTTGCGAGCGCTTTGCGGGCAGGTCGCCAGTCGCCGACGTCGCCAACTCATGTTTAACTTAACTAAGTACTGGGAACAGTTAGGTTTTAGTCCTTTAGCGGTTTTGTTTATGTATACTTCGCTTTTAGATTTCAGGTAGCATCTTTCTTTGTGAATAATCTTGTCTTCTCTTCTTCTTCTTCTTGTAATGTTTTCTTTGTCTCTAATAGGTATTACCAACTGACCCTGCTAACTTTGTTCCGCTTTAGAAGCAAAATAAATTAAATGTAAAAAGGAAACTTTTTTTAAAACAAGCTTTTATTTAAATGCGCTAAAATAATAAAATATTATTTTCCTTTACTACTCTCATTATCAACTTACACAATTTACATGACACAAAAGATTGTCGCGAGATTGTGTGATAATAGTATTGCATTGTCACCCGACTTACACATGTATGGAACATTTCAGCTTAATCAGTAACCGGGAAGTGGGTCAAATTTAACTTGCATGATTTGTCCCATACCAAAATACTAACAGGGCAAGTTAAGAGGACAGTCTCCATTCTCTTTCTCCATACAAACGTAGTCGACGTTTTCCTCCCTGGATAAAGACATTAGAGCAAATATGTTTATGCCATAAAACCTAGCTATATCTGTCATGACTATGCATCTTTTAATTTTTTTTATTTTCTAATTAGAATAGTAATAAAAATAAAAAATAAAAAAAATGAAAAGGTAGATGCATAGTCGTGACAGATATACCCCCGATTAAAAACCTGGTTGTATCCGTATCGGGAAGGATGTGAGTGAACCGGGTCGGATTTATAGCTTTTATACAATTTATGGCGATGTTTTTTTGAATACCTACCTCTATTCGGAAAACCTCAAAGGAAACGAAATTTATTGTCGTTTGGATCCTTCCTGATCATGTTATTTATAATAATACCATCCTATCTTCATTGAATTTTACAAATGATCTTTATTTATAATTTTCGCCCTTAAGAAGCAACTAACGGTCTAGAAACGTTAAACATTGAAACAATGCTAAAAGACAAACACTATTAAAACTAAAAACTAAAAAATGAGTATAATCTACTCTTATATTATAAAGCGGAAAGATTTGTATTCGTGCGCCACGTTTATTAATAAGGCTATTAATTCTCCCGTTGCGTTCACAAATTGGTTGGTCCAGCGTTCGTTTTAGAGTTTCGTGCCCAATTGTGATAGTGGTACGGAATTCTTCGTGCGCTAGTCCGACTCGCACTTGGCCGGATTTTTTATTGTAAAACTTTGTCGGCGTAATCAATACGTATTACTCATACAAAGTCACAGCTTCGTAGAAACTAAGCGTCTTCACAGACAGACAAACGGACATGATTAAACTAAAATAGCCTTATTAATAAAGGTAGATTAAGGTCGGAGTTGTGAGAACATGTTTTGTCTTTTTCCGTGACAAGAAGTTTCAAAAATGACAGACAGAAACAAAAAGTATAAAATAAAATTATTCCGATCCTACTCCACGTTTATTAATGAAGCTATGACAGTTGATGTCACGGAAAAAGACAAATCAAGATCTCACTACTCCGACCTTACTCCACGTTTATTAATAAGGCTATCTAATAATGCTTAGAGGATTTAGCCAGCCTATTTTCGTAAATGGTCTAAGACCTAACACAAAAGTCCGTGTCTGTTTATGAACCTCTTTACACAAAAGCTATTAAATCGATTGCGATGACTGGGCTCGTCCGACCGACCAATATTTGAATTGAGTAAGAAAAAGTAATAATGAAGTTCATCGACCGTTATCCGGAATTTGAGGATTATCCGTATAACCGAAAGATATTTAACATTATGAAACAGTAGAAATCTTCTCAAACATAGAACTGGACTGGTCGTCTGATCCATTTCGATCCCTTTCATTTGACGACCTCTGTGGCGCGTCGTGCGAAAGCGCGACTGCAATACAGAGGGTTGCGTGTTCGTTTCCCGCCGGGTGCAAGTATTTATGCTTAAAAAATAAATATTTGTGTCTGGTCCGGGTGTCCCTTTATGTGTACCTAATATGTATGTATTTACAAAAGAAAAATAAATATAAGTATTATATCCATTGTCTAGTCACCGTAGCACAAGCTTAGTCGCTTACCACGGGGCTAGATGGCGCTGTGTGTTGTTCAGAAAAAAATATTTAAATTTATTTATTTTATTTATTTTTTTATTTCAAACTCGTCTCTGACGGACGAGCTTCAACCAAATTCAAACTGTTCGGTAAATTACTTACACACCTTTTAAAAAGATAGATAAAAATTCGATACCCACCATACCCACCATCTAGGTGATTTAAGCATGGGATAACTCACATGCTTATAAAGTAAGTTTATTCTACCTCTACCTCTGGCGCAAGCGGAAAGACACATAATATCGGAATTGTAAGGGTTGCAGGTTCAAGTCATGTCGTCAACCCAAGTGTAAGAAGCACTTAATTAAATCAAGTTTTTTAAAAATAATTAAAATTCACTTTGATCTGATGTAAACCGTTTAATGTAAATAGTTGTTAATCTAATTTAGTTTTTTTATTTGGTAATAAAAAAGAATATTATACCTACGATGTGTTTCGGGAACGACAATCTATTATTACTATTATAAAGCGGAAGAGTTTGTTTGTTTGTTTGAACGCGCTAATCTCTGGAACCGCTGATCCGATTTGAAAAATTCTTTCACTGTTGGATAGTCCATTTATTGAGGAAGGTTATAGGCTACTTTTGATCCCGATATTCCTACGGGATCGGGACTTACGCGGGTGAAACCACGGGGCGCTGCTAGTATAACAATAAAAGGTTTGGTTTTCGACTTTTGTCTAATTTTTTTTATGTCCGAATAAAGTTATTTAAGTTACATTATTTTCTTTCTTTCGTTTATCGAATTTCTTTGATTATGTTCGTTTAAAACAGCTGTTTCTTTGAGATCGTTAAACATATATTTTTTTGTTTTGGTCTTCTTTCCGCGATGTTTTACATCTCTTTGGAATAATCCGACCCAATATTATTGGACATTATCCCTTGTGTTTACCGTAACGGACCGTACGGAATCGGTGGGCAGAGCGTCTGACGGTTACGGATATTTACGGATATTTTTTTACGGATAGTTTTTACGGATAATCGGTTTTGACGGACGGCGGTTGATCGATTGTAAGTGTTTATTTTATTGATAGAGCTCTGAGAAAATTCGTTTCAGTGTGCTTACTACGTCTCTTTTTTTGAAAGAAAAATATCATGGGATTATAGTAAAGGCTAGCAGGGTCTCGCGGTTTCACCCGTGTAAGTCGGATCCTGTGGGAATTTAGGAAAATCCTTTCTCAGGGGATACCTTCACATTACGAAGAAGATATTTTTTATATCTGATAAGTGCTGTGCGTTGATAATGATAATAATTATATAGTTCAGTCAGTCAGTCAATACTTTAAATTTTATATGTATAGATGACAAAGGCCAAATTTATACTAATATTATAAAGAGGTAACGTTGGTAACATGTATGTATGTATGTATATTGGGAGTAATCTCCAAAACTACTAGACCGATTTCAAAAATTCTTTCACCATTAGAAAGCTACATTCACCTTGAGTAACTTAGGCTACTTTTGATCCCGATATTCCCACGGGATCGGGACATACGCGGGTAAAACCGCGGGAATCTGCTAGTGCAACATAAAGGTTCAATAAGCCTTTACACTGGAAATTGTAAAAAAATATTTCTTTCCTTCCTGTTACACACATACAAAAACATTGTTATCAAAAATATACCTCTAACAATTAAAAAAATCCCAATTCGAAGCCTGAAACTATAAAAGGCAGTTCAAATAACACAAAATACAAAGCGAAATGATTATTATTCAATAACAAAACAGTAAAGTACTTGTAGATTGAATGTCGCTCGTTAATTAAATGAAATTTGCTTTGTTTTAAAATTCTGGTTCACTGATTCATGTTTATTGTTATGAGATATTCTATAGGCGACCTTATTGTTTACGTACAAGTTGCGTCCTGTGGCGTTTCCCGTGGAAATGGTAACCTACATACAATCTGTGATAAAATATTGCAAAAATGAAATAAAATGAAAATACGTTTATTCATTCGGATATTAGCAAGACATCTCTTAGAATTGTGTCTGTGTCTGTGTCTTCGGAACGCGACCTCCAATGAGAAGAAGACACAAGAAACTCATGGGTTTTTTTTGTATTTTTTTTTGCAGTAATCATGTGTTTTACATTGTCGCATATTTATTATTGAACAATAGTGGAACTGGAGCAATAATCTATACCTACTATAATAATCCTTACTAACATTACAAGCGCCAAAGTAACTCTGTCTGTCTGTCTATCTGTTCAAATAGGTTTGTATACATATAAAAATAAAAAAACAAAAATACTATCACATCCACAAGCACACAACCCGCCTAACACCACCCAACCCGCCCCGGGACCCGCCACCAGAGTTCTGCGGTGCCAACCTTACACTCTAGATTTTTATTATAAAATTCGTAGGTAGAACCATCTATTTACTCTCCACGTCCGAGAACGTTGCCACCTATATAGGAATGTCAACACACATACTGACAAGAAGAAATTTGACCAGACTTGAAGCAGAGACGCTTCGCTGGCTCGGTCAATAACTTAAGAGGAAAGTCTACCTACTCTTTATCCATACAAACGTAGTTGTCTGTTTCCTCCCTGTAAAAAAGACATTAGAGAAAATATATTTACATTTTCCCGGGTCTTTATTATTAAATAGAATGGAATGTAAATATGATAACAAATCGTGTGAATTTAAAAAGTTTGTGAGAGAAAATATGTTTATGCCATAAGTCCTTTATCAGCCATGACAGCCAGCCGGTTTCGATTTTTTTCATTTTCAATTTTTTCAGAATTCTAATTAGAAAATGAAAAACAAAACGTAAGGGGATGGTCATGGCAGGTATATGATTTATGACATATTTTTTTCTCTCTAATGTCTTTATTCAGGGAAGAAACAGTCGACTACGTTTGTATGGAGAAAGAGTAGGTAGAATTTCCCAACTTATTTTTTTTTTGTTATCAATTTAAAAAAATATATAGGGACCTTGAATCGAAAAGTCATGAAAAAAAGACAACAACATGAACATTATGAACTGAAAAACCATAAATAAAGGAGGAAAGAGAAGGAGAAATACATCATCAAAAATCCTCCCATGACAGGATGTGCCCTGTGCCTGTGCCCCTCGCTTGCCGGGCGAGTGCCCCGAATGATGTATTTCTCCTAGTAAAATATTTCTAGTAAAATGCCTTGAGCAATAAAACATAAGAAATATGAAAAAACATTCAAAAATCGAATATTCAAAGTGCCGGATAAATAAAATCGTTCAGTAAGCCGACCGGAAGTCCCGAGTCCGCCATTTTGTCGAATCCTGACCCGAAAGCGAGCCTGAGGCTATGTTAATACTGTTATATTTTTTAATGATCGTGTTAGTGAATTTTATATTTATATTGGAAAATTTGTAAAAGTTAGCGTTATTTTGGTTGTAGGATCTACTTAATGTATTTTGTTATTTATTCTCGGAAAAACTAGTGAACCGAAAAGATTAATGGTTCATTGCTTATGACCTATTTCCGCAGACAGAATTTCAGCCCAGTTCGGCATATTTTGACTTTTTAAGGAAAAAATACGTATCAAAAGATATCTGGGCTTTCTGCCAGATTTGAGGTGAGAAGATTAGATTAGATAACGCTTTATTAAATGGACAAAAATAAAATCTAAATAAAAAAATAGAGTATTAAAAAAAGAACAAATAAAACTTTAAACGAAATTATAACAATACTAGCTGCGTCCCGCGGTTTCACCCGCGTAAGTCCCGGTCCCGTGGGCCAAAATCAACTGTTTCTTTGAGTAAGAGGTCTTTAAGTTTTCAAGATGTGTTTTGCAAAATATCAAAAATAAATAAAACCAATATGGTCGGCGGACCGCGCGCGTCTGCTTCATAAGTCACTTCCCATTCTCATCGCGCACGGATAGTACATTGATCAACATGTCAAACATGTTAATTTCGTGGTTCTAATTACGGATTACGGATTATTTACGGATTAGTCTCATCACTACTATCCAAATGTTATGCGAATTCCGGATAATGTCAGGTATTTGAACGGAATATAAATTGGGGTTCGCCGGCTGTGCAGGTGTTGAACTCTATAATGATTAGGGATGTAACGGGTTCTGTATTCGGTCTAGGGCCGAATATTGGGTGTTTTCTACTTATTGTGCCATTTGTATGTATACAGAAAATATTTTCTATAGTAAGTAGGTACTATACAAAACGGATAAACTACAAAAAAAACTTATTTTATGTAGTACCTTTATCCGTTTTCAATAGTACCCATAGTACAAGCCAAGTAAATTTAGGGCTTTATAGTATTGATATACAAAAAAACAATAACATTCTGTCATTAAATAATAAACAATTTTCGATTATCCCGACATCGATTTTAAGTTTAGCTTTATTTTATACTCACCCACGTAAGTCCTGATCCCGTGGGAATATCGGGATCAAAAGTAGCTATGTTACTCCCTGATAATGTAGCTTTCTATTGGTGAAAGAATTTTTGAAATAGGTCTAGTAGTTTCAGAGATTACCCCCAAAATACATACATACATACATACAAACTAACTTTGCCTCTTTATAATATAAGTATAGATTAATGTTCGGCACAGTAATTAAATTTCACCCGAATGAGAAAATAGGCCGAATGGACCAACTTTCAAATAATAACCGGATATCCGGCACGTCTCTAATATCTATTGATGTTCCGGGGTAGGTATAGAAGGTCGAAGTAGAGAATATTATTTTATAAAGGCTGCTTCACAAAGTGGCAATCAATGGCGATCTGTAGGTATTATTGCAATGCAAATATTACTAAGCTACTGTTCATATTTTAGAAGAATAAAATAAGGATGATTATTAGGCTTCCATAATTATGGTGGTAATGGTTAATGGTTACACTAGCGTCTGCCCGCGCAACTTCGCCCGCGTGGTTTGAACACCTACACCGCTGTGCAAAAATCCACACTTAAACGATTGCCCATTACAGTACACTGACGTTGACAGGGAAATCAGTCAAGCCGTTTGACAGTGAAGAGGGAACAAAACAATATACAAGCAGACACACTTTCGGATTTATAATATTAGACCCAGAACCAGAAGCAAACATTTACATGGTTATTATAAAATGAGTTTTAAGTGCCAGACTTGGTTTAAACCATGATTTACTATGCCTAAATCATGGTTTAAACCAGGTCATGCCTTAAAACTCATTTTACAATAACCATGTTATGGTGAGCATTGTACTTGTCTCCGGCGGGAATCGAACCCGCAACCCCGTTGCAGTCGGGATTCCGGCCGACACACCACAGAGGCCTTCGTCGTTATCTATCGTTAACTTAACTCCGGGTGGAAGCCGGGCTTAAAGTAGGTACACAAAATAAAATTTAACAACACTGTCGCCTCGATTCAATGGGGCGTATTATCACACTCGTTAATATTCAAAACTGTTAAAGTAGGAAGTTTAAAGGCTGCAACGTATTTTCAGTCTAAGCTGCCCGAGCTTGGACTGAAAATAATGTAACTTTGTAAGGTTTTCGAAATAATTTTTGATAAATATTTTTTTGGGAAATAGTGGGTGTTATATTTTATTTTTAAGTGCTTAAGCCTGCACTGGGCTTTCTTAGAAATATTGCCCCAAACGTGCCTAAGTTGTGTTATATCGAACAATGCGGATGCATGGATTCGACGTATGAGTCACCGACGCAGGTTGACTAATTAGTCAAGTCAGTGCTCCCGGATTGAGTAAAGATACGTTGTTGGTTCGAATCCCGCTCTCTGCAACGTGTTTTTGCAGAAATATTGTTCCTTTAAAAATATTTTTAAATAAGCGGGTGATTGAGAGGTAAATAATACAATCTTAAGCATTTACAGGGATGGAAACAATTGGATACGGAACCCTAAAATGGTTTACAACAACCAATTTTTAAATTTTATAGGAAAATATGAAATATTTATCTTCGATTCTTACTCCCATCAAACGACCGAATCACTGAAAAAAAAAAAACCTTGGCACAAAGAAAATCTGAAACATAAAATAAACTCTTTGGTAAGTAAGGCAGACTAGTATATTTGACAGATAGGGCAGCCATTTTGAATTCCATGACCAACTCGATTTGTCCTCCTGTCCTTCTTCCTGTCCTGACTCGACTCCTTGTTATTTTTGAAACACGTTTGTTGTATGGGAGCCCCTTTTAAATAATTGTTTTATTTTGTTTTTAGTATTTGTTGTTGTAGCGGCAACCGAAATACATCTTCTGTGAAAATTTCAACCTTCTAGCTATAACGGTTCATGAGATACAGCCTGGTGACAGACGGACAGACGGACGGACGGACGGACGGACAGACAGACGGACGGACAGACAGACAGACAGACAGACAGACAGACAGACAGCGAAGTCTCAGTAATAGGGTCCCGTTTTTACCTTTAGGTACGGAACCCTAAAAAAGGTTTTTATTTTTACAAGAGGCTGGAATGGCTTGGACAAAAAATAATGTAACAATTAATATTGCGTCGAAATAAAAATTTAAAGTGTGTCAAAGTAATTAGGGTAGTTAAGACATAAACAATCTGAAGCCTTTACAGGGGTGGAAAAAAGGCTTTTCTTTATAAGCCCGTTGTATGGAGCATTACGTATCTATTCACCCGTTAAATGGCCATCTTAAGCCGTGTTTCCACCGCAAAATAGGAAAGAAACTTGTTTTATGTCGGATAATGTTAAAGTGTGAAAAACTTTTTGTATGATGAGTTAGGTACGTATTATCAGTGTCTGTTTGTTGAACAAGTTAAAAACATACCCTTGTAAAGGTGATTTGGACATAGTTAATAATTATAAGAAATAATAGTCTTTGCAATCTAGAGTCTGCGTACACAGGAACGCTTTGGTACTTTTTTAGTATTAGATTTTTGATAAGACGGTAGTTTCACTAAACTTTGTAATACATTAGAATGACAAATCACATCCTATTTAAATTTAATTTAAACACGCGATTAAAATCGAAAAATGTCTTTAATTTCAAGTTAAAACTTAAAAATTAAATAAGTTAATTGATCAGTCGGCCGATCAAATAGTTTGTTGTCTGAGTTATAGTAGCTATCGGTAGGGTTTAAGTAGGTGCTTTATAGTTATATAGGGCTGTCGTGTTTTAAGATAATATTAGAGGACTAAGAACGTAGGCGGAATCGTCATTCCTCGGATAGACTCCTGCTAAGTAATACAAAAGGCATTTAAATAATTTATTTTGAAACGGATACTTTCAATAATAATGATAATTTAGATTTGTACATTCATAGAAAAAATATTAAAAGAAAAATATATCCACAAAAATACTACGTACGTTACGCACAACGCATTTAATGCCTTTTTCTTTTAATAAATATTTCTATAAACACCCGGTGCAGGCTTGGCTCTTAAAATAATAATACCTATTATATAAGTTACATCCCTTTTTTATGATCCGGATATTTACATTATTTTATACTTCTATACTAATATTATAAAGATGAAAGATTTGTATTTTTGTGTGTGTGTCTGTGTCTCTCTGTATGTTTGTTATGAACAGGGGTCGGAATAGGTAGAGTCATTTTATGTACTTGCATCATGATAGCATAACATGGATATGCCTTGTTTTCAAGAAATATGGAAATCATTCCGGAATTCCGGAATTGTATCAAATACATAAAATATGATTAAAAAACAAAGTTTACATCGTCTACAATGACAGGAAATACCGGTTAAGTACGAATTGGGTTCACGCAACGAGGGTTCAATTGACACTTTTACGTAGGTGATTGCTAACTTGACATGTGAAATTGAAGTTTTCTGTTAAGTTTTCATGTAGGTACAATGGACAATTTAGGGACGCCCTTTATTTTTTTAACCGACCAAAAAAAACGAGGACGATAAATTCATTTTATGTGAATTACTTTTCTAAAATGAAATGAGCGCAAGTAAAACACAAACGTTTATTGTTTACAACACTTCATAATTTTCAGGTTTCAATTACATTTTTGAGATATCTGTATGGTTTTTACCACTTAAATATATAAAGAAACTTATATGTAGCTATAAATCGAAATTAATTTTGACCACTTTTTATAAAGATGTTTCCACGGATATCTTAATAAAAAGTATACTCGAATCGCAGTATACATGGATCGCACTAGGTTTACATGATTTAATTGCGGGGAGCAGTTAATGGCACTAAATCTTCATCGTCATTGTTACAATTTCAGCATTGTAGGCTGTACAATTAAAATAAATAACCATCAGTTTTTCCATATTTTCTATTTTTAATGAATTTCTTTTTACATCTAATATCCATTTGTAGGTCGAAAATGATCTTTCCACCGTACACTAGCTAAGGTCACAGGGTCACAATCACAAAATCACATGGGTATACAAAGAAAGTAAGTGAACTCTACGAACCGATGTAAGTAAGTAAGCTACCTACCTGCAGTTTTGCATTGTCTTGCAGTTAATGAGTCACCGTGGATACTCTGATCTGATTGGTTGCCAGGGTCGTGCGGCGACAAAACCCGTTATTTACGTTATCTGGCTAGTTATTGTTAATATTATTAAATATTAAACTTTTATTTCAAGTCAAAAGAGTTAAGAAAATAAATCATGTTACGTAGCAATTTTATCGGGATTTTTTTAAATTTCGTAATACTGCTGCGGCGGCATGTCTTTATTAACATACAGGTTTTAGATTATTTAACCGGAAGCAATCGACCTACTCTGATAAAATTCCGGAAGATTGTAATAAAATTTCGGTATTCCGAAGGCATGTCCATGTTAACATCTACAATCATGTAAATTTGAGGTCAGTAACCCTATTTGACTCTACCTATTCCGACCCCTGGTTATGAATAAACTCATAAACTACAACAAAAGATTTCAAAAAATCTTTCACCATTAGAAAGCTACATGCACCCTGAGTTACATAGGTTACTTTTGATCCCGATATTCTTACGGGATCGGGACATACGCTGGTGAAACCGCGGGATGCAGCTATAATAATATAATATGAGTTACATCCCTTTTTTATGATCCGGATATTTACATTACTTTTTTATGATCCGGATATTTACATTATCATAGACAAACTGTTCGTAACGAAAATAAAATCACAATTCAAGCCGGATACTCGGCAACAGCGGCAGCCCTACATGTAAGATAGGTATTTTCAGTCCCTGAAAACTTTGTCGTTGTTTGTTTTAAACTTTATAATGTTTTCAGGAATATCCTTGATGGGATTAACCTTTTTAAAGTACTTAGAGTTTCCTTTATAGAGTTCCGTAGCCAAAGGGTAAAAACGGGACCCTATTACTGAGACTTCGCTGTCTGTCTGCCTGTTACCAGGCTGTATCTCATGAATCGTAATAGCTAGATGGTTGGAAATTTCACTTGTTTCGTTGTCGCTATGACAATAAATACTAAAAACAAAATAAAACAAATACTTAAGAAGGGCTTTTTGACATAAAACACAAAGATATCGCTATGTATTTTGACCACTAGCGCCATCTAGTGAGACTGGACAATGACTGGCGCCAATGGTTAAATAAATTGTAACGTTGGGGTCGCGCTCACAAATTGGTTGGTCCATTTTAGGGTTCCGTACCCTCACTTTCCACTTGTGACAGTGGTACGGAACCCTTCTTGGCTGGGTATTTTTATTCTTCTTTCTATAGGCAGCATAAATACTTGTTTTGGAACTGAACCCGTATTACTGCGTCGCAGCCGGTTGTATGTCTGTCGTACCACAGAAGTCGCCTGTTACCACAGTAAAGTTGTTTAGTTACCTTAGTTATGTAGTAACTGGATTTAATTAATGATATTTAAGTACCTTTCACTAAGAGAAATTCATAATTGGTCACCAAAATGGTGACCTCGCTTTATGTAGTCATTAAAAATCAAAGAAGGAGCTCCTAAAACTACTTGTTTTTTAAGCAACCAAATTGTAAAGTCAACATTAATCTGGGTGAAAGGACGGTACTTATGTCAGTTGCCAATTCTATCCCTCATCATCATCACCATCATCATCTCAGCCTTTATCCGTTCACTGCTGACATAGGCCTCCCCCATGCGACGCCACAAACAGCATTCTCGAGCCGCCTCCAACCGACAACTCCCCGCGACCGCTACAATGTCGACGGTCCACCGGGTCTTCCAAACCTCCGTTTCGCATTGCATCGTGGCCGCTAATCGAGGAATTATACTCTAAAATGACTATCAGCCCTTCGAGCTATAAAGCATAACCTTTTTTTTTTGTGGAGAACATGCAGCCTTATGCATCATCACGCCACTCTCGGCGCGGTGTGTGAGGCTCCCTATGGCCTAAAGGTGGTAGGCGGCCATAGGTTTACCCACTAAAAGCTCCACCGGTTCCTCACTCGCCTTGATGTCAGGGACTACGGGCACTTGCGAGTCTTCCGCGGTATAAAGCATAACCTGCCCATTGCCACTTCCACGGCAGCGTAGCGTATCTGTCATTTGTAACTTGCTGTACGCCCGCGCCGGCGTGCAGCTTGCATGTAGTTTACATACAAAATCACAAAACTGTGTCCACGGAGCTTCAGCGTCATGCTCGCGTCGCTGCATGCAAGCTTCATACGCCGGGCGTATTTATGATCGTATCGGCGTATTTTGCAGCTTGTGTGATGCTACGCTGCCGTAGACAGTGACGCTAAGTCGGCTAATTTTGAGAGCTATATAGGTAACTTTGATTATCCTACGGATTTCCGTATTTCGGATTCTATCACGCAGAGACTTCAGGCATAGCCTGCTCTCTCCATAGCCTGCTTAACGATTCTGAGCCTTTTAACTAGGCGGATACCCTATCTCTGGACTGCTGGAATCATATTTCGAATTCGATATTGCTAAGATATCATTTTCCGTAGTTACTACTATCCCTGGATTGCCGGAATCATATTTCGAATTCGATATTATTAAGATATCATTTTCTGTACTAGACTAGCTCAGCCAGCCTGTAATATCGGTTGCAGATTACGAGGCGGACTCGACCGCATGGAAACGGTCTGATAGGTAAAACAGGTGAATATTATTTGTAGGCTCAACTTGATATTTCTGAAGAAAAAATACATCTAGGCTGGGTTTCCGTGTTTAATATAATAATAGTGTTCGTTGTAGCAATGAATGAGTATTTAGTATTTAGGGTTACTCGTTCTCCATACAAACGTAGTCGACTGTTTCCTCCCTGGATAAAGACATTAGAGCAAAATATGTTTATGGCAGAAATCCTATATCTGCCATGATCAAGCCCTACGGTTTGGATATTTTATTTTCTAATTAGAACAGAAATAAAATTTAGTTAAAGTAAAATCAAAACATATATTATTTTCTCAAATCATATTCTATTTTCTTTAATGACTTTATAATAATAAGAAAACAGTCGCCTACGTTTGTTAAGTTTGTACAGATAAAAGAGTATCCTTTCGCCTTAAGTGTAATATGGAAAATGTTCCATAACCATTGCGAATTTGTGTTGCCGATTCCATCTGTTATAAGTACAACTTTCAAGTTTTTTTAGAGATGGACTGACCAGTCGTTAGTCGAGAAAGTTACGTAACAGACATACAGAGTTACTTTTGCATTTATAATAATAAGTAGCTTAGATAAAATAAATTGAGGGAGTTGACTGACTTGTCGGCAATATTACAACCGGCTATTCGGCTAGTCGGCAATCGGCAAATGCCATAGTCGGGACATCTCTACTAATTACTTTTCTAAAGAATGTAACTTTATTTTTTTAACAGAAACAGAAACTCTCCTAAAGCAAGTTAAAGGTGCTTTCAATTTAGACGTTTCGTGTCGGACCGCTGTCGCACGTTTACCATGCCGCTGCAGTACGGTAGCAGTCCGATACCAAACGCCTGAATTGAAAGCGTATCTGACTGCCGTGCGTTTGTATGCTAGTGGTGTTTTAATTCATTTGACAGCAGTTAAGCCATGGACTCATGTTGCGAAATGAACACATGGTGCTTGTGACGTTGCCGTCCTGTCGTCGAGCGTTCTCGGTACCGACGCCGCGCTGTTGCCGCTCCGTGCACTTTGTATGAAAACAAATGACCGTCCGTGCGCCATACGACAAACGCACCGCTTCGGCACTGCAGCGGTCCGACACGAAACGTCTAAATTGAAGGCGCCCTAAGGCTCCAGTTACAAGCGCCACTATTGACTTAACGGCCGGATGAAGGGGGGTAGTCCTACCTCCACTTAATACTCGATACATCATTTTGGGGATTAACCTGGTTAGATCTAGTCAGAAGAGTCAGTGAGGCGTATGGAGCAACGAGATTGGCTTTTTAAAGGTAGGTATTGTGCTCCGTTTAAGGTTGTATTTCTTTTTTTTAGGGTTCCGTAGCCGAAGGGTAAAAACGGGGCCTCTTTACTAAATCTCCACTGTCCGTCTATCTGTCACTTGGATGCATTTCATGAGCCGTGATAGCTAGATAGTTGATATTTTTACAGAATGAAAAAAAAATGAGAAATGCAAATTATTTACCTATTTTGTTGCTGTGTGCTCGTCTTAATAAACATTAAAAACCGACAAATGTTTCGAGAAAAGGTAGGGAGTGCGCTTCGGTGGCTCGTCTTGTTGGGGGCAGATTTTCTTTCTTAAAATGAAATGACTTACCTCATTCATATAATTCCAGGCTTGGCACGCACGGACGGGACTGAGCGGCTTGTAGTGATTCCCGAACGTGTACATATAGAACAGCCAGGGCGCGGGGAATAGCATAGTGAACATGTCGCATAGTGCCATGGCCATTAGCACTACGTTAGTCGGCGTCCTCATGTGGCGACGTGACAGCACTACTACTATTAGTGTGTTGGCCACTGTCGTTGTTGCCAATAGGAAGGGGGCGATGTAGCTGGAACAATGACACAATAATATTCTTCATTAATTTCATAAATAAACCGGGCTTAGATGACGAAGAAGGGTTTTTTCTTCTGGACTATTAACAATAATTATTTATGAATATTATATTTTATTTTTAAGTGCTTAAGCCTGTACTGGGCTTTCTTAGAAATAATTTAAAGGAACAATACTTTGCAAAAACACAACGCATGATCGACGGACCAACCGACGCAGGTAGACTAATTGGTCAAGTCAGTGCTCCTGGATTGAGTAAAGATGCGTTGTTGGTTCGAATCCCGCTCTCCCTCGATCATGCGTTGTGTTTTTGCAGAAGTATTGATCCTTTAAAATATTTCTAAGAAAGCCCAGTGCAGGCTTAAGCACTTAAAAATAAAATATAATATTCATAAATAATTATTGTTAACTGTCCAGAAGAAAAAACCCTTCTTCGTCATCTAAACTCGGTTTTTGCGTCGGAAGAAATAAACCGGTTATTATTTTTCTAAACTGATTAATGTGACAAGAACTTTTTGAAAATGTTTCTCGAAAAAAAAACCGATTTCAGGATCGAAACCGAAATGAAAAGATTTTCCGCCTAGTACATAAAACGGTTTGGGAATTTAACAGGTATCCGAACCCTGCAAGTTAGCACAGCTTTGCGTAGTTTTGCGATGGCCGCATATGTATGAAAAACATAAATGTAGGTATGTATGGATCAAAAATATATTTAAACTAGCTGCGCCTTGCGGTTTCACCCGCGTACGTCCCGATCCCGTTGAAATATCGGTAAAAAAGTAGCTTGTGTATTATTCCAGGTCTCCAGCTATCTACATACCGAGTTTCGTTGCAATCGGTTCAGTAGTTTTTGCGTGAAAGAGTAACAAAGTCACATACATACAGACATACATACTCACTAACTTTCATCTTTATAATATTAGTAGGATTAATTGGCGCAGTTATTTCGCTAATAATTCACATCACAGTGTCTGCACTCGTTGTCCAATATCGATTATTTCATTAAAACAACGTTAAGGGCAATTTGGAACAATAATACGGCGATTAAGTTATAATTTGCATGCGTTCAAATAAATCTTACGACGACGCGCAATTACTTGTAGATTCCAACGTTCGCTTTGGCCAAATGATTGTTAACTTGTTAACAGCCGAGACGGGTTTTGGCCGAATATACAGGGTGAACCATTTAAACGGATCTTCAGGGGGTTAACCTAAACTACAGGAGATAGCGAATAATGCCGAAAAGCGTTGCGTCCCCAATTTTGACAAAAACTAAAATGGCGTATTATTAAGGGTTTTTAAAACTTCATTACCTAGCTAGGAATCGAACCAAATTTTTACAAACCAAAATAAATACCGATCGATAAGTGCTACTGATAAAAATCAAATCCTGCAAACGAACATATAGTAAAGGTAAATTGAGAAATGTTTTGTGAGTTTAGTGAAGTTTAGTGAATCTTGTCATGGGAGAATTTTAATGATATACTTCTCCTTTGTAAAATATTTTTAGAAAATGCCTTGTGCAATAAAAGCAAAAAATAAAAATTAAATTGGAGAAAGAACGATGTCTCATGTCGGCAGCGTTAACTATAAAGTTAACCACCCGAGCCAGTCAATAGTTGTAAAACTGTTCTGGTAGATGGCGTCCAAACCGAGCCTTAGTCAGTAAGCAAAACAGGGAGGGATGCAAAATTGTTAATTCACTATGTCACGTGGGTTCCCGTGTGGCGCAGTGGTTAGAGAATTTAATATATTGTACATTTACACACACATACATTACATCATGTACATTTTGTTCCCGTCGGGAATCGAACCTGCAACCACCTGGGCTGGGTTACTATTATTTATCAGAAATAAGACGGGTAAATCTATCATCCAGGAAACATAGAAGTTTACATATCGTGTTAAATTTAAGGGGCATGTAACTTGATATCATAGTTAAGTAAACTTCGGAAGTGCCTACTATTTGCTTTGCAATTAAAATTAAATACGCCATGAATATGATAACTTTGGCCTCAGAGTTATGTCCTATTAATATTAAAACAATGGTAATAGTTTGTGTATGTTTGTTACTCTTTCACGTATAAATTGCTAAACCGATTTCGATGAAACTCGGTATGTAGCATAGCTCGTAGCTGGAGATCTGAGATAACACATCGACGCAAGAAAACGAAAACGTAGTAACCAACACCCTTGGCTAAAATGCTTTTTTAACGTCATTAAAATCAGCGATTTTTTTGTGCGTCGAATGGTGTAGGTCCCATAGCTCTACGATGAATAATAACGATTTTAAAATTTTCACAAGTAACGTTGAGTGTCATTTTTTATGACTACAAAATGCTGTAACTAACAAAAAAATCGGTGATTTTTAAATAAGTTTAAATAAGTCAAATGTGTTCTAGTAAAAATCATTCCATGTGGGGTTACGTCCCTTATGTAAACATCCTTATTATAAAATGTTGCGGGTTACGACGTTCTTACTGCCCGTGATTTTGTCAGCACACTGTTTTTCGTCTGTTATTATTTATTGCCTGACAATTGCATCGCAATCGATGTATGGGGATATAATAAACAAATCAATTACAACTGTATTGATGATGGTAAAGTAGTCTTAAACTTGTTAATAGTATTTACACTGGTGCAGGAAGAAGTGAAATCAGTTACATAATTTTCACATTCTTGATCAATGGTAGTCATACATTTTAGACTGTAGTTACAACATTTTTTCTGCTTGTAAAAAATATATCAAATGCTGTAACTGACAAAAAGTACATTTTAAAATAACTTTAAATAAAATTGATGCACAGTAATAGATTATCCTATTTAATCTAGAGGTACTGTCCCAATATGATTATTCTAGGATCTACAAATACCGAAATATGATTTATTTTTCAAAATCCGAAAAGTGTTTTGGCCCTGGTGAACAATTACATTATTGTCGGTAACTACGTTTTCGTTTTCTTGCGTCGACATATACACACACAGATGTTCCTAATAAAATTATACTCTACTAACTAGCTGCGTCCCGCGTTTTCACCCGCGTAAGTCCCGATTCGGAATATCGTGATCAAAAGTAGCCTATGTTACTCAAGGTGAATGTAGCTTTTTAATGGTGACATTCACCCTGTTATGAATAAACTCCAAACTACGAGACCGATTGCAAAAAATCTTTCACCAATAGTAAGCTACATTCACCCTAAGTAACATAGGCAACTTTTGATCCCGATATTCCCCCGAGATCGGGACTTACGCGGGTGAAACCGCGGGATTCCGCTATTCATAAAAATAAACTTGAGAGGTGTCAAGGGACACCCGGATGGAACGAAGTTCCTTTCTAAGAGAGAGAGAGAGAGAGAGAGACAGACAGACAGAGAAACACGTGCACGCTGCACGGCTTACAACTATAGCCGAACGAAAGTGTCGTTACAACTTTTGGTCTTAATTTTTTCCGCCTTTCGCAACGCGCGATAAGGAACTTCGTTCCAAAAAGAGATAATAAAAATCGACTTACCCATACATAGGCTCGGCATAACTTATCGGAAACTCACACGTCACATTCAGATACACGTGAGAAAAATTCGATGAGCAAAAGTCTTCGGAAGTAAAATTGGAGTAGTCCAAAGTCAAGTTATCATGTAACGAATTTGTGCTGTTTATCTTTGATATTTCTGGAAACTGGCCATCGAACTTGGATCGGGTCGAGTTGAAGTCGCCGAAGTATTCAACGAAATCCTTTTCTTTCTCCATTTTTCGCAGGTTACCTCGTTGATTGATTCTTTGAACTTGTCATGGTGGATACGTTTTCTCTTTGTTGATTGGGTCACGCCGTCATTATCTGTTGACAAAATAAGGAAAATAATTAGCTAAATTATTATTAAGGGCCCTATACCTGCTAAACTCAAAATCCATGTCGGGCGCATCGAAAATTGTTGATTATTTCATAACGGAATGTCGTAGAACTTTTTTTTGTGTACAGATTGTAGGCGACATTGTTTCCCATATTTTAGTGCAGTTTCCATACAAATATGCCGAAACGTATTGAAGCCTATCGACATTTTAGCCAAATCAGACATTTTTTGGATGGGCTTTGCACCAATAGGAGGTTCTTGTCTTAAAACTATACCAAAATGTAGGAAACAATGTCACCTACAATCTGTACACAAAAAAAAGTTCTACGACATTCCGTCATGAAATAATCAACAATTTTCGATGAGCCCGACAGGGGTTTTCAGTTTCAAGGTCGTTGGCGTTGTAATTCCTCTTAACGGACGGGACACGCAGCGTGTGCTACGGGTAATCATGTTCTAACATAAACCTCTCCTATCCTAGTCGGGGTGCTCTGTATAGTTTTCCGCGTACCTACTCGTAGTTTACGCATAATGAATACCTCCATTATGCGTTTCGTATTTTATGATAAATTATCTTTAGACGTATACCAATTTATGTCCTTTACATTTATGCTGTTAAAATTATGATAAAGAAGATTATAGTAAGTTAACATTATGCCTATGAATCCATTCTGCGATTATAACACTCTGCTTATCATTATTAATGCTGAAACTGTTATGCCAAACTACATATGAAAAATCGGTCCATCCGTTCGTGAGCTACGATGCCACAGACAGATACACAGACAGACAGACAGACAGACAGACAGACAGACAGACAGACAGACAGACAGACAGACAGACAGACAGACAGACAGACAGACAGACAGACAGACAGACAGACACACAGACACGTCAAACTTATAACACCCCTCTTTTTCCGTCGGGGGTTAATAAAAAAAAAAGATCATGCGACCGAAAGGGCACCCAAAACAGCTCCTCGTACTAACTACCTACTTATATTGAAAATAAATGAATCGAGCGTTATTATATAAGTTCTTGGCATCGATTTATACCCGTATGTGTACAATTGCTATCCATGTTTACCGAGCGGGACAAACATGGGACGAGTCTGCTTTCTGACCTACATCTGCATTCACAACATAATATTGATAGTTATTTGTCGGTCTGGGAGGCTAGTCACTGTTTTCGTGGCTGACGGCAGAGGCCGTCAGAGCCCTTAGATTAAAACAAAAAGCTAAAGATACGGTACCTAAGGGCTCCCGCATACGAGCCACCGGCCACAGCCACATCGCGCGGAATCGCGAGAGTGGCATGTGGCGACGTTTTGTGTCGGCGTTTAGCGGCCGGTACGGGCCACAAGAAGGGCCATTAGAAGCGTGTGGCGGCCACCGGTGTCAACCGTGTGCGGCGAGTCCATATAAAATGTATGAAAACTACAGGAAATATGTCGGTGGCGGCGTTTTGTGGTTGTGGCCGGTGGCCCGTGTGCGCCGACACTAAGTCTCGGAAAATGCGACGATAAAACTGCGTCTAGCTGACGCACTAGCCCCAGTCGTATGTCGAACCGTTGCCGCGTGAGCACGTGCTGTCACACTGCGATTGTCTTTTTGACATCCATAAGAATGCCTTTTTGCTTATTTACAAAGCCAGAATCATTCTTAAAGACAAAAGTTTTTAAATACAATAATTTTATGAAAATGCATGTTTCTAGCTAATTTTTCGAATACGCAATGTTAGAATATACCGTATCTAGAAATTTTGTTTTCATCTAAGTCAGAGCCATAGAGGTGGCGCGTCGGGAAAGGCCCGACTGCAATGCAGAAGGTTGCGGTTTCGATTCCCGCCGGGTGCAAGTATTTATGCTTAAAATTAATATTTGTTTCTGGTCTGGGTGTCTGGTCTGGGTGTCCCTCTATGTATAATATGTATGTATTTACAAAAGAAAAATAAATATAAGTATAATATCCGTTGTCTAGTCACCGTAACCCGAGCTGAGTCGCTTACCACGGGGCTTGATGGCGCTGTGTGTAGTTTAGAAAATGTATTTATTTATTTATCTGTATCGGTCATAAGCGGCTTATGTCCAGCAGTGGACTTCTTACAGCTGAAATGATGATGATGATGATTTATCTGTATTCACAACTTAGTATTGGTAGCTTTTGGGTCTGGCCGGTTACTCGATCAAAAATTTCTGACGAAAGATGTTTTTCTCTATGACTAAACTGCACTGACCTCCATTATATGGATAGGAGATCGCCCACTGAATTTTGTGCCTATTTGATCTGCGCCATGTTGCGCTGTTTTCTATTGAAAGTGATGGTGGGTGACCGTCCACGGAACTGCGCAATATGGCGCAAATCAAATCGGCACAAAGATCTAATGTCATTTAGCAATTCCAGCGTAGGTACTTGTATAAATAGAGTTCAGTGCTATACTGAATTACAGGTAAGGTGACCCGAGGCTATTTAGATTATAAATATTGTAACTATTAATAGTTATTATGGTTCTGCGCGGTTACTCGGTTTTTTCGAACGAACGAACGATCGATAATTTCTGACGAAAGATGTTTTTTCTATGTCTACTATACAGGGTGGGATATTAGGGTATGATTTCCCCCTAAAGGCCCATTAAATGGTTCATCTACATATACAGTGTATATAGTAGGTAATTCTATTTCGAATAACCACTAACTTCGAATCCTTACAACACATATATACGAGAAGAAAATAAAATTACCACCGTTTGCCTAGTAGTATTGCGCTTCGGCGCTCGACTTACGAGCGCCGAGGCGCACACCACATATGTTTATTGGCATTATCCCCACCAACCAATGATTGACAATGATAGTGGGGAAAACACCAATTTCTTTATGAGATATGTCGTAATCCTCACTGGTTATCCCCACTAAACCCCCTTTTAGTAGGGAGTATGACAATAAAACTGTGAACTGTAATATTGTGATCGCTTGGTCTACAGGTCTACAGTTTAGAGAACTACTAGTTTATAAAGACAACTGTAAATCAGGCAACTACATACTTCGACTGGAGTGTATTTTTAAGTTAGAAGAAGTCGTAGCAAAACCCATTTAAAAATAACATTAAAGTCAATATAATGCTTTTTAATGAAATTAATGATTCTCGTACTACATATTAACATAGAAATTAAATTAAAATGCAAGCGACACGCAAACAACACTGTGAAATGCTTAGAAATTAAAAATCACAATTTAACCCCTAAAGCGATAAGGGTGTGTAAGGGATATAACCCAGTTTTTTTAACGAAGCAGCTCAAGAATAAGTTAAAAATTGAGAAAGATGACTTTCCGTATAGATTTTGGTATGATCGATCGATATATTTTTTAAATTTATTTATTTAATAAGTAAATTAGCAATTATACATAGCAGCTTAAAAACTAAAAACCAGTCACATGTTTTTACATACCTAAGTCAGTATATGAGACAGATTAAAAATACCTACCTATAGCCCGGTCAATTTAGACCTAAAAATAGTGAGAACTTAAATTCCCGGAAAACTAAAAATTGGTGGAGAGGTAGGGTTTATCATTACAAATAAAGATTAAAAAATCCCTATCGATCCTATGTGTGCTACAAAAGTTATTCGGGGTACAAAAGTTATTATTACAATTAGTAGGTAATACATACATCACAAGTAATACAAATACACAGGAAGCTTAAAAATAAAGCCTTGTACAAATGGGCGACCTTATCGCTAAAAGCGATTTCCATGGTTTAAACTTATGTGATGCGTGACTTATAAAACTCAAGCTCTAGTGTTGTTCCTTTATTTTCCACCTGCATGATTACAAAAACCAGGCTATAAAACAATTTTCGTTATTAATTGAAAACATTAATCAGTCTCAAGTCTCAATGTTGCCCTAATGGGAATAAATTATATAAATTACTTAGTTTCCTAACTTACGGTAGGTATTTTGAATAATAATGCTTATACCTATTATTTAGGTCATCGTTTTGATAGTAAAATTATACCTTTGAAATGTGCTTCTATTGGCGATGGATAAATTTTTCTGCCATTTGCAATCGAGACCTTGGGACCGTGGGGATTCGAGTCCCCACGATCCCAAGGTTTTTTTAAAAAATAAAAATACTAGCTGTGTCCAGCGGTTTCATTCACATAAATCCTGATAGGGAATCCCGTGGGAATTTTCAAAAATCTTTTCTTATTGGATGGTTTCAGATGTCGACGATACATCTGCGGTAGGGCCTTTGGTACTAGATGAGATAGGGTTACCAACGATCGCATTCCAGTCTAGTACTTTTTTACTTTACTTTACTGTGTGTTTCCGCAACTAGCCCTATAACTGGACCTTTTTGCGTGACTTTAAGCAGTAGGTTTCCTCACGATGTTCCTCATGACTCACTTAATTTTTTCTTAAAGAAAAAGACATTGGTGCGGGTCGGTCAGGATTCGAAACTACGACCTTCGGAATGAAAGTCGCGGTATCTAGCACTAGACCAACGCCACTCTTTCCAGTCTAGTAATATGGCCCTCTAATACGCGTGACAAACAGGCTCTGTTATTAATGACGCGTGGTGCTTATTATTCAATTAGTAGACACATGTAGTAAGTGACAACATGATTTTAGTGTGGTACTCAACTTGGTACCTATCAAATGAGATAGGGTTACCAACGATCGCATCCTAGTCTAGTAATACGGCCCTCTAATACGCGTGACAAACAGGCTCTGTTATTAATTACATGTGGTGCTTTTTATTTAATTAGTAGATACGTAACTGACAACATGATTTTAGTGTGGTACTCAACTTGGTACGTACCAAATGAGATAGGGTTACCAACATTCCAGTCTAGTAATAAGGCCCTCTAATAAGCGTGACAAACAGGTTCTGTTATTAATTACGTGTGGTGCTTATTGTTCAATCAGTAGATACGTAACTGACAATGTAGTAAATGACAACATGATTTTAGTGTGGTACTCAACTTGGTACGTACCAAATGAGATAGGGTTACCAACATTCCAGTCTAGTAATAAGACCCTCTAATACGCGTGACAAACAGGCTGTTATTAATGACATGTGGTGCTTATTATTCAATTAGTAGATACATGTAGCAAGTGACAACATATCGTGTACAAGGTGTTCCATTACCGTAATTATAGTGATTAGGGCGTTACAGGTGCGCCTTGTTTTCCAGATTTATTTATAGTTTAAGTGTTGGTAAGGTGGGTTTTTTATTGGGTTGTTAATACTTGTTAGATGGAGATTTTCGGTTTAAGATTTGCTTAAATAACGTAGACCGGTGCAGCCACTAAGGAATACATCTTAGACGACAAGTCATCTTAATCTGGCAAAAAAGCACGACGTTACACACAGCGCAATATAGTCCCAAACTAAGCACTAGGCTTGTACTATGAGTATTAGACAACGGATATAGGTAGTACTACATATTATACTTTAATTTGTAAGTAAATTTATCTCATCTATGGGAAACACCCAGACTAGAAGCAATTATTTTTTACCTGAACCCGGCGGGAATCGAACCCCGGGGATGAAATTTATTGAAATCGGAGCATTTCTTCAAACCACTGTAAAAATATGCGGATAAAAATATCGATTCGTGACTAGTAAGTTACCTAGGTACCTACGAGGATTTTTTAAGTACGAAAAAGAAATGAACAGAAATAACTTTACCGGAGCCTTGAAGGGCTCCACTTCGAAACTTCGCGAAAAGCTCTCCGTCAACAAAACAGCTCAATTAAAAATAAAATAACTTCTCTGCGATCTTGATTTTTTTAATTAAAAATAAATAGCGGAGGTCCTATTCGCCGGGTAAACTTAGGTACTCGGTGAAATACTCGAAAACTTTGGAATTTTTTTTTACTTATCTTACGACTTTTGTGCCAGAATAAAATAATACTACTTAAACTTATACTATAATATAAGTAAAATATATATAAATAAAATAAGTATTTGTTTACAACGGGGCAATGCAGCCAGTATTCTGGGCACTTTTCCCTCCACCAAGATTTTAGCAGATTTAGATTTAGTTTAGTTTTATTTTAATAAGTTTTAGTTTTAATTTAGTTTTTAATTTTAATTATGTTTTATAAGTGTTTTTTGATTGATTAAACTATACATGTAATAAAATTGTAACTGAACGATGTCTGTTTTGGAAGATATTAAAATACTATAATATTGTAATGTTATGTTGTATATATTGTGTTTGTTGTACAAATTTTAAGCGTACATGTATCTAATAAATATAGAAGACTTGGATATGACCAAGAAAAAAATGGAGATGAAAAACTTGACATTGGGCGTGGGCCGCTGCTAGTAACATAACATTGAACTCATTTCATAATACTGTTTTTGATCGGATTATGTTTTAGGAAAAAGACCTCCAATACTTAATTAGGACTGTACTTTATTGAGATAAATAACAACTTATGTAAACATTAGTTAATTAAGTTTCAAACTTTATAAGCTTACCTACAGTTTTTTGTGTAATTTTATTTTTAACTTAAATAAATATTAAATAGAAAACCTTGTTTAAGATGATGATTTAGATGGAGTTCACTCACTGCTCGCGTCGATCTTGAAGTCTAATAGTGAATAGGTTTCTTCTAGGGAAACATAATTATGTTACATTGTCGACCTCATCGTCGCTTCCTATCAAATGAGATGAGGTCAAATGCTAGCCTAACTAATAAAAATTAAGAAAAAAAAACTGAACATAGAAGTAGGTGACTTTTCAACTATGTTACAAATACTCTCGGCGACAAGGAGACTCAGGAATTACGTATAGTAATTTGTCAAGTGAGAAAAAAATAACTAGGTACAATGTGTTTCTTTTTCTTTTTTTTTCGAAATACCAAAAGTCGTAAAACAAATGTAGTCCCTTAGGATGTCAGGAAGTAGCTCCCGACCGCTTTCATAATTCGTTACCAATAACCCTGTAAACTCCAAATAACGTCTTTTTCTGATACAGCCCCGCACGTGCCCCAGTTCAAACCAAGTTCAAGCGCGTCCATCCATCATGCAGACAGTGGATATTTATCCGGATATTTTCCGGATATCCGGAAATTTCCAATGTTCATTCCACACAACATTCTTATTCAATACAACATTCAAACTAATTAGGTAAGTCAAAGCAGAAGAAACACTATTTCCGGAAAACCGGACATAATATCCGGATAAAAATTGCCTATATGTTAATCAGGGTCTAAAGCTATCTGCATACCAAATCGTGTCGTGAAACAAAAGTTGTTCGCCTAGACGTTTAAAACATTTTCGGAGCACATTGTATACTAGAAATCACGTCTTTTTCTGCTATAACCCCGCACGTGCCCCAGTTCATATCAAGTTCAAGCGCGTCCATCCATCACGCAGACTGTAAGCTCCCGCCTTCATATTCAAGATTGATTACTGACTGCAACTGGTATAGTTTGCACCTCGCGCCCGATATTGCTGCAAGTTCCATGATTGATTGCGCTTTTATTTTAACTCGGTATTTTAATACGTTAAGTTCTTGAAAAATAAAAACGTGTGGCACTCGGGGACTGCCGCGTTAAAGCTATTGCACAGCATTTTTTATCAACTTATGAAATTATAATTATTTATTTATTTTGTGTGGCGGTGTTCGGTTTTATTTTCGTAAGTCCGTGATAAAAGCTATGCAATGGCTTAATAATTTAAGATAATGTTGGTTTTGCTGTCCGAAGAGGCAGTGCAGCCAGCTCTTTGGGAACTGCAGCTGAGACTCAGTTTGGATTGGAATATTTTTTAATTACTTATTTAATTAGTTAGTAATAAAGTGACAGTAAAGAATTTCTTATACTTAGTATAAAAATTGCTCGAGCGACCGAGCGTTGCGTCTCTACCTCAAGTCTTGCAATATTTGCTTTTTTAGTTGCAGTTAGCAGTTGGTAGGTATAGCGGTCATTCTCCGTAATTTGGGAAATTGTGTTTGGTAAAATGTAAAAAAAATACTCATGAAAAAAAACGGCGATTTATTATAGACCAAGGTTGGATAAGAGATATCTCAGCTTGGTCGAATCCGCCCATAGATAACAGATAATCAATTCTATTTCTATACCGAGTTCTCTTTTCACTGAGCTAACTTGATCAATATCAGAATACCCCCGAACCGCGTTACGGTACATACACAGTGTCTCGCTCGGTGTACGTAACTTGATAACCTAACCTCGACGTACCTTTGATGCGTAACTCGATTACCTTCCCCGATGATAGCTGTACATATGCTTGGAGGTAATTTCCGTAGGCTGTCATTTCCGTTATTATATGTACGTGAAGGTTTGGGGTAATTTGGCCTTTTAGTTACAACTATTGGCTAAATAGGTGTAGAGAATGATGCTACCTCTTAGATGAAAACAAAAATAGTAGTTACGGTATATTCTAACATTGCGTGTATTCGAAAAATGAGTTAAAAACACCTACATCCATACATCTACATCTACATACATGTTATATCCATAATTTTCTACGCTTTTACAAACTTGGAAAAAATCGACCAAGTGCGAGTCGGGCACAAAGGGTTCCATACCACTAACCTAATCGGGTACGGAACCCTAAAATTAACACTGGACCAACCAATCCGTGAACGGAACGCGAACTTAAAATTTAGTTTACCGCTGGCGTCAGTTCATCACTAGATGGCGCCAATGGTAAAAATACATGAGATACAGCCTGGTGACCACGGCTGGTGACAGACATACAGATAGCGAAGTCTCCCCATCTCTACCATTTAGGAACGGAACCCTAAAATATGAACCCTTATAAGGTTTTATTTTTATACGGTGATGAAACCGTAGGGAACTGCTAAATCTATTTATAGTTCACTAGTAAATTAAGGCCTTTTTTCCGCAAAGCAGAGTTCATTCTACCCTCTTATCTCAGCAACTTAACCAATAAATAAACCATAGTTTATGTGTTGGGATTATCTCGTAAACATCCTTATGGAAAACGGGTTCTAATTCAAAGTAATAAATTGATTGTCATCCTAAATACTGGCGGAATTTGTGGGATGTTATTAGTTAGGGCCTTCGCAAACCAAGTTACTATAATCAAGATGACGTTAGCTATCGGCCGACACTTCTGTCGGGCTGTTAAACTAGTAGTTCTGTGAACAGTGCACCTCGCGCACTGATCTTCTATGTATGCCGTATGATAAATTGATAAACAGGTTTTTTTGCGAAAATTCTAGGATTTTTGCAAAAAACCGAATAAGTAGATATTTGTCAATCTTACTGAAATAAGTTAGGGTTTTTGCAAAAATACTTCAATGAGTATTTTATGTTACTAGAGCAATCTCTAGTAACATTGGGCAAATAGTCGTTGGCTGTCATGAACTTAGCGCACTGATTGGTCGATCGGAACACTCCAAACAACATCTTCTCTGATTGGTTGATGACGTGATTTGTCAATTCATTCTGTTATGTACTTTTTTAGCGATGTTTTGTTTTCATCAATGTACGGAGCACCCCGACTAGGATAGGTTAGGTTAACGTTAGAACATGCGAGCGAGGCGAGCGAGCGAAGCGAGCTTGCCGCGGCAGCTGTCGACAAAGCGCTTAATACTATAAATAAAAAGCTTATTACTCTACGATAATTTACTTCGAACCTACAAGGTCAAACTATAAACCAATTAGAGTAGAGTTGGTCTGTAAACCAAAATTGAGCCAATCAGATTGATGGAGAACGGAGAGTTTTTTTGCAAAAAACCTAACTTATTTCGGTAAGATTGAGAAATATCAAAGCCAATGTCAAATTACTCGGTTTTTTGCAGGAGGATAAACCTAGGATTTTCGCAAAAAACCTGTTTACATCTAATTATCCTACGTCTATAAAATTCAATGTCCTGACTGACTGATATATCAACGCAGAGCCCAATCCGCTGGTCCTAGAGATATGACTATCGGCCGACAAGAAGTATTTTGTGTGAGTGGCGTCTTAGGGTTTTTTTTTCGAAAAACTGTTTTATTGGAAAAGGGAATAGAGATATTTATCAACTAGGTTTGCTTCATGGTTTTACCCGCGTTATTGTATTAAATTTTATTTGTGGGCGATAAATTAAGATTAACGATAATAAAATTAAATTTAAATAATAAAAAATACTACCTACCCCCTATCCCCTAGCTAGATGGTGGGTATTCTGACGATAATAAAATTAAATTTAAATAATAAAAAATACTACCTATCCCCTAGCTAGATGGTGGGTATTCTGAAAAAGATCCCCTAGCTAGATGGTGGGTATTCTGAAAACGACGTTCGAATTTTGAACCATTTATTTCCTGAGCAGTTTGACTTTTGGAACTGGTGAAGCTCGTCCGTCAGTGAGTTAGAAATGGATTACTATCAGGCGACCTTTCTCCTTCTATAGTCTCTAATAGAGACCAGTCCAGTTCTATGAATAAATAAATTATAGAGATGGGCAGCCTATGACTTTTGCCAACTAGCTGACTAGTCGGTTTAAAAATATCCGACTAGTCGGCCATAGAAATGTTCAGAATTCGGAGATAATTAGCTCCCAAATGACCACACGGCAATTGTTGGTAATTTTGGAAGAATTCGCACTTCGAAAGCTGTGGCGAAACCTTCCCAAACTTCTAAAAAATGGAATACAGTTGAAGCAGCAGCATGTACAGTTGAAACATTTTAGGGGCCCTGGTTTTACTGACTACCCACCTTCTAAATGTACAACTAATTTAATAATTGTTGTTTTTATTGCATAGTTTTTAGTTGACGACTAGTCGGGCCAATTTGCCGACTAGTCAGCACCTAGCGACTAGTCGGCAACTAGTCGGCCCATCACTAATAAATAACGCACTACGTTAGGGCGCGTACACATATAACGTCCGTTTGACAGGTCCGTTTAAAAACCTATAATAATATGTTATTAGCATATTATGTCAACTAGGTTCGCTATTTGTATGAGCGAGTTCACACAGAATTATAGTATTCTGGATTACCAATCCGACAAAACAAGCAGTAATTCTTTTTACAAAATGGATCCAGTAATATCGGACGTTATGTGTGTACGCGCCTTTACACAGAGCGCGATCTAGCCACAAACTAAGCACTAGGCTTTTATGATGGGTAAAAGTACTAGATAACGAATATACTATTATATATATATTTTTTAAAAAAGTAGGAATCTGTTATTGGCAGTCTGTTTTTTCTAAGAGCTGTTTTAAACTAATATTAAGTGCTGTTGATTCTTTAGAATAAATAAATAAAAAAAAAATACTTTTTTTGTAAATACTTAACACCTAGACCAAAAACAAATATTATCCTACTTTAATAATAAGGCTAAAAGTTTGTGAGTAGGTATGATGTGTGTATGTGTGTTTGTTACTCAATCACGTAAAAACCGCTAAACCGATTACCATGAAACTCGGTACGTTGATAGCTGGAGATCTGGAATAACACTTAGGCTACTTTTTATCCCAATATTCCCGCGGGATCGGGACTTACGCAGGTGAAACCGCGGAACGCAGCTAGTATCTTATTAATCTAGTATTTTAGATATAGTCATGAGACATCTAAGCAGCAACCACAGGCTGCATCGCTATTTCCTGGTAACTCAGTTTTTCCCGGAAAGTGTCTGAACCTTGTTTAAAAAGTGGGCTTTGCGCTTTACGACTTTATCGACTGATTCAAATTTCGAACGGTTGTTCAAATAATTGTCGATGGAAATTGTATTTTGAAGTTAGAATGTAAAATGTAAACAGCTAGTTGATTCCGTTCATCATCATCCGAGCGTGGTTCCCGGTTGCATCTCTCTCGAGAGCCCGGGGTCCGCTTTCCTACTTTTACGTCTCCACTTCGCACGATCTTCGGCATCCCGTGTAGTGAGGCCATTTGCACGCATATCCGATCTTACAACGTCAAGCCAGCACTTCTTGGGTCTTCCCAATCTGCCGCGGCCGGGCGGGGGCGCCATGGCAAGACATTTGTTTCCCACGTAACTGGCCGGTTTCCGTAGAACGTGGCCGTACCACCGTAAGCGGCATTCTTGCAGTTTGTCTGCAATGTCTCGGACATGAAGGCTGCCCCTGATGCGGGAGTTTCTGACGCGGTCTTTTCGCGTCACTCCACACATCCAGCGCAGCATCTTCATCTCCGTGACACGCAGCTCCTGTTTATGTCGCTCAAGCAATGGCCACGCCTCACTACCATACAAAATGACAGGTCTAATGATCGTTTTATAGACCTGTCCCTTCAGTTTAACCGGCATTTTCGGGTCACAGATGACACCAGTTACCTCTCGCCACTTGGCCCAAGCTGCCGAAATGCGGGACTTGACGTCACAATCGATGTCGCCGGACTCGTGAAGCACAGATCCCAAGTACTTAAACTGGTCTGTCCGCTTGACCATGTGACAGGACAAGACAGGACAACTATACGCTCGTAGAGCTTCATGGTGTGGGACATGACCTTTATACCACGATAACTTCCACACTCCTGCACAGATCCCTTGCCCTTGAACACTGGAGTGATAACACTCAGTCTCCATTGGGCGGGGATTCTGCCGGTCTCGAGTATGCGGTTAAAAAGGTTGGTTAAGATGCCCACACCATGAGAACCCATAGCTTTCCATACTTCGATGGGGACTCCATCGGCGCCGACAGCTTTCCGATTCTTCATGCAGCGAAGAGCCTTGCGCACCTCCTCAGGCGTTATCAGTGGCACAAGTCCTAGATTCGGAGGGAGTTCCGGTGGCTGCACCTCTTTATACTGCTTATTGAGCAGCTCGTGGAAATAAGAGCGCCACCTCTCCTTCACCGCGAGGTCCTCGCATAGCAGGTTACCATTAGGATCTTTTACACAGCGGCACTTGGATATATCCTGTGCCGCTTTGATCCTAGAACGTGCCAACTTATAAATAAGCTTCTGCCCCTCAGGCGTTTCCAACTTATCGTACAATGGCTGTAAGTGGTCCCGTCTGGCTCTGGCTACTGCTCTCTTTGTGGCACGTTTGGCAGACCTGTACGCGTCGCGATCTTCAGGAGAGTTGGACGCTTGCCACTTTTTAAAGAGGGCTTTCTTCACCCTAGTCTTCCTCTGGACTGTGTCGTTCCACCACCAAGTTTCCTTGTCACACTTCCGTTATAGTGTTGCAAATGTCGTCTGGATTGAAACAATAGAAATGTTTCATGTTTCATCATTTTCCGATTTTGTATTCCCAATTTGACAGTTAATTTTAATCAGCAACAGCTTTGAAACAGGAAAGTCAAAATAACATGATCGTTTAGAAATGTCGCCTCCGGGGTGTATTGGCCCAGGTGTTAAAATGTCCAAGGGGTCTAGATGTCCAGATGCCATAAACACCACAAGTCAGGTTAGTGTGGTTTCGGAACGCAAAAATACAAAGCTTTCCCCTTTATAATATTAGTGTAGAAGAATTATATCTGGGTGTGTGTGTCGTATGTTTGTAATAAATAAACTCAAAAACTACTAGACCGATTTAAAAAAAAAAATTACTTAAAGAAAGCTTCATTCACCCTGAGTAACATGAGCTACTTTTGATCCCGATATTCCCACGGGATCAGGACTTACGCGGGTGAAACCGCGGGACTCAGCAAGTATTAAATAAATAAATAAAATTAATACCAATTGCATGGCGCAATCTAGCCCCAGAATAAACACTAGGCTTTTACTATGAGTACTAGACAACGGATATACTATAATATTGCACGACGTTACACACAGCGCAATCTAGCCCCAAACTAAGCACTTGGCTTGTACTATGGGTACTAGACAACGGATATACTACATATTATACTTTTTTTTTTGTAAATACATACATATGATACATAGAAAACACTGAATATCCCATATCTTCGGACCGTTGTGAGTCCTAGGACATGTTAATTTCCTCACGATGGTTTTCCCTTCACCGTAAGAGCGATGTTATTAGCGCACATACCTTTTTCTTAAAGAAAAAGACATTGGTGCGCGGTCGGCCTGGATTCGAACCCACGACTCTCGGAATGAAAGCCGGGGTATCTACCACTAGACCAACACCGCTCTACACTACACGCTCACTACATATAATACTTTTGCTTTGTAAATACGTAGGTACTTAAATGATAGGTACCTACATAGAAAACACCCAGACTAGAAGCAAATATTTATATTTAAGCATATAAATACATGCACCCGGCGAGAATCGAACCGGCAACCTTCTGCATTGCAATCCACCCTTCCCCCGATAGAGGTCGTCAAGATATAGAATCTTAGATTAATATTTTATCTATTTCACTCAGCTATATGAGACACCTGGTAACCTGACACGCCATCTATCAAAGATACCTATTACGTGTCGACATAGCAATAGCTATAGATTACGATATCAAATAGTAGGGGATGATTGAAATTGATTAGTTTCTTGCAGGTCAGGTAGCTCTGTTGAGTAAGTAGTATTGATAGTTTTCAGGGTACCGTGCTTTAGGTGGTAAAACGGGACCTTTACAACATTTTTTTAGCTGATTATTTAAATCTGTTGCTAATAAATAAATCACGATTGAAATTAATGAAATTGTTAAAGACCATTCAAGAAAAGATTCAATTCATAGATTTTTCTTCTGTTTTAGCGATATTAAAGACATTTTTCGGTTTGAATCGCGTAGTATTTATTACTTTTAGCATCGTTACAACGCTCAACGTTTCGAGACCTTTCCAGGAATCAATCCTGAAGAAGGGACCTGGAAAGGTCTCGAAACGTTGAGCGTTGTAACAATGCTAAAAGTAATAAACACCACGCAAACCGAAAAAATGTCTTTAATTTCAAGATTCAATTCATTCAGAAAGGAGATTCAGCCAGAAAGAAATGACAATTAATATAAGTTACAATTAGGTAATTTATAAAATTTAAATGATTTATGTAGAGAAGCGGAGTTCATTGGCCTAGCTGCACCAGTCGATCTTAAATGCGTGCGGGTTAAGCAACGCTTGGCGTGGTCATTACTTAGATGGGTGACCGATAATTTATGAGGCAAAATATCATTTTCTCGACATCCGTGCTTCGGAAGGCACGTTTAGTAGTTGGTCTCGGTTGTTACCTTCTGATGCAGTCGTTGGGTCAAATTAAATGCCTTAGAGCGACCTCAAAAGTATAACATTTTTTTATAGGTAAGTAGGTTAAAGGTCATAGCCCACTTACACGACTCTGCTCCCACCCGGCAAAAATAATGTAATTCAAATATGGGCTTTAAATATTGCTCTTTAGATATATTTGACATTGGCATCATAAATTAGCAGACAGCTCGCTTTCAGCGAGCTTACCGCCGTCAGACTGCTCGTCAGTCAGTGTAAAATATATGTAGATGTTATTTTGTGACGTATTCACATAAAGTACGCACTTTTTAGCTACTGCATAGCTTTTATCGCGGGCTTTGAGCGCGGCCACCAATTCCGTAACGAAAATAAAACCTAACACCATCCACTCCTACTTACTATACATGGTTACCATGGCAACATGGCACAAAATAAATAAATAATTATAATTGCATAAGTTTATAAAAAATGCTATGCAATAGCTTTACCGCGGCACTCCCCGAGTGCCACACGTTTTTATAACAGTACCTACTACCGTTAAATATCATAATTCGTGGATGGTCCGACATTTTGTATTGTCATTAGCTAAATATTTCGTTTTATATAATCCGGATTAGTTAGTTCAACTTAGCTGTGCAACTCAGCCTAAATAATCTTCAGGTTACAACTGAGAACAAAACCCGAAATCGTCTAGTACACGAAACAATGTCAAAAAATCTTAGACATTTTATGACATTGGGTATTATCTAGGTATTTTTGCCCCCGTGTGTAGCAGGTAGGTACGTATGCAGGTATGTAGCAGTAGCAGGTATGTACGTAATATAAATATTTTTACTGTAGTGAAATCTCATCCGAGCGATGTTTCCGGTTGCATCCCTCTCGGGAGCCCGGGGTCCGCTAAACCCAAAAATTAATTTGGAGTCGGCTCAGTAAGTAAGTCTGCAAATAGATTTGGCAATATTTTTACGGCCGGCCGCCTGCCTGACACCAACCCTCCTAGGGACGAAGCAGTTTATCCGACACCCCGCGGAGAGAACTTAAGGTTTGCTAGTCTCCCTCAGATCCCTTAGTCGCCTTTTACGACACCCACGGGAAGAGATAAGGTAGCCATAGGGCTACCCACGGGAAGAGATAAGGTAGCCATAGGGCTACCTTATCTCTTCCCGTGGGTGAATAGTCTATGCTGGGGCTACACGGCTTATTTTTAATGTATTATCTCCGTGCAATATGGCCTGCCCACTGCCACTTCAAAGAGCTAATACGTTTGGCTATGTCGGTGACCCTCGTTCTTCTACGTATCTCCTCATTTCTGATTCGATCCCGTGTAGAGACACCCCGAGCATAGCGCAGCGTTGGACGTCCACCAACGAGATGGACGGACGACTTGGTTAAGGCCGCGGGTTCACGGTGGATGCAGGCCGCTTATAACCGAAGCATCTGGAAATCTATGAGGGTGGCTTATATCCAGCTGTGGACTTCTTACATGAAGATGATCTAGGTATTTTTGCCCCCGTGTGTAGCAGGTCTGTACGTATGTAGGTACGTAATAAAAATATTTTTACTGGAGTGAAATGGAACGAGTTATTGAGAGAGGCAATATTGAAAGACTTCTAGTGGGTATGTACTTATTTGTTTCTTATGTTTGTTTTTGTGAGGCAATATCGTTACTTGCAGTCGTATTTATAGACGACTCGAGTAGGTTATTACTTTGGCTAAGTAATGCCTCTATTTGAGTGTAGTCAGGTAAGATCGGATACGGGGAAGACCGTATGACTCAAATATCTCCCAAACTAGGGTTTTTTTTCATTATGATGTAACTAAATGGTTACCTCATAACAATTACAATCTAGTCTTAAAGAACTAATTTAAATATAAATTAATTTGCTAAAAACTTTCAAAGTAAAAATTTATCCATTGGCGGTTTTCTTATGATCTCTATTATAATGGAAATACACTTCAAAAGAGGAGATAGATAGTGTTAGCCACGGTGTTCGCAAGATCAATTCACCCGGTTCACCCCGCACCGATCTGTGGTACCCGGCAGTTGCAATGTCACCTATTTTGAGAGATATTTGAGTCTTACGATCTTCCCCGTATCCGAACTTACCTGACTATACTCGACGTTTTTTCTAACGTTGCAAGTCACTGAATGAGATAATTTTCAAAGTAATATATGCGTTAAATTACTTTAAAAATTGTAATTGTTGATTGTTATAGAGAAATCAAGTCAACAAAAATATTTACCGACACTACGGAAATTAGTTACATTTTCCCGGGTCTTTTCGGGTATTATTATTTATTTTCTTACCTCGACGTTTCAACCATGTTACAATGGTCTTAGTCGCCCATTGTAACATAGTCGAAACTTCGAGGTAAGAAATAAATAATAATACGCGATAAAGACCCAGGAAAATGTAACTATGTTAACAAATCGTATGAATTCAAAAAGTCTACTACGGAAATTCCTTAAAAACGTTTCTAAATTTTCCAGGACAGGATTCCAACCAACAACCGCTGCGCCAAGGGAGTTTATCTTGCCAGGTTAAAATTAAGTAGACACTTCATTTGAAACTTCACCAACTCAAGTCCATTTACCCGCGAAATAACAGGGGCTTCTTACAAAATTGCCACAAGCTAAATTTAATTTTAACAAAATTGTTAATTAACACAACATAAACGACACTTAGTGCGATATCACATCTTGCAAGCGGGTCTAAGGAACATAAGGAAGGGGCGGGAGGCGCGGACGTGGCGGCGATGCGACGACGGAGCGTCGTCGATCGATGGTAGGTATTTTTTTAGGGGCCGTTCGTGCTTAAAAATAAATATTTGTTTTTGGTCTGGGTATTTTCTATGTATCATTCATAAATCATACATAATGTATGTTTTACAAAAAAAAAACCTATAATGTAGTAGGTACCTATACCTATCCGTTGTCTAGTACCCATAGTAGGTAGTAGGTACGCACCTAGTGCTTAGTTTGGGGCTAGATTGCGCTGTGTGAAACGTCGCGCAATATTTATTTATGGTATGATTTCGCGTCTATACAGCTGAAACGATTTTGATAGAGATAGATGGAACCTCGGAAAAAAATTATAGATATTTTCAATCCCGATATTTCCGCGGGATCGGGACTTACGTGGGTGAATTTTCGGGGCGTAGCACGTTTTAAAAACCAGATGCGCCCAACTATTTTCCCCTTTTTAACTGATTAAAAAAAGGATTTATTTACTGATTTACTATTCGAAGTGTAAATATTTTTGTGGCATGCTTCGTGCCACCAATGAGCCCCTTGACATTTTTATAAATCTACCCTAAAAGTATTCATCTAAAATAATTACATTAGGGAAGACTCAGCCAGAAATAAGTGAGAATAAGTGACAAATAATTTACTTTCACTTAAGTTGATATACCTAAGTTTAGTTATACTATTTAAATTATTTAAGTAGATTAGAGGATATCATTGGCCTAGCTACACCTGCCGATCATGAATGGTCGTGCAGGTTAAGCAACACTTTGCACAGTTGTTACTTGGATGGGTGACCGATAATTTGTGTGGCAAAAATAATTTTCTCGAGCTCCTCCGTGCTTCGGGAGGCACGTTAAGCAGTTGGTCCCGGTTGTTATCTCTGATAGCAGTCGTTATGTCAAGTTAGATGCGTTAGGGTGCCCTCAAAACTCTTACATTATCCGAAATTTGGGGGTTAGCGGACCCCGGGCTCCCGAGAGGGATGCCACAGGGAACATCGCTCGGATGAGAAGAGAAGATCCGAAAAGAAGAAAATAGTGGGACATGACAGGAGGTTAAAATTATGGTTTTTCGTTCCTTAGGTAAAAATCATAAATGTGAATTGTCTATAGAAATAAATATTGATTGTTTTAAAACAGATTTTCAAAATCGGTCATCAATGTCATCATTTCTATAGGTAGGTAGGTACTATAATTAAAATACTTGTCCGTTCTTATAATACAATGTATAAGGGATGAATAGTTATACAATGTTTATTATAAGGCGACTCAGTGGGGACTCGGTACCTAGCTATAGACTTTAATGGCGCTGCCACACACTTTGAAAGACAAAATAAAACTATATATCAACGCCATTCCGTATAGAACCGTGCATAAACTACTTTTAAAACTTCAAATAACTTACCAACCGCATCAATGCAGGCGGATAAAATAGGAACTATAAATCTACGCTAACAATTCAACAAACACGCATAGACGCCAGCGCCATTACTAACTGAAAACATAACTTGGTAAACGTCTACAATAGCAAACTTTCTATTCAGGTGGGCAAAAGAGGAACTAAAATTTTGCATAGGAAATTTGTGGACTTGCATAGATGGTGGCGCCACTACTAAGTAAACAAATAAGTTGGTGATTCTAAAACATTTTACGATAAGCGAGAGAACGTGAAAAGGAGCGGTGAAGTTTGTTGAAAACACTCGACTTGAATGGAAAGGAATGTAAAAGTTAAACTTAAGTATGTTTATTTTATTTCAATGAATATTTTAGACTAGCTATTCCTCCTGTTTTCACCTGAAAATCAGCTGTTTCTTAAAGTTAGAAATCATTATTTAGTTTGGACTACTAACCTACCATCTAAAATTAGATAACTTTTACACCTCTACTCTACAAAGTTACTTTATATGACCAAAAAAGTCTTGGAAAGCAAGTCATTAGTCTCTAAGGTTTACATTTTACGTTTAAGCCCTAGGACTTAAAGTAATTGAAAGTAGACAACGTTTAAAATTCATGAAAGCTCTGGTAGAATACGGCCAATTCGAACTGGCCACCTAAACAACAAAAAAAAGAAAAATTAGCTTTTTTTTGTGGAAGGGTAAGGCAATAAAATTCATGAAAGCTCTGGTAGAATACGGCCAATTCGAATTGGCCACCTAAACATAACAAAAAAAAGAAAAATTAGCTTTTTTTTGTGGAAGGGTGAGGCAATAAGTTTTAGTTAATATAAAGCCCTAAACGACTTTTTTTCATCGGACCACAATGCCTGACGATGCCTGACGATGCCAGGGCCGGTATTATAATCTACAATCGTGTCTCAATAGAATATCAATCGTCTTAGTTGATGTGTATTTGGCACTTTTGGCAGTTTCTTATGTTAACTATTCTATCGACACACCACTGCGACACCACTGAGACACCACTGAGATGCCACTAATGGAGTCTCGATAGTAGTCAAAACTCTAATGACAGGATGGATTTTTAACAGACTTAAAAAAAAGAGGAGGTTCTCAATTCGAACCGTATATTGTATGTATGTGGATATGACCGCTCCGTACCTACTCCGGGCATAGGAAGTCAGATTTCGATAATTCTTTTTTTTATTTAGAAGGTGAGACTCCCGAGTAGGACACATAAAATCTTGCTAAAGATCTGATGAGTATCTTCGGAATGATGAGCAGAATAACATCCCAGAATGCAGTAAATTACTACTTTAGGGACTATTGAGTACCAATCGGATCGGCTCTTAAAGAACTAGGCACAGATTAATGGAGAACCTGAAACCACCCTCTCATCAGAAAACTCGAGCCTCAATGATTGAAGTAATGGTTACAATTTTTATGATCTTTAGTGTCAGTCGAAAATGCTTAAACTAAGAGGACGACATAAAAATAATAATTAAAAATTGATTGTAGTCAGCCAAACTACAATCTAGCTAGACTCACCCAGTAAATCTGCCCGACTTTAGATTACATAACAGAAAAATTGGTGGCACTGTAGTAGGTGAGGTTATTTTAACCTTTTTTTGAAGTCGGTTTTTTTTTTTTTTTTTTTTTTTTTTTTTTTATAGGTAACCATGGTAACCAACAAATAATAGGGGCTCTAGTATAGAATTGGCGCTTTATTGTAATAGGTACTTCGAATTGACATGGAACCTCATCATGAGGTCATCATCATCAACCCCATCAAAACTCATGGAATTGAAATTTTTGAGTGAAACATTTTTCACATGAAGTTCTTCTTAAAAAAATGTGCAACATTCGATTATCGACTTTTAGTTGTTTTTTAGGGTTCGGTTAGGTTAGGTACGCTAAAGATTAAAACGGGACCCTATTACTGAGACTCCGCTGTCTGTGCGTCCGTCCGTCTGTCAGCAGACTGTAGATATCTCATGAACCGTAATAACTAGACGGTTAAAATTTTCACAGACGATACAAAATATGGCGAATTATGAAATAATAATATGATGAAAAGTGAATTCTTTACGATAACCGTAAGCGAAAAATGAAATGGCTGACTAAAACGCTTTCACACAGTTTGTCGAATCTAGATCACCAGTGTTCAATCGTAAAGGCATAAATAACCTTCCTACTCGATGGCAGCAATGTATTGATAATAATGGCAATTATTTTGATTGAATAAATATAATATTAATAATAAATAAATACGAAATTGAATTTATCAGTACAAGTCGGATATTTCATACTTTAACCCCTATTATTGGTTGGTTACCATGGTTACTACTGCAATTCCACTGAGACACCATTACGATACTATTGAAGTCTACCGAATTTGTCACAGTCTCGATATAATGGCAATAGTCATCATCATCCGAGCGTTGTTCCCAGTTGCATCTCTCGAGAGAGCCCGGGGTCCGCTTTCCTACTTTTACGTCTCCACTTCGCACGATCTACGGCATCCCGTGTGGTGAGGCCATTTGCACGCATATCCGATCTTACAACGTCAAGCCAGCACTTCTTGGGTCTTCCCAATCTGCCGCGGCCGGGCGGGGGCGCCATAGCAAGACATTTGTACCACCGTAAGCGGCATTCTTGCAGTTTGTCTGCAATGTCTCGGACATGAAGGCTGCCCCTGATGCGGGAGTTTCTGACGCGGTCTTTTCGCGTCACTCCACACATCCAGCGCAGCATCTTCATCTCCGTGACACGCAGCTCCTGCTTATGTCGCTCAAGCAATGGCCACGCCTCACTACCATACAAAAGGACAGGTCTAATGATCGTTTTATAGACCTGTCCCTTCAGTTTAACCGGCATTTTCGGGTCACAGATGACACCAGTTACCTCTCGCCACTTGGCCCAAGCTGCCGAAATGCGGGATACTTGACGTCACAATCGATGACGCCGGACTCGTGAAGCACAGATCCCAAGTACTGGTCTGTCCGCTCGACCATGTGACCGTCTACGCAGACAGGTGTGGGATCTGTGGTATTGCTAGCCAAGTATTCGGTCTTCGCCACGTTGAGTTGCAAACCGCCGTTCTCAAGTGACTCTTTCCACGCATTTACACGCCTTCCAAGCCGTCCCTTATCCGAGTCTGATAGCGCAATATCATCAGCATACATGAGCATCCACGGGGGCTGCTCGTGTGCGTCTCGGATAATTACGGACAGTGCGTCCAGTATTACGCTAAACAGAAACGGACTTAGGACGGATCCTTGGTGGACTCCGGCTGTAATGGGGAAGATTTAGTGTCACCAACAGCAGTTCGCACCACTGAATCGGAATTTCGGTACATGTCCCTGATGGTTTCAATATAAGTTTCTGGCACCCCTTTGGACCGCAGCGTCCACCACGCGTGATGATCTATCACGCGAGGAACACAGTCGAAGGCCTTCTGCAAGTCCAGGAACAGAAAATGCAGAGGCGTATTCTTCGTTCTGTATTTCTCCATAACGATCCTTAGGGCGAAAACAGGGTCCATGGTACCATGACCGGGGCGGAAACCATACTGGCCCTCCGAGACAGTGCACTCCTGCCGGATGCGAGAGTCAACTATACGCTCGTAGAGCTTCATGGTGTGGGACATGACCTTTATACCACGATAACTTCCACACTCCTGCACAGATCCCTTGCCCTTGAACACTGGAACCCTTGATATAATGGCAATAGTGTGTCGATATAATCGTAAAAGTATTTGTCATCTTGTGTCATTTACTGTAATACCGGTCCTGGTTATTTTATTTTGATACGATATTGAAATTTTTAATTAAATAATGAGTTGTAATATATTTTATGTCATATAGGTACGTAGTATGTAGTAGGTATTAACCCGCTTAAGCTTCCGTAAAAATCTATTATTTTTATTTTATTGTTTTTTAGTAAATAAATGCTTTTTTTTGTAGCCTTTTTTATTGTCTCGCAGTGTGCAATGTAGAGTATTCACCTCGGTAATAAACCTGTCTTAGTTTTGGGCAGCTTGAATCCCGCGCTTCACTCAGGACTCTCTAAATTTTATTATCTCTTAAACCGTCCCCGAAACACCCTGTAAATGACACAACTTACCCAACTTTGCATTATAAATGTATAGATGTTAAAAACAGGCTATTTTTTATCCCAAATCCCGGGACCAGGACCTAACCTAAACGGAGAGAAGCAAGTAAAAATATAAAACGTTTTTAGCAGCAGAAAATGTAAATAATTATTCTGTCCGAGTCTAATATACGGTACTCAATTAGAGGAAACCTCACAATTCCGGGCTGCTTTGGTAAAATTTGTTGTGCGAATGAACAAGTCGCTACTATGGCACGTATTTTTATAACTAAACTAGCTGCGTCCTGCAGTTTCACCTGCGTAAGTCCCGATGCCGTGGGAATATTGCGATCAAAAGTACCCTATGTTACTTAGGGTGAATATAGCTTTCTAACGGTGAAAGAATTTTTGAAATCAGTTCAGTCGTTTTTGAGTTTATTCATGGCAAACATACAGACGCACACACACACAAAAATACAAATCCTTTGTCTTTATAATATTAGTGTAAGTAGATGTAGGAGGAAGAGGATAGATTTATTAATTTGTCTTTTTAACCCCCGACGGAAAAAGAGGGGTGTTATAAGTTTGACGTGTCTGTCTGTCTGTCTGTCTGTCTGTCTGTCTGTGTATCTGTCTGTGGCATCGTAGCTCACGAACGGATGAACCGATTTGAATGTAGTTTTTTTTGTTTAATAGGTGTCTTTTGCACGAGTGTTCTTAGCTATGTTTGATCAAAATCGGTTCAGCCGTTCATAATATATGTTGGTTGAAGCTCGGAAATAAAAACCGAATGTTTTCAAATATGCCCGAGTGGGGTATCAAATAAAAGAGCATGACTGTTGTGACAACAATATGCAAGTTTCATCAAAATCGGTTCAGCCGTTCAAAGTATATGTAGGGTCAAACTCGGAAATAAAAACCGAATGTTTTCAAATATACCCGAGTGGGGTATCAAATAAAAGGACGTGACTTTTGTGATAACAATAAGCATGTTTCATCAAAATCGCTTTTACAAAAAGGGTGAAATAAAAAAATTAAATTAAAAATTTAAAAAACCCCCGACTTAAAAAATCTTCAAAGTTAAAACAAAACTAAACTTTAAAAAGGCAAAAATAATAAGCCGAAAACAAATTTCATGTCTCTGAGTAGGTATGTGGTACCTTACGTTCCCGCGTCGGGGGACGCGGGAATGTGTCACAGAAGTTGATGGTTACCGACCCGTGCTTATAGTACCGCGGCCCCCGACGCGGGAACGTAAGGTACCACATACCTACTCAGAGACATGAAATTTGTTTTCGGCTTATTATTTTTGCCTTTTTAAAGTTTAGTTTTGTTTTAACTTTGAAGATTTTTTAAGTCGGGGGTTTTTTATACCAATAGAAATCTACATTATCGAGCAGTAACATAGGGTATCTTTGCTCCCGATATTCTCACGGGATCGGGACTTACGCAAGTGAAACCGAGGCACACAGCTAGTCAACGATAAAAAGACGAGCAAAAAAGACCAAAAATTTTCAAAATTTTATAAAAATTTCTGCTGCAAACGTTTTTCAATATTCTCAACTTCTCAAAGCGCTACGAAGACAAAGTCGCTAGTAAAACATAAACGAGTAGGTAACTATAACAAAGGCAGTCGGTTTTTGCTCCGTGTCGTCTGTCTGGAGCATGCGATGCTTGACTCGCTCCTTTGTATCTGTAACTGAACGCTCGCATTCATTATTTCACTGTAACTCACAGACAGACATGACTGCTGCACGGTTGTAGGGGAATATAGGGCGCGTATTACAAAAGGAGGGTCAATTTAAGCTGAGATCTCGATTTATATACCTATACTCGATAAATCTGGAATAAGAAACGGGGTAGCCTGATGATGGTAGGTAGTTCGTTTTTAGGGTTATGCTTTCACCATTAAAAGGCTGCTTTCACCCTGAGTAACATAGGCTACCTTTAATCCCGATATTCTTACGGGATCTGGACTTACGTAGGAGGCACCGCGGGACGCAGCTAGTAAAAGTTACATAATTTGAGAAAAAGAGACGAAATTTTTCGTTCGTCACCGGCCTTCGGTATTACTATCGAGAAAGGTTTATTTTTAACCGACTTCCAAAAAAGGAGGAGGAGAAGGTTTTTTTTAAAAGAATGAAATAAAAATACCTATAATTTAAAAAAAAAACCAACTTTAAAGAACCTTAAAATAACCTCGCCTACCTGCAGGGCAACCGACTTATCTGTTATGTAATTTGAAGTCGGGCAGTCAAACTACAATCTGGACCCACCCAGTCAAACTGCCCGACTTCAAATTAGATAACAGATAAGTCGGTTGCCCTGGGTCGGTATTACGCTCCGCAATCGTGTTTCAATAGTGTGTCGATAGAATATTAATCGTCATATTTTACGTGTATTTGACATATTTAGCAGTTTCCTATGTTAACTATTCTATCGACACACCACTGAGACACCACTGAGATGCCACTGATGGAGTCTCGATAGTTGTCAAAACTCTAATGACAGGATGGATTTTTAACAGACTTGACAGACAGACAGACAGAGAAGGTTGGTTACCATGGTTACTATTGCAATTCCACTGAGATACCATTACGATACTATTGAAGTCTACCAAATTTGTCACAGTCTCGATATAATGGCAATAGTGTGTCGATATAATCGTAATAGTATTGTCATCTTGGGTCATTTAGTGTAATACCGGTCCTGTGGCGAGGTTATTTTAAGGTTTTTTGAAGTCGGTTTTTTCAGTAGGTTTATCAACTCGAAATTTCAAGAACAATCCAGAGTGTTGCATGAAACAGAATGGTTTATTTTCGAGTTTTTATGTTAAAAAAAAATTGTTTTACTTTATAGAGAGGCAATCTGGCTAACTAACTTACGAATTTGTGATTAACTTTTTTTGCATGTGATAGATTTCTTCCTAAAATAATCTTAACCTACTGTTTTGTTTACTGCCCCATTAATCATTCTTAAAAAAGGGTGCGCGCTTCAAACACAAACGTGTTCCTCTGTTTTCTGTCTGATAATTGCCAATTATAAGTATTTTTTATAATTTTTGAGCTTAACAAACTGTTTTTTTTTTCTTAAATATGAACTGAGGATTAAGCCAATTTGAGTTTCGAAAATTGGCATAATCCCCACTGGTAGGAACCTTTAAGTGGTGATCATGCCAATAAACCGATTTCTTTTGCAGTCTGGTCTATTATCAACCGATACATTTTAGGGTTCTTTGTAGGGGTGTCTCTCTCGGAATTCCAGTAGATTCCGAGAAAAACGAAAAACGACATAAAAATGGTTCGTGATAAATTCCACGGAACGGGGAAAAATTAAACTTACTCGTAAGTAGGTATACTTTTTCCGGGTTCTTGAAATATTTCACACGTTATCCATACTGCTGTTTCAGCTATACAGGGTGGAGAAAAAGGACCGGGGTTGGAGGAAAAGTGCCCTTAGAAATAATTTAAAGCCTGCACTGGGCTTTCTTAGAAATATTTTAACGGAACAATACTTCTGCAAAAACACGTTGCATGATCGAGGAGAGCGGGATTCGAACCAACAACGTAGCATCTTTACTCAATCCGGGAGCACTGACTTGACCAATTAGTCTACCTGCGTCGGTGACTCTTACGTCGAATTCATGCTTCCGTATCGTTCGATATACCTACTACTTCTGCAAAAACACAACACAACTGAATTGTGTTTTTGCAGAAGTATTGATTCTTTAAAATATTTCTAAGAAAGCCCAGTGCAGGCTTAAGCACTTAAAAATAAAATATAATATGAAAGGTGCCCTTATTGGTGATGGCAATTTGCTGTGTAGCCCCGGCATAGAATAGGATTACCCCATCTCTTCCCGTGGACAAAAGGCGGCTAAGGGATCTGGGGAAGACTAGCAAACCTTAATTTCACCCCGTGCGGTGGCGGGTAAACTTCTTGGTCCCTAGGAAGACCTCTGGGTTGGTGTCAGACAGGCGGCCGGCCGTAAAAATATTGCCAAATCTCTTTGCGGAAGGTATGGCCAATGACGACTTACCTACTGCGCCGACCCGTAAAAACAATAATAATATCGATTCGGGGTTTAGCGGACCCCGGGCTCCCGAGACGGATGCAACCGGGAACATCGCTCGGATGAGAAGAATGGCAGATTTTGCTAAATTTTCATACATTTTAAAATAGGTAGGTTACTGGAAAAATAATACGGGAAGTCTAAACTTTTAAACGTGTACCTACTCTATTGTACAGAGCACAAGACGTACTAAAATTAAATACTAAAACACAAAATGAGCCCTAAAAACGTCTCAAAATCTCGTAATTCTTTGCTTTAGCCTCGTGAAGACAAATTAGTCATAATTTAATCTTCTCAAAGTTATTTTCTGGTTCTAATCTTGTCTTTTTTGTCTACGTGCTTAATTAGTAATCAGACCCTCTTTAGTAAAATATCTCGTGTTTTTTTTCGGCCTTTGTGGCGCGTCGGGCGAACACCCGGGTGCGACGCAGAGGGTTGTGGGTTCGATTCCCGCCGGATTTGTGGTTTAAAATAATTATTTGGTTCTGGTCTGGATGTCTCTATGTATAGTAAATAACAAAAAATAAAAATAAATAATAAGTAATTATAATCCGTTGTCTAGTTACCGTAACACAAGCTTAGTAGCTTACCACGGGGCTAGATGGCGCTGTGTGGTATTCACAGAATTTATTTATTTTTATTTAATTAATGCGAGCCTATCTATGTAAAACAGCCTAGTGATAGACGGACAGACAGATAGCGGAGTTTCAGTAATAGGGTAGGGGTTAATAAAACCCTTTTATGTAGCGAACCCTAAAAAACACGTGTGGCACTCGGGGACTGCCGCGGTAAAGCTATTGGATAGGTAACATGTTTTATCAACTTATGCGATTATATTTTTTTTATTATGTACCACGTTGCCATGGTTACCATGGCAACATGGTAGGCGGAGTGGGGGGTGTTAGGTTTTTTTCGTTACGAAATTTCTTCATTCAAAGCTCAAAGCCTGCGATAAAAGCTATGCAAAAGCTTAAAAGTCATTTTGCTACGGAACCGGCAGCATATGTACGGACCATTATATATTTACTGTCTGCACAGACAAAGCTCAGTGAAATGAGGACAGTGGTTGAAATTTTTCTTGGCGTTACGAATGCATGAGTGACCGTCTGACTGCGCCTTTATGTGTGCTTAGTTAGAACTAAGTTTACTTTATGTATGCGGTCTTATTTGTAGAGATGTGGAACGTAGAGTATAGTCAGGTAAGATCGGACGGTTGTCTGTCGTATTCATAAGGTTTTACGATAACTCAAACTCAGCTTCTGCCACTAATAAATAAATAAAACTTCCATTGTTTGAAAACAATGAAACGTTGTTCACTTGTATAATATTTAAAATTATTCTCTAGGCTTATACTAGTTTTTGTTTTTTCGACTTCAAACTTATTAAAAATATCATGTTTGCATTATGAAAAAATCACCTTCACTGGGTAACATCGAACGTTGTTGTAAAACCACCTCTGTGGCTTGTAAAATAAAAGTCATTTTTTCCGATCTTACCCAATGAAATTTTCAAAAAATGACACGATCTGTTTAGCGGAGCGTTGTGCTTCTGTGCCACGTCCGAGCGACTGCCGGGTGCCACAGGTCGGTGCGGGATGAATTGCTCTTGGGAACACTGTGGCAAACACTAAAAAAAATCACCTATTTTGGGAAATATTTGAGTCATTCGGTCTTCCCCCGCATCCGGTCTTACCTGACTATACTCTAGGTACAATTAAGAAATATATAGTTCTTTATGGGACTTAACTTTGAGAACATTTTTATGAAAGACTTCCCCTAACGAAAGAGGAGGTTGTATTATCTTTTTTAAGGTTTTATTTCCAAAGGTTAACAGCAAAGGATACCTACTCGTTCTCCATACAAACGCAGTCGACTGTTTCCTCCCTTGACAAAGACATTAGAGCAAATTCGTTATTGCTTTGTATGGAGGCGTTTAAAAATGATTGTAGTAGGTTCTTTGACGATTTATTTTGATGATCTTTTTGCTTTGTTTTATTGTAACTTTTTACCTGTAACGCAGCGTACCTACTACGTGGACGTTTGGATGCGAACGCGATTGCGAAGCGATCCGATCCGGTGCGGTGCGGAAAGAACAAACAGTCGATAGCTATTGAAGTGTCCTACGTGACCAAACGCACAAGGAACAGTCGAGAATTGCGCCGCAACGCAGCTTACGCGTAGCGGCGCGATTCTCGACTGTTCCTTGTTTCCGCACCGCACCTGATCGGATCGCGTTCGCATCCGATCGCCCACGTAGGACGCTGCGTAAGTCTTACAGAATTGACATGTACGGACGAAATGTAAGGATTTTTGTTAGGCATCTACCTATATTATACTTCTTACTTATACTTTTGTCATACGATCTACCTACTGTTGAGACAATATTTAAAATAAACGGATTTTATTTTAAATAATGTCTGCTGCACCGGTCTACGTATCGGGACACAGATGAGTCAGGTTAGCGTTACGGCTTAGGCCGATGGATGGTGACAAGCAGCGGCCCAAGCCTCCCACCAAGACCTCTCACCCCTTGTTGCGTAAACAAAAGACGATCGTCTTTTGTTTTCACCTAACTCATAAAAACATCCACTAAAAAAGTTTTCATATCGAGAATATCTCGGAATTGCTTAGTGTAAAGTATAAAACATAATCTATTTCGTTAGCCGACGGTCATTTTTGCGGGAAAAGGTACCCGAAGCCAATTTCGCGCGCAAACTGTTTAATTCGAGGCAAAATTGGCTCCCGCAACCTTAGATGAAAACAAACAAGAGTAGATACGGTACATTCTAACATTGCGTATTCGAAAAATGAGCTAGAAACACCTACATTCATTCTCATAAAATTATTGTATTTAAAAACATTTGTCTTTAAGAATGATTTGAGGCATATGTAAATAAGCAAAAAGGCATTCTTATGGATTTCAAAAAGATAAACGCAGTGTGACAGTACGTGCTCGCTCACGCGGTAACGGTTCGACATACAACTGAGGTTAGTGCATCAGCTAGACGCAGTTTTACAGTCTCATTTTCCGGGACTAGGTAACGTATCTGCTGTTTTTTGTTTTCATCTAAGCCCGCAGCCGGTCTTTGGTCCTACTGAGTAAATTTTACATTAGTTCCTTGGTTTTTTGTTAATATTTTTGTTTTGAAGTCCAAATTAAAGTCCAGGTTGGGGTTAACGAGTTTAATTCGGTCCACCTTTCTTTGCTGTTTCGCTTTGAAGTCCAAATTAGGTGCCTTTATGTTTGCCAACCAGTCCTTATTAAAATACACCTTCTATTCAAGTGTAGGTATCCCCGGAATTGAGTAGGTAGATACTTTCCATAATGTTAGACCCAACAACATTAAATTTGATAATGCTATGATAAGCATCGTAGTTTAGATTGTAGGACCTATAACATTAGTGGAAAAACTCAACCAAAAGTTAAAAACTAATGGAGCGGTGTTGGTCTAGTGGTAGATACCCCGGCTTTTATTCCGAGAGTCGTGGGTTCGAATCCGGGCAGACCGCGCACTCCGAAGACATGGGATATTTAGTGTTTTATAATGTACCATATGTATGTATTTACAAAAAAAAAGTATAATATGTAGTATATCCGTTGTCTAGTACCCATAGTACAAGCCTAGTGCTTAGTTTGGGGCTAGATTGCGTTGTGTGTAACGTCGTGCTATATTTATTTCATTTATTTATTTAATTTAAAAAATAGGACAAAATTACCTCACCTACTTACAGTCCCAACAACTTATTTGTAAATTACCTGAAGTCGTCCAGTTTTATCTGTTCTGTTATTTTTATAATTAACAGATAAGTCGGCGACACTGATGGTATGTAGGTGAGTCGGTGAGGTTATTTTATCCTTTTCTGGAGCAGTTTTTTACCTGTTTTAGGATTCCGTACCCAAATGGAAAAACTCGGGCTCCCATACAACAAACGTGATTTTTTACATAAAAACGCAACGATACATATATTTTACCACTGATATACCTACGCGTTGCTTTCACGGATTGGTTAGTCCAGCGTCCATTTTAGGGTTCCACACCTAATTGTAATAGTGGTACGGAACCCTTCGTGCAGGGGTCCGTCTTGCACTTGTTACAATTTGTTTGTTTAAAGATACTCTCAGTGCCCAGTGCCTCTACCAAAATATAGAATAGAATAGAAAAACTTTATTAGCTTTTGTAATATCAACATTAATCATAAGCACACACAGATAATATCATTATACCCTCAGTAAAAACATCATCATGCCTGGAATAAATGCTGTTAGGTGCTAAAACTGCCATTTACATACCAACTAACCTGGATAGTGGGTACCTACCTACACAAATGATACTGTTTTCCTAGTAGCACACCGTTACCAATCGGTAGATATCGGCAGGCGGGGCAGTCTGTTTAGCATGGGAATTAACCTTTTTTGTTCAAGATGGAAATAGACTGGCGATTGTTCTGTCGGTCGATAACTTTCGATAGATGAGTTTGTTACAGAATCATCTGTTTCTATATGTAATACTATCTCTGTCCCGCGGTTTCAACCGCTTAAGTCCCGATCCCGCAGAGTTTTCCAAAAAGTCCATTCTTAGTGGATACACCCTACACAAAAACCACACTCTCTAAATTTTATTACTCTAGGATTAACAGTTTGATATAGGTAAGTACTTACCTTAAGTCTAGTCTTCATTCATCAGTCATTCAGTCAGTCAATTAATCAGTCAGGCATTTTTTTTTTGTTTGTTTGTTATGTATACCTAGTCCTACGCATTGTCTATGGATTCGATGTCAGCGGTCACCCAAAAAAATATTATTCCAAAATAATTAATAAATAAAATATTGCATGAAGACGTTACGCAAAGCGCAATCTAGCCCCTAAGCACTAGGCTTGTACTATAGGTACTAGACATATTTTACCTTTTTTTTTTTTTGTAAATACATACAGAGAAAACATTATATTAGGTTCATACTACAAAGTATCGTTCGTCTGAAGTTACCGATCATTTTATGCATTCAGAAACATAACAAGTAGTCATTGAAAACCATCTTGCAGTCAGTTATAAATCTGCAGTCTGGTTCCACGTTTAACCCCAAGATTAAAACGGGATCAAGCTGAGTCGTTGCTACTGAAACCGCTCTGTAGTTGTATTACTTTGATACGATGTTTTTAGGTCTACAGAATGGCTGTTCTGTTGGGATCCTGATACGTAAGGGTAAAACTAAATGCCTAATAAGAAACCGAGTTAATTGTATGTCTGTGTTTCGTGATTTGACGACCTGTGTAGTATGTCGGGTGAAGGCAATACCTATAGGTTTTGTGTTCAAATTTTCGTCGAAAAAAAAACAAAAATTATTTGATAGATAGATAAATTAACGCTTTAATGTACCAAAAACACAAATTACAATAAATAGTAATACCTACAAAGAAAAACTTAAAACTAAAGCTGTACAATCGGTGGACTTATTGCCAATGGGCGATCAAAAAAAAGTAAGCTACCTTCCAACTATATTTCAGCGAAATCGGTTCAGCCTTTCTTGAGTTATAAATAGTGTAACTAACACGACTTTCTGATTTTGTTTTTTTTTTGAATACAGAATAACAAATCACGACGTCCAGCGATTATGACCTTAACTCGTTTATTAATAGCCCTGTTTATACGGGGATAAGTGATGATTCATCATTAACACATCGTTTATGATAAGGGGATATTCTCCAAGTCTTTATTTAGCGAGTGGTCCGAATTCCAAGTCCTGAATTATTATTTATGAAAGGTGTGTCTATTAATAATTCCTTATAATCTACCAAAAAGGTCTATGACAAAGACTTTAATTTTTTTGTAGAAAACTAGAACGGAATCTAAAATAAATGTTGTGTTCTAGAACTTTCCATACTATCTAGTTAGTATAGGTGATGGATGATGGTCTAGTGGTAGGGATACCCCGACTTTATTCCAAAGGTTGTGATTTCGATTTTTTAATAACAAACCTATGTGCGCTATAAACAAACATCGGTCTTATAATGTGTTTAATTAAAATCGCCGTGAAAAAATATTTGCTGTTTAATGTTTAAAAAGATAGAAAGATAGAAATCTTTATTTGCACAACATAAACAGAGACACAAAAAACAGAATATAAAAAAAATTCAATGTTTTTTTTTCGAAGTACCTAACTAAATAAGTGGTAAAAAAGACTTATTAATCTTTCATTATAGTTTTACAACTTACGGGCGAGTGCGCTAAACACTCACTCGGCAAGCGAGGAGTACAGGTTCGATCCTGTCACGGGAGAATATTTGATGATGCATCTCCTTGAAAAATATTTCTACTCTCAGACTTTTTGTTAGAAAATGGTGTTGTTTTCCTGTCTTGAATTCGAAGTTTATTCTTCTTTGTTAAGGAGCAGACGAGGCTTATTTTTTGACCGGGATGTAGGGATTTGTAGATTTACGCCGAGTTTCTTCACCGATAGTAAAAGTCACAGTAACTTAAACGTGACGTCACGACGAAAATTTTCGGCGATTTTACCTGATGAACCCGCAACCTTCTGCATTGCAGTCGGGCTTTCCCCCGACGCGCCACAGAGGCCGTTAACTATCTAGTCTAATAATCTATCAAAGTGTCGTTTTATCTGTCAATAGCACCACGATAATATCAGTAACTCTAACTAAACTTCGAAGAGCCGTCATCGATCAAAACTTTGTGAAATATAACCATTTTGAACTTTGTCTATGTAGTGACCTCTCCAAGTTTTCTGTCTTAATCCCAGGGATCCCACTTGTAAATGTGATAGTTTAGATGTCTGTTTGTTTGTGTGTCTGTGTGTCTAGACCGGCTAGACCGATTTGGGTGAAATATAAAAAAAAGGAAAAAAATTACGCACGACGTTATTACACACAGCGCAATGTAGCCCCAAGCTAAGCACTAGGCTTGTACTAGGAGACCATTCACCCCCTGACTCATATTTACCATGTTTTAAATTTTTCTGATGTTTATTTCTTTAAATTTATTTTAATTTTTGTATGTAGCTCAAGGCTATTTTATTTCTATTCTAATTTTAGAAAACCAAAAAAAAAATCGGAGGGACATGGCTGCTAAATAAATATTTGCTCTAATGTTATACCCAGGGAGGAAACAGTCGACTACGTTTGTATGGAGAATGAGTTGGTAGAATGTCCTCTAAAGACTGGTAGATAAAGACACGTTGAAATGACCTAAAAAATCTTCCAGCTTGCTTGTATACAAGTCTTGCCTAATAGGATTACGGTTAGAACGCCACATAAACAGCGACTTTGCCCGTACTGTTTAGAAAAGCGAATTTCTTTACAATATAAATCCCTCAAATAAACAGGAAGGAAAATAAGAGAAAAATGTATTATGTACCTATATTATTTCGTCAAAATCTCTTTGCTTTCTAAAGAAAAACACGTCAATTACAAACGAACCTATAAAGGCACCTTACACACTAGGTGCCTTACAGCGGCAAGACTGTACCGCCACCCGGCGGCAAAGCGGCCCGGCATACCGGGTATCGGGTACCGGGCAAGTTTCAGTATATTTTTCTTCTTCTTTTCGTATAGTGATATCACCTGGTGCTAGCATTCAGGTCGCCCTAAGCCTTTAACTTGACCTAACGACTGCTATCAGAGATCACAACCTGAACCAACACCTAAACGAGCCGCGCCGAAGCACGGAGAAGTGAGAGAAGTAATGTTTTTCCGGTACCGGACTGTTAAGATTTTTTCGTCCTGACAGTTCAGTTCTATAATACGACCGGACTATTGAGCTTATCTGCAGGACTCTGTATTTTAAATACAGATATTTAAACTAAGACAATAGACGGACAAAAACAATTACACCGAACTACTGAAACACGTCCTACTCAAATACCCGCCAGCAGACACTTTCAACTCTAAGGTTGTTTGGAAGAGATCGTTTCCAGCTATATCGCCGCCTATTTGTACGGTTGTTTAGTTTTAATGTCTTTCATGTATTTTTCTTGTGTGTTCTGCAAATAAAGTATAAGTCCCGATCCCGTGAAAGTAACGGGATACATCGTGGTCCATGTTACTTTCAAATATGCAATGTATCTTCGTAATACATTTTATCAAAATCGGTCAAGTGGTACATGTTACAATCGATACCTGTTTATAATATTAGTATAGATATAGATTGCCCCCGGCAATTCCGCCAATGTTTACCCGCATCGACGGCGGCATAGTGTGTAGGAGTCTTCAACAAATAAATAAAACATGTAGGTATATACCTACTCAAAGAAAGCCTTTAAATTATACAAAATAGAAATGTTTTTTTCCTGTAGTAATATTTGTCGAAAGAATTCCGGCCAAGTCCCGTCAAATCATGGAATTTCATTTTGTGTGATGAATGTTTTTACTACTTTCGCAAAATAAAATGGACACATTCCAAAAAAACAATTCTCAGTTGTTACCAAACTTTGATATTGGAGGTGGTGACAACTGAAAAAAAAAACCTTTTGACTTGCTTTTATCTGATTTATTGTGGTAGTCGTTTTTAACGTATTAACTTGGGGAGATCATTGGCCTAGTTGCACCTGCCGATCAGCAACGGTCGTGCGAGTTTGGCGCAGTCATTACTTGGATGGGTGACAGATAATTTGTGTGGCAAAATTTACTTTCTCGATCTCCTCCGTGCTTCGGAAGGCACGTTAGCAGTTGGTCCCGGTTGTTATCTCTGATAGCAGTCGTTAGGTCAAGTTAGAGGCCTTAGGGCGACCTGAAACACTCTAACACTAGGTGAGCCACACCACTATACGAATATAAGAAGAACGTATTCACTTACCTTATAAAATAATATCGCTTTAGATAATCCTGTGGGTGTGAATCTGAAACAAAGAAATTATTCTTTAGGAAACTCAAACTATTCTTTGTATTTAAATTAATACTTACATTATTATGTAGTGGGTTGGGTACTCAATATCTATACTAATACTAGCTGACCCGGCAAACGTTGTTTTGCCTTATAAATTAAAGATAGTAGCCGATTCTCAGACCTACTGAATACGCATATAAAATTTGGTAAAATTCAGTCGCGCCGTTTCGCAGGAGTACGGTAACTAACATTGTGACATGGAAATTTTATATATTAGAGATTATAACGCTGAAAAGTTTGTTTAAACGCGCTAATCTCAGGAAGCGCTGGTCCGATTTGAAATCCAACACTGAAAGTAACCGATTTGAATTTCTTTTAGTGTTGGATAGTCCATTTATTGAGGAAGGCTATAGGCTACTTTTAATCCCGATATTCCCACGGGATCGGGACTTACGTGGGTGAAACCGCGGGACGCAGCTAGTTAAAAATAAAATAAATAAATCGTGTATCCCCGGCATAGAATAGGGTTACTCCCTCTCTTCCCGTGGGTGTCGAAAAAGGCGACAAAGGGATCTGCGGGAGACTTGCTAACCTTAAGTTCTCCCCGTGCGGCGGCGGATAAACTGTTTGGTCCGTTGGTAAGTTGATGTCAGACAGGCGGCCGTCTAAATAAATATTGCCAAATCTTTTTGCAGAATATCAATGATGACTTAGGTACCTACTGCGCCGACCCAAAATAAAAAAAACAATTTGGGATTTAGCGGACTACGGGCTCCCAAGAGGGATGCAACCGGGTACATCGCTCGGATGAGAAGAATAAGTAATTAAAATTTATAGGCCAAACAAGAAATAAATTATGGATTCAAATTAGGCATTTCATACTTAGTACCTACAATAATATAAAGACAAATTTTTGAAAAATTAAAAATAAAGACAAATTTTGATACGAATGGACCCCTAAATAACAATCTCTTGGCTATAGTAAAACATTTTTCAAAAATCTAAAAATACTAGAGATGGGCCGACTAGGGGTTCTGCCGACTAGCAGACTAGCCGACTTGTCGGTTCCAAAATTGCCGACTAGTCGGCCGACTAGTCGGCAATGCAGATCATTATAATTCCCAGATATTTGGGCTAATCATGACCACTCGGCGATTGTTGGTATTTTTGGATAAAATTGCACTTCGAAATCTGTAACGAAACTTCCAAAAAATGTTGAAATAAAAATAAAAGTTGGAAAAAAACAATCATGGAGCTGAGGCATGGTTATGACATTTTGGATGTTTAATGTTAAGATGATGTATGTATGTAGGCTATGACTTGTTTTGTTTACGTTTTTCTGACTATCCACCTTCATACTGTACTATTAATTCAATTAAATATTGGTTTTATTGCATAATTGTTAGTTGACGACTAGTCGGCACAATTTGCCGACTAGTCGGCACCTGCCGACTAGTCGGTTTAACTGCCGACTAGTCGGCGACTAGTCGGCGACTAGTCGGCCCATCTCTAAAAAATACCATTTTAGTTTTTGTCAAATTCGGGGACGCAACTTCTTTCAGCATCTTAGTTTATGATATCCCCCTGAAGCCGGTTAAAATGCTTCACCCTGTATACAATGAGGTCCTAAATATAAGTCATAACATCATTGAGTTATAATACCTATAGAGTCACAAACTGAAAAAAAACTCGGTGCACGCTATCACGTGCGCAGAGTTTTTGTTTACTTCGTTAAGTATACTAAGTCAAATGTCATTTTAAAAGGTATATAGAACGGCGCTCGGACATTTTTTGAGTGTTGTAAGTTCGAGATTGTAGCTCTATAGGTATTGTAACTCAATGCATAATGTGAAGAAGGACAAAGACTCATTACACGGGAGAAGCCACCGAGCGCAAGTAGTTAACAACAACTTCTTATCTCTATGAGAAGTTGTCGGTAAACTACTTCATACTTCAACGATATTATAGTTCCCCCGAGTCGAAGTTTCAAATTATTCTTTCAAAACTTTATATTATGAAGATAAGTTTCTTCGACAGGGTTGTAGGAAATTAGTTCGCTTGAATCCAGTTTAGAGATTGTTCTACAGGTCTACAAAGTGAAAGTTTGTGTGTGTGTGTCTGATTGGTTTGCTCCTTAACACAAAAACTAGGTAGGTACTGAACCGATTGCAATGAAACCTACTTAGTCAATCTACACAAATATTAACCTATTAGCTGCGTCCCGCGGTTTCACTCACATGAGTCAGATCCCGTGGGAATATCAGGACCAAAAGTAGCCTATGTTACTTAGGGTGAATGTAGCGTAATGGTGAAAGAACTTTTGAAATCGGTCCAATAGGTTTTGAGTTTATTCATAACAAACATACAGACACACATACCCACAAAAATACAAATCTTTCCTCTTTATAATATTTAGTGTTGACACAGAATACATAAATAGTACAAGGTGTAAATTGAAAACAGAAAAAACGTTTTAATAGTAGGTAAGTTTTTTTGTGACATACAAAAAACACCCAACGATAGGAAGCGAAAATGCTTTTCTTTTTGCATGGAGAATCACGTGCAGTAAGAACAAACAAGAATTATTTTCGAAAAATTTGTATGTTCAGTTTTGCCTCTCCATACCTACCTATATTGATTGTACCTCTAAGTCAAGCGCTCTCCAATATGAATGAATGACTTCCACATGGCTACACCTCACGCATTTGATTCCGGAGTGAAGATTACGATCGATTGAAACCTTTGTCTGTGTTCATTCATTCACTCGTTCATCGTTCCCAATCAATAGATATTGAACTGAATGATAGCGGTTTTATCAGCGCCGAGACGCACAACTACGTGGTAAACTGTGGTCTTACTGGCAAAGTTGAGTTTCTATCATTACTGATGTGTTTTGAAGCTATAATAATTTATTATAGTATGGATTATTGCTCCAGTTCCACTATTGTTCAATAGTAAATATACGACAATGTAAATCACATGATTACTGCAAAAAAAAACCCCGTGAGTTTCTTGTGTCTTCTTCTCATTGGAGGTCGCGTTCCGAAGACACAGTAGATTAGGTACATTATATAATTGACGATTCAAATAGATATACCTATTGTAATATCAGAATGAATAAAAGTACTTTGAATTTAGAATTTGAATTTTGAATTGTATCCCGAAGCTTTCACAGGATCGGGACTTGCCCGTGTAAAACCTCGGGTCGCAGCTAGTTTTAAATAACAGATATATAATAATACCTATGTATAATATTGTAGTACATAGCTACATTATTTGAACATCTACCTTTGACGGCGCATAGCCCGGAGCGCTCCGCTTATCAAAACAACTAGCACTCTCTAACGCAACGTTAGTCGAGAAACAAGTACCTACCTTCAACTAACATTGGGTAGAACTCTGTTTATAAACAAACTAGCAGCTCTTCGCGGTTTCACCCGCATAAGTCCCGATCCCGTGGGAATATAGGGATCAATAGTAGCCTATAGCCTTTCCCAATAAATGGACTATCCAACACCGAAATAATTTTTCTAATCGGACCAGGCATAGCTGGGCACCGTTAATCAAATAGTTGACTTCGTTAATCCGCTACAAAAAAATTAGCTTCGTTAAACGTTATGCGTTATATTTCGGAAGAATTAACGTTAATGTTAATCGTTAATCCGTTAATATGTGTAAAAAGTAATTTCAATACTTTTTACGATCCAAATCCCTTCGCAGTTTTCTCACTCGCACGCGCCGCCAAATATATTTTATCTAGTTTAGTTTTTGTTTCACTCACTGCCACGCGCCGCACGGCACTTGTAGTTTCATACTTGTCTGAAGCTGTTTTTCGCGCCGCGCCGCGGTACCATGCGGTAAATAGTAGGCATTGGATTAAAGATTAACGGACTTCTGCACATTAACGGAAGTTACCGTGTCTGTTAACATTTTTAAAAGTAAACTTAAAAGTTAATCAAAATGTTAACTTCGTTAATTAACGGATTAACGAGTTATTGCCCAGCTATGTTTACTGGTGTATTACAAGCACTTTAAGCCGGATGCAGATTGCAGATGGTCGTTGGGGCCGAAAAGTTTTCGAATGGAGACCGCGGATCGTTTAGCGCAGCGTTGGACGTCCACCAACGAGATGGACGGACGACTTGGTTAAGGCCGCGAGTACACGGTGGATGCAGGCCGCTTATAACCGAAGCATCTGGAAATCAATGAGGAGGGCTTATGGGGGGTCTAGCAATGGACTTCTTGCAGCTGAAATTATGATGAAAGCCGGATAAGTATTCACTAGCGAGCTGTATCCGTAACCGTTGCATAAAATATCCCTATTGGCCGGACTGCGAGGATGTGGGGAAATGGGGATGAGTGAGGAGACGTACCACTATCACAATTGAACCCTAAAATAAATACTGGACCAACCAATCCGTGAACGCAACGCGAAAACGTGCGTTATTTTAAAACACTAGATGGTGCTAGTGGTAAAAATACATAGCGGTATCGTTGCGTTTTTGTGTCAAAAATCACGTTTGTTGTATGGGAAAACAAAATAAAACAAATACATATATATATATATATAAGGGGGCCCCTTATAATATATTTGATTTATTTTGTTTTTAGTATTAGTTTTGTTGTTATAACGGCAACGGAAATACATCATTGGTGAAAATTTCAACCGTCTAGCTATTGCGGTACATTAGAGACAGCCTGGTGACAGACGGACCGACAGTGTATTCTTAGTAATAAGATCCCGTTTTTACCCTTTGGGTACGGAACCTTAAAAAGAAAGTAAAATAGTTTCATCCGCGTATAAAGTCCCCACACTTTGTGTTCTGTCTGTCTATTTACATAATCTGTGTGTACAAAGTGACAACGCCAAGTCAAGCACGGCAGTCCTACTATCTTTTCTCTATGAACTTCGGGGTATACTTTTAAGGAGACAGTCTACCTACTCTTTTCTGCATACAAACTTTACAAACGTAGTCGACTGTTTCCTCCCTGGATAAAAGATATTAGAAAAAATACGTTTCTGCCATAAGTCCTATATTATCAGCCATGCATGACCTTTTGATTTTTAAAATTTTCTATTTTTTCTGAATTTTATCTTTATTCTAATTAGAAAAAAAAAAATAACGTAAGGGTATGGTCATGGCTGATATAGGTTTTATGGAATAAATAAAATAAATAAATAAATTCTGTGAACAACACACAGCGCCATCTAGCCCCGTGGTAAGCGACTAAGCTTGTGTTACGGTGACTAGACTACGGAATAAACATATTTAATCTAATGTCTTTATCCAGGGAGGAAACAGTCGACTACGTTTGTATGGAGAACGAGTAGGTAGACTGTCCCCTTAAGCCCCTATATCGTTGTTATATGTTTCGACTATTAAGCCGAAATTCTAGGTCGTTTTCGAAAATGTTTAGTTTAAAGTTTACTTGAAATCAACTTTTTCTGAAAGTCTTTTTATCAAGATTGGACCACTAACAATCTAAACATTAAATGCCTTGATTTTGAAAAACAGCTGTTTTTTAAGCGTAACAACTTCTAAAGAAAGATAGAATTTCAAAAAGTCGTAGAACAAAAGTCTAGAACAAACCGCTATGGGCCTAATACCTCTATAAAGGCTTAGCCTAGCTAGCTAGCCTAGCTATACCTGCCGATTTTGAACGATCCTGCGAGTTAAGCAACGCTTGGCGCGGTCATTACTTGGATGGGTGACCGATAATTTGTGTGACAATAAATCATATTCCCGTGGGGGCCTTAGGGCGACCTGAAAACTCTAACACTAGGTGAGACACACCACTATACGAAAGGAAGAGGAAGAATCGGAGCACATTGTATGTATATGCAGTTTCATGAAGGAACACCAAACATAATACATACCAATAAATGTTCACCTTTATTATATTGTTAGTACGATAAAAATAGAGATTGTTTAACTTCTTTGTTTCTCAAGGATTTTTTCCATAAGAGTCTCGCTTTTCCTTTTGTTTAGTTTTATTTCTACCGTTCAAATTCTAGGTTAAATATCAAGTCGAGATTTTTCCTAAAATAACCAACATTTCTTTGTTTTCTTGATTCCTAATAATTATTTCTTGAGCTTCCTCTCCTTGAGCTGCCCTTTGACAAGTAAAGTGTTTTTTTTAGAATAATAAGCTCTTTTGTTTAAAAGCAAAGATTTTAATGTGTTATTGTACAATAAATTGGACAGCAAAATAAATCTTTTTGACGTGTGAAATCAAGTATAAAAACCACTTCACGTGCGAGTAGGACTCGGGCACGAAAGGTTTCGTTCGTACCTTTTGGAAATGAATGAAAGGTAGTAAATTGCTGTTTATGGTTTATGACGTATCAAAATATATATGTATTTATATAGTTTGTTTACTATTTTTGTGTGATTAAGCTATTGCATAGCTTTTATCGCGGGCTTTGAGTGCGGCGACCGAATCAAGAAATTCTGTAACCCTAAAAAAAGTAGTGTCGTTATTTGAGAATAAAACGAAATGTCAATGCCGAATAAAATTATTGACAAAATAACAGACAACCGCCATTGTTTCCCAATGACTCATTGTCTTAACACCCTCTCTAGAGTAATAACTTTAATCTCTTTGTGTAAGTTGGAGCGTACCGTAGCTACGTGATCCGCAGTCTTGGACCCTTCGGTCTAATATCCGGTCTATATAAATGAGTTATGGTTTTCATTTATTACTCTTGGAAGTTTACTTTGATGTACCTATCTATCTATCTACTAAGAATAGATAGGTACGTACCCTAAATATTTGGGGACCCAATATTTGATAGTCGCTTGTCGCCTTACACTGCCTTTTCAATATCTTTAAGGGGACAGTCTACCTACTCTTCTCCATACAAACTTTACAAACGTAGTCGACTGTTTCCTCCCTGGATAAAGATATTAGAAAACATATTTTTCGGCATAAGTCCCATATCGGCCATGTCCATGCCCCTACGTTTTTATTTTCTAATTTTTCTGAATTTTATTTATTTTCTAAATTAGAAAAAAATTATAATTGGGGCATGGAGCAGATATACCTAGATATTGTGGTACAAACGTATTTGATGTATAATGTCTTAATCCAGGGAGGAAATAGTCGACTACGTTTGTACGGAGAAAGAGTAGGTAAACTGTCCTCTTTTAAGGGCTATAATATACCCATGAGCTAAACTCAGAATCCATGTCGGGTTCATTGAAAAATGTTGATTATTTTATGGCGGAATGATGCTGAATTTTTATTTGTGTAAAGATAATTAAGTGACATTCAGCCGGATACAGAAACGCCACTTAAAATTTGAGACGTATTTAAATAATTGAGTAGCTTCTAAAATTAAAAATAGTATGGGAATTTTTGAATTTGAGAGGTGCTTAGTTGTTTAAGAACTCAAATTTTGAGATGCGTTTCTGTATTCGGCCGATTGTTCCCTAGATTTTTGTTAAGACAGATAGGTATGTCGAAAGGTATAGAAATTAAAAGTGACAGACAGAAACAAAAAATGGTAAAACTACTTCGACCGTACTTAGTAGGTACTTACTCCACGTTTATTTTATTTTTAGGTATTAAAGATTAGCTTTAAAAACATAATGCAAGCAAAAAATTACCATGATTTGTCAGGCGTGCTGAATTTTAAATTGAGTCAATAAACTACAGAAAGTAATTAATTATTGACACCTAGTAAATAATTAATTACTCTCTCTAATAAGGTATTAAGAGGACGACTTGACGAATTTGTAGAATGGATATCAATTTTTCTCAGTAATTACAAAATATACGGAAACCATATTTTGGTATATCATTTATCATTCTTTTGTCTTCATTTTGGTAACTTTTTTTATACGATTAGGCAATGACTTTTTAGTTTATTATCAATGCTTCGCCTTAATGACTAAACCCGACTTCTATCCCGCCAAAACAATCACTGTATTTTAGTACCTCTACTCTAGGTAAAGGATAAAATCTAAATATTTTAAATATACGAACGGGTTTGTGTAATAAAATACAGATATGGAATAAGTGTCGATAATTTCGACGAAGTTTCGAGCGATAAATCTGTATATTTGTCCGTTCTTGTCATATCCGATATGCGGGGACCTAGTCGTGTCTGGGTGAAGGGCAGGGATGAACGCAGTGATGGCGTCATGGGGGCGAGGCGAGGATATGAACTTTTTTAATAAAACTCATTTTTTTTTAGTTTTAATCGCGTTACTTTCAACGCCCGGTAGACTGAGATGTAATATCGTCGTTGGATGATTACTTATCAGTACCCGTGAGCACGAGGTCTGAAAGGACCTCAAAACGTCTGGCGTTGAAAAATAATTAATATAATAAAAGAAACGTGATTAAAACCGAGCGTATCTCTTAACCCTTTTTAAAATTGAGTTTTATTTCCCGAAAACCGAAGAAAAAGATATGAACTTTACCAACCTATTAAGGTTAATGTAGCTAAAGTTGTGGTTATGACGAAGAAGAGATAATCACAGATGTTGGACCAATACACCACTTAAAAGTTTTAAGTGGTTGTGAACTGGCTCAATACATTTTGTTTTTAAGACGTTTTAAACAAATTAATGTGTTAAGATCATGTTGCCATGGTTTTTTGAGATCTTAAAATACAATGATCTATTAAATTTTCATCGAATCGAATGGATTTTGTGCAAACGAATAACAAAAAACCGGTCAAGTGCGAGTCGGACTCGCGCATTAGGGGTTCCGCACCATTATCTATACAACAGGTTTTGTTTTGAATGGTAAATTGCGTTTTACGATTTATGACGTATTAAAAAAAAAACGACTTATTAGATCTCGTTCAAACCAATTTTCGGTGAAAGTTTACATAGTAAATACATCATATGTTTTTTTAGTTTTATCATTCTGATATTTTAGAAGTTACAGGGGGGAGGACAAACATTTTACCACTTTGGAACTCTCTCTCGCGCAAACTATTCAGTTTACAAAAAATATATATATTAGACACTAGGCCGGGTCAAAAAAACTTTTTTTCGATTTTTGAATTCTAATAGCGAAATTATTTGTCTACTATGGGCTAATACCACGTATGCAAAATATTATTGCAATAGCTTAAGTGCATCTGCCTCCAGATTGGCCTCAAAGTTTAGTTATTTTAAGAAAAATTGAATACTTATGAAAAGGGTATTATGACACTTTAAATGCATTGTGGCACCGAATAAAGCCCAAGTTAAGCTAATATTTTAGATAACTTATCAATAAACTTCGAAATTATAAAATAAAAATAATATTGGTAGGTGAAAATAACTTTTGAACTTACACTGAAAATGTGAGTATTTTTGTACTACGGCTACCTAGAACAGAAGTCGTGTACTTGTAATTTTTTGTCATAAATTGTACCCGTAGTGTATAAAATTGTTCCGTATTTCGTAACAGAAATGATTTAAATTATAATTTACTACCAATCTATGATTCTTTAATAATAATTTTAGGAGTTGATGAGGCATACGTTACAATATAAAAATAATTCAAAAATACTAACTTTTGCAGAAGCAGCTGACATCTTTATTGTTAAAATCGTTGTTACACTTTACAAATATGTTACACGACTTACCCTAACGGTAGATAATTACCAATTTTTGAAGTTTATCACTTAAAATCTTGATCAAAATACCAAAACAACAACTAGAACGTTTGCGAGATTCTGGCTAACTTTTGTTTAATATAAGTAGATACTTGCGGTGCCTTACATGGAAAAATATTTAATGTTGAATGCCATTAGCGAGCTGATCAAATCATTGGGCCTTTACTTTCAACACCGGACCTTCAGATAGTCTAATAATTTCAACAACGTACGTTGTAAAAGTGTACTCTTTACGGGGTTAGCTTATAATCCCACCCTACTTGTGAAGATGAAGGAAATGGGAAATAATCTATGGAATACACTTAATTTCAAATTTTTTGCCAATATTGATATCATTATTGAATAAAGGAGCTTTCACATATCTGAAAAATCCTACAACAATGCTCTCAGAGTATGAAAATCTTTGTAAAGTTTTAAACGTATTTGAACCTTTTTATTATTTAATTTTTTGTATTTAAACACGGATTTGAGGCTTATTTTGGCACCAGATATTAACATGGATGCATTATTTTATTAATTCCATATCGTAATTAGTAAACCCAAATTCATAAACCAGTAAATTTAAAAGAAGTTCTTTACGGAAATCTTAAAAGTTATATCGCTCAAAGAGAAGAAAACCAAGTATATTTCTTAGGTTTACCTTGTCACACTCAGGAAGTTGAAAGGGCAGTAAAATTTGTAACTAACTGCACCAACTCTGACCACAAAATCAGCCATCCAGGGTTTCATTAAAGCACATTGCGCATTGCGTAAACTTATACAACAATTTTGAAGGTAAGAAGAATTTTCGACTGAAATGAGAGGCCTAAGAATTATTTTAATTAGTATTTTTTTCTTCCAAACTGTTAATTTTTATAAAAAAGAGTCTGTTATGGGGGTGATTTGAATTAATATTTTTTCAATATTTACCTACTTACAAAAAAAAAAAAACTTATGTTATAAGAAGCGTCGATTATAAGATTTTTTCGAAAATTCAAAGTGGATCCGGAGGCAGAAGATAATGTCCAAATGGTATGAAACTTTATAAAACATCGTTTCTGATCACATAGCATATTTTAAGCACTATTACAAATAAAAAAAAAAAATTCCATACAACAGTGGCCCGGCCTATTAGACACCTCAATTTCATTTTTAAAGACCTATCCATAGATACCTCATACGTATAGGTTTGATAAAAATAAAAAAATTGAGTTTCAGTCCTAGTATGGGGAACCAAAAAAAATTATTGTTTTTTTTTCTATTTTTGTGTGAAAACTCTAGTGCGGTTTACCGAATACATCTACTTAACAAGTTTCAACAGTATGGCTCCTATAGTTTCGGAAAAAAGTGGCTGTGACATGCGGACGGACAGACAGACATGACGAATCTATAAGGGTTCCGTTTTTTTGCCATTTGGCTACGGAACCCTAAAAATGTACTTTTCAGTAACTTAGATCAAAAAATGTAAACAAAAATCCAATACATTTATTTGAAAGTAAGAACTTCTTGTTAACTTTTTCCTTTATTGACATTGACAGTTCTTTGCTTACATTTTTGATCTAAGTTTCCAAAATAGAGTAATAGTTTAAATCTCGATTTGCAGCCACTATCCCATTTCTATTTTTACCTACCCATGGCTCTTGAAGAACTTTTCTTCTAGTCGCCCTGGCAAGAAGTGACCTCATTACGTCCCTGGTGCGAAATTACATTTTTATATCCCGCTGAAGTTACGACTTTAGAGGATATAGTAAAATAAATTTCATGTGCTACAAATGTGAATATAAACCGGCGTATTTTGTATGTATGTATTGTGAACAATCATTTTGTTACCTTTGAACTGATTCCATACCTCAATTTCTCACCAAAAAGCCCCCAATACAATAAAATGATGGGTGCTTTTTTTTATCAAATGTATATTAAACAAAGTCGTGTTAGTTACACCATTTATAACTCAAGAACGGCTGAACCGATTTGGCTGAAAATTGGTGGGGAGGTAGCTTAGAATCAAAAGTATTATATGTCCTGTTCCTGATAAACTTTTTAAACTAACACGACTGAAACTCATAATTTTATAGTTTTTTTAGTTAGAACCAGGAACAGGACATATAATACTTTTGATTCCGTAAATCCCTCGGGATCAGGACTTACGCAGGTGAAACAATTAATGTATGTTTTATTATTATAGCATGGATTAAAAGTTGCTGTAGGTACCAAAAAAAAAACTGAAAATAAATTCACTCAATAGTTGGTATATCAACGTACAGCCTAAACTGCTGCTCATAGATATAACGGTCCTATGATATGGGGGGTGTGTTCTTTGTGAAGTGTAGGCTTCCACAAAAAAAATAGTTTGTAGGAATAGAGACTTGCGGCGGGTGAAGCCGCGGGACACATCTACCTAGTATAGGTATTATAAAAGACAAATTCTTTAGAAAATGAAAAAACTAAAGAACAATGTAAGTACCTACCTACCTACCTTTTTTCTAAAGCGAAAAAATTCAATAGGGCGTTGAAAAAAGCTTTCAATGAGCTAGCACGTAGAAAGATTCAGAGAGATAGGCCATTGCGAACGTTTTCCATATTATCTGGTTCGACTATGTACGTAAGCAAATTTGAAATGAGTTCAAACCATATTGGTATGCTGGGCGTGCGAAGTGAGCGGATTACAAAGCTATTTCAAATTGTTACTGCTGAATCGTTCGTAAAGGTTCGAGTAGGTTCGATCTTTTGTTTACTAATATTATGAAGAGATGTTTTTCTTAAGTTGTTTTTGGAAATTTGTTAAAAGGGAGTCGTCGGTACGTCTTTTTGATGTGTCTGGTGATACAAAGGCTGGCTGGATAAGCCTTGCTTTCCGAACCTTAACCTATCCTTATCCGATAAATGGTATAATGTTAGTAAGGATTATAGTATAGGTTATTGCTCCAGTTCTCCTATAAATCTAAATATGCGACAATGTGAATCACATGATCCCTGCAAAAATCCCTTCATGTGTCTTCTTCTCATTGAAGGTCGCGTTCAGAAGAGACAATAGATTACTGACGAATTAAAACGATCATGTAAATGTATTATTGGAAAAACATTTTTTTGATTTTGATTTGAACTAACTAATTTTCCAGTGCAGAAACGCCGCCAGCATATTTTCTTAATCGGTCTGTTTTTAGGGTCGCATTCCAAGGTCCCTTTGTAGTCAAGTAACTAGGTACCTGGATGAGTCTAAATTAATGGTGAGGAAATAGACCAAAAGGTATCTAACCTTTTGGTCTATGTTGCGTGCGTTTGTTCGTGCATGCCTAACGCGTGACGACGGTCAGTTAAGAAACGAGTTGGCAACGGGCGGCGTGTCGCAGCGACACTACTGGTTTCTATGTATTTCTACGACGACGCGTCGCTAGCTTCGTGTTGCGAACTACGTAGGGAATTTTATAGAAATACATAGAACAGTACCTTTACGCGCCCGTTGCCAACTTGTACCTTTACGCGTTTTAGTGTGACATAATATTATTTAGAGATATGAACTACAGGTAAATATGGCATTTTATTCATTGCGAGACATCATGAACACTAGAGGTGACGTTTCAAATATATTTCATGTTCGTTTTACGCACAATTTTATTACGTTAATACCTTCGTGTTTTTTTAAATTGTATACCTACTATGATTTAATTTTTTCACATATTCCAAAAGAAAAAAATGCCAAATATCTCTTCCTTCTCCACCCCTCTTCCCAGTTTAGCTGGGGTCGCTTCTTGTATATTGGCGCCAGAGAGCTCTGTTCTGGCTTGTCTGTTCACCCAGGTCCCCAAGAAGAAATGCCAAATCTACAGAACCAAAACGTCAGATAGAAGTTTAAAATTAAAAAAATAATAATTTGTCTAGCTATCACGGTTCATGAGATACAGCCTGGTGACAGACGGACAGACAGCTAAGTCTCAGTAATAGGGTCCTGTTTTTACCCTTTGGGTACGGAACCCTAAAAACTATGAACGAACGGTTTATATTCATTGTAGGTAGGTAGGTATATTGAGCTGTATTATTCATTATACCTTTTCCATATTTTAACACCAAAAAAAATTGAGGCACGCCGCAATAATTGTATCACGGACCGATCCAATAAAAATAAGGCACATTACTGAACCGAAATTAATGAGGTCTCTACCCTACACAGAATTGGTGCTATTGGTGGTCCCTATTTATTTGCCGATCACGTACCTACCTCAATGGAATTACCGAAATTACCGCTATGCTATGCCGGATAAAGATTTAGCGATAAGCGGAGCGGTAAGCGGAGCGGTAAGCGGAGCGGGAAGCTGGATATGGCGAGAATGGAGAATTTCTAGAGATTAGTGGATGATAATCTGCTAAATCCAGTAAGCATTCTTTGTCGAAAAAACTCGTGGAGCTTATTTTTATATTTTACCAAAAATAAATTAAGATACATTTGGCATCGCAATAAGACATTAAATGTTTGTATTTGGATATACCTAAACAGGTGTTTTATCAATATTTATATCACATTATATGTATTGAAAAAGCATTAGTAATGTAATATTGTAGGAGGTGTAATCCGTTGTTCAGTATCTACGCTTTGTATGATTTGCTTTGTCTTGTCGTAAGTGATAATCAACGTCAGCGAAAATGTGACAAAATCTGAATCCCTGCATAGGGTCATTTTGTGAATACGACTGCTAGTTTAAGGCTAGATAACGCTGTGTGCAATGTCCAGCAATATACTAATTAATAATATTAATTGCAGCTCAACATCTCATTTCATTAAATTAATTAAAATTAAATATCCATCATTTGAAAGCGTTTGTTTTTTTTTTCGAAGTCTGAAATAAATGATTTTTATTTTTTATTTTTTTATTTGAAACTAAGCCCCTAGGTATAGTACCCAAGGTTCCCGTGCGCCGCTCATGAGAAGTGGTCGTAAAACCTCTACGTCCGGCCGAATCAGACCATTGCCGTTGGATACCGCGGAAGACTCGCAAGTGCCCGTAGTCCCTGACATCAAGGCGAGTGAGGAACCGGTGTAGCTTTTAGTGGGTAAACCTATGGCCGCCTACCACCTTTAGCTCATAGCGAGCCCCACACACCGCGCCGCTCTCCCCCGACAGTGGCGTGATGGTGCATAAGGGCATAAGGCTGCATTTTCTTCAACTTAAAAATAATAATAAGATATAGCATTGCCTCTTTGGATAGCAATAGATACACATTGCAGCTTGTCGCTAAGCTCTTGCCCGTAGTCTGACTACGAAATTATGGTATAAAAATACATTTTTCTTTAAATCAGTTGATTATGTTATGTCTATAGAAACGTAATTTACGATTCTATTAGACTACTGTTTTTTTACCGGTTATGTTTTTAGGGTTCCGTACACCGTCCGGGTTAAAACGGGACCCTATTACTGAGACTTCGCTGTCTGTCCGTCTGTCTGACTTAAAACAAAATAAAACAAATATTTAAGGGGGGCTCCCATTCAACAAAGGTGAAATTTGACATCTAGTGACAGAGTGATAGACTTAACGTTTGCGTTCCGTTGTGTTCATTTTAGGGTCCCGTACCGAATTGTGATAGTGGTACGCAACCCTTCGTGCGCGAGTCCGACTCGCAGTTGGCCGGTTTTTCTTTGAATCAGTTGATTATGTCTATAGAAACGTAATTTTGTATTTTATTAGACTGTCTACTGTTGTTTTACCGGTTACATTTTTACCGTATCCGTTACATTGAGGTAAATATTGAGATTGATTGTATTATTGTTTGGAAAACTTTATTTATTTTCCTTGGAACTTCAGATATTGGTATAAGAAGAAAATTGAATTTAGATAGAACTGTGGAAGTTTGTAGAAAACTTTGTAAAAGTCAAAATACAAATTCCATGTTTTTTTTTTTTATTTTTTTTATTAGGATCTTGTGGCATGTGACACGACGCTCGCCGATCTTATAAAGGTAGTAGTGGGAATTAAGCAACGCCTGGCTTACTTCGATGGGTGACCGTTAATTTGCGACGCAGATCATTATCTCGAGCTCCAAGGCACGTGAAGCAGTTGGTCCCGGTTGTAATCTCTGATAGCAGTCGTTAGGTCAAGTTAGAGGCCTTAGGGCGACCTGACAACTCTAACACTAGATGAGACCCACCACTACAAGAAAAGTAGAAGAACTACTATTTGACAAATTTCCATATAAAATACCGCCACTTCGTACTTTTGTTAAGAAACTTCCATTTTAAAATAAATAAAACGTTGACATTATCAATTCCCTAAGGTTTTATTTGTCATTAAAACTCAAGAACATTATTGCCAAGTTTTATAATAAAACAGGTCATAAGATTGTGTTGAAATTATACGCCAAAGGTCACAGCCACGATCAAGCAAGGCGTTAGGCGTTTTATGACAATAAAGATAATAAAAAAAGAGTTTGGTACGGTACGGTGCAAAACGTGTCGAATTGTTGATTTTTACAGAAATGCACGTTAGTTCTACAAAAAATAGCATAGGGCCGAGCTACATGGTAGGCGGAGTGGGGGGTGTTAGGTTTTAGTTACGGAATTTCTTGATTCGGTCGCCGCGCTCAAAGCCCGCGATAAAAGCTATGCCATAGCTTAAAAATTATGGTATCTTCTGCATTATAATATTTCAAAACAGAAAGTGTAATAGAAAAAGTAGCGGAAAATATCCTTCCTAATCATGTTACCTAAAAATCAAATTAACTACGAAGCAATACCACGACGCTATAAAATATATGGCAGCAACGAGAGAAGTTCATAATAATTACAATGATGATTATAATGATTCGCACTACCACAACATCGCAGTTCTGTCCGTTCGCGGTAACGTGTTTCGCAATCTGTTATTCGCAGTAACGTAATACAGTCGTTTGATACTGCGTAATTATTCAATTTACAAATGTAAATTGAATAATAGATGTTTCACAGAAATTAAATACGCCCTTTACAATTCAAATTCAAATTGTTTACTAGGTTTCACTAATAAACTACCTACCTATTTGAATAGATTTTTCCTCTGTTCGCGGAAACAGATTGTTTGATTAAAATATAACTAATTTTTCGGTTTTAATTGCGCGATGTTTATTAATTTTAGCATTGTTTCAATGCTAAACATTTCAAGACCTTCTAGATTGCACGAAATTTTAAAACAGCCCCACATTCCCTCGTATGCTTGACGCTTGACACTGGCGCTTGACCGTGACAGGAGCCCATTTAAATTTTAAAGACTTTGCTCTGCTGAAATTATTTACTTAGATGTTCTCGAAGGAAACGTTCTAACTTTCGAAATAACGAATAACAGTATTGTGAAATAGGTACTAATTTCTTTTTGAGGTTTCTTTTTTGTATGACAAAAATTGTTTTATAATAAAAATCTATTTTTTTTAATGAGTCAAGTGAAGTAAATGTGGTGAGAATTCTTGGACTCGTGTTTTTCCGGTTGACCTAGATTTATTTATTTATTATTTTTTTATTTATTTATTCAATTAACACGATAACAAGACCATTTACATTAATTGACACAAGACAAGAAAGTTCACGCTATCACACACATCTTTCGCAAAAACTCAAACACACTGACAATATAGATCTCCATTCATCCGCAAACAGATCGCATTCAGGATTTGAATTCAGGAGAGCGTTAATCGTGGTGAGACAGCGCAGAATGGGAGACTTCGAGTGGCTCACCGTGTGAGACGCAGGTAGTATTTGGGAGATTTGGTGAAAATTTGTTCAAAGATAGATTTGAGGTGCCAATCCCTGCGAACATTCTAGATTTCTAGAGGAAAAGACTCGTTCTGCATACAAACGTAGTCGACTGTTCCTGCCTAGGATAAAGACATTAGAGCAAAATATGTTTATGGCAAAAAACCTCCGCCACGATCGATCTTGCCCCTATGTTTTGGTATTCAGGGAGCTTCCTATATGATAATTAGGATACTTACCGTTTTTGGTTTATTTTTTTCTAAAGTTAAAAAAATACAAAAAAGTCGCGTAGGTAATATTAACCACGTAAGTGGCCACCCACCGTAAGGTTCGATTTCGCTTGCAACGTAAATTTAGATTCACCTAGTAAAGATACCTACGACTTTGTTGTTAATTGTTACCTACCTATCTACCTATTGTCTGCTTGCATGCGAATTTAGAAACACAATAATTGACACACATTTGATATTTATAGATAAGTTTACCTTTATCAAAGTGTGTATAATATGCTATAATATGCTTATTCCACGCTCCGCCCTCGGTTCAAACGAATCTTTCGGCTAACTGGGTTACTGGGTAACTGGGCTAACTACTTTTGTTGCTGATAGTACATTGATTGCAATCATCTAACTTTTAGATGATTTTGTACAGCGCAAAGCAATTTTTAACCATTTCTTTTTTTTTGTCGCTGTAGTGACATTGTTAGATACGATTGAACAGCACCTTTCCAGCCTAGACAGCCAGGTCCAGCGGAAACAACAGGTCAACACGTCTGGAGCTAATTAAGCTGTGGGTTTTCTCAGGATGTTTTCCTTCACCGTATACAAGAGCGATTTTAATAAATAACGCACAAAACTTTTTCGCACCAATGTCAAGGACAAAATACATTGATGCGGGCGGCTGGTCAACCATGCTACTACATAAAAATCATTTTCTGTCTTAGATAAAAACAAATAAGGGCAGATACGGTACCTAGCCACGCCAAATGAGACGACAAAACTGCGTCAGCTGACACACTAGCCTCACTCGTATGTGGAACCGTTGTCACGTGAACACGTACTGTCACACTGCGAGTTTCTAGCTCATTTTTCGACTACGCAATGGTAGAATATACCGTATCTTCCCCTAAAAGAACATCATTGTTTTCTGTACAATTTCTTCCATAAGTAACAAAATTACTTATAGTTGCACGTACGTAATATATTTTATCTACTTATTTCGATATACACACACAATAAATATCTAGCACGCGGAAGCTTTCCCCCGAAAAAATGTTTAATGTCACTGAACCGTGAAAATACACTTAATTGCAAATTATTAAGACCACACAACGTGTGATTGTTCGTTGATCAATGCGGCCACTGGGAAGTAGTGTCTATATAATTAATTTATTTAATAACTATCTGACTTCGGCATCACGATAATACCTATCAAAGAAAAAACAAAATTATTTGGCATTTGTAATTCATTTTTATATCTTTACTAATTATAGGTAGACAGGTACTAATTCTAAATTTAATAATCTTTGTCTATGGCCGTAATGGCCTTAGCCAATAGAAATTTAATTTTTATTTTATCATTTATTGTATTTTACTTTTATTAGAATTAATTTAGTTTTAGATTTAATTTAGTTTCTGTCTATATATTATTATTAACAATATACCTACTAATAAAGTAATCTTATTAACATTATAAACGCAAAACTATTTCTGTGTGTCTGTCTGTTAGAACAAGATATTTAAGAAGGCTTATTGCGAAGTAGTTGGTACAATAAACCCAATGGGGAGATCTTTGCCTTAGCTGTGCCTGCTGATCTTGAACGGCCGTGCGGGTTAAGCAACGCTTGGCTTGGTCATTACTTGGATGGGTGACCGATAATAATTTATGTGGCAAAAAATCATTTTCTCGAGCTCCTCGAAAGGCCGTTAAGCAGTTTGATCCCGGGTGTTATCTCTGATAGCAGTCGTTAGGTCAAGTCAAGCCTTAGGGCGACCTGAAAACTTTAACACTACCTAGTGAGCCACACCACTATACGAAAAGAATAATAAACTCGATCGTTTGTGTCTGTAATAGCATACCTATAACCGTACTAACTCATAACAAACTTCAAAAAGAATAGCCTAATATTTACACACAGAAATATCCATCGTAAATCAAAATGATGTGCTATCTATTTTTGGAACTAACCCAGAGTACGGAGTGGAAAACCACTGTATGGACTCGTTTTCTCTTGATAAAAATGTAGTTTTGTTTGGACATGGAAGTACTTTTTACCCGGCTGCAAGGCAAGGGTTATGTTTTTCGTATACGAATACACGAATACATACATACACACTCACAAACTTTCAGCTTTATAATATTAGTGGGATTCCCTCGTATCTTTCATACCACTCAAGGGATTTCTTTAATTAAGGTCTCGGTAGATTGGGTCCAATGGTGACATAAAAGAATATTCAAAATGGCGACCAACAGGCGCCATATTGAAATGTAGAAAAAAAAAGTAGACAGACTATTAATCGACTCGATCGATCGTTGAATAGCGATTTGAAATCATGTTTAGGTTTATTAAATCATTCTTCATTTAATATCATCAATTATTATAGCTACCGGTTAAGGGTTGACTTTGTCAGAAATTTCCTTACGTTTTTTTTTTTAAAAAGGAGGAATCTCACTTATAATATAAATGCGAAAGTTTAAATGAAAACAAATTCAAATTTTATGAGTTGTGTAGTAAATAGGTACCTGTACTTTCTGTAGTATATAATAATCTGTCTGTACCTATGCAGACCTTGTAGCGGCTCGTGTAGTGCAGCAGATCTAAAGTTTTATTGGCCCCAAGTGTACCGCCATAAATCTAGTAAGTGTAACTGATGCTCGCTGCGAGCAAAGTGCACGAAGATATCTAATGGAGAAATATGTAGAGATTACATTTGAATATTTTCAACTGCACTACCCTATTTCAGAAACTTTGATCAAAAATGTAAACAAAAAACTGTCAACATCAAGTTAAAAACTAAATAAAAAACGTGTTGCACCGAGGACTGCCACGGTAAAGCTATTGCATACGAGCCAACGCTCGGCCGAGCTACATGGTAGGCGGAGTGGGGGTTTTATTTTCGTTACGGAATTTCTTGATTCGGTCGCCGCGCTCAAAGTCCGCGATAAAACTATGCAATAGCTATCTTTGAATCTTTGATTGAATACCTACGCTTGAGCTAGCGAAAAAAGCGGAATTTAGTTGGACCATGTTGGTCGAAACTAGGTTTGACTGCTTTCAAATTTTGAACAACACTGATCTTTCTGTTTGAACCGCGTTGGTCTAATATTAAAAAGTACTTTTCAACACACCAAAACCACGCCCGCGGGTTGATAACTGCTTAATTTAATAAACGGAACGCGGTTAGAACCGAAAAATGAGTTTAATTTTATGCCTATACTTTTTTAGGGTTCCGTACCCAAAGGGTGAAAACGGGACCCTACTACTGAGACTTCGCTGTCTGTCCATCCGTGCATCCGTCCGTCTGCCTGTCGTCACCAGGCTGTATCTCATGAACCGTAATAGTTAGACGGTTGACATTTTTACAGAAGACGTATTTCGGTAGCCGCTAACAACAAATACTAAAAACAAAATAAAACATATATTGAAGAGGGCTCCCATACAACAAACGTGTATTTTTATCACTAGCGCCATCTAGTCATGACTTAACGTTCGCGTTACGTTCACGAATTGGTTGGTCTAGGGTTTATTTTACCCTAGACCATTAATTCCCAATTGTGATAGTGGTATGGTACGGAACCCTTCGTGCACGAGCCCGAGTCGCACTTGGCCGGTTTTTTAACTGTAGACTACGATTTCACACATCTTCCTGAACAAAACAATGTCAAATACAAAAACCAAGACGTCACATTACAGTCTGTTAAACGTACCTACTATACATAAAGTTGAATATATTGCCACATGGCAACAACATACAGACACATTGTAAAGAGAACATAAACCCAATAAAAGCATACATAACGTTTCTTACTCACGCGTGTCTAGTTTGACATGATTTAGCTGCTAAATGTACAAATATTTTGATCCGAAACGTAAGCCGGCTGTTTAATCTTATCTTAGTAATAAATAATAGGATTGGATAGGTACCTTTTCTATTTTTGCGGTATCTATGACTAGATCCTTTAAGAGGATAGTCTCCATTCTCTTTCTCCATGCAAACGTAGTTAAAATTTTCCTCCCTGGATAAAGACATTAGAGCAAATATGTTTATGCCATAAAACCTATTTCTGTCATGACAATGCATTTTTTTTCTAATTAAAATAATAATAAAAAATAATAAAATGAAAAAAATAAAAAAGTAGATGCATAGTCATGACAGATATAAGTTTTATGGCATAAACATATTTGCTCTAATGTTTTTATCCAGGGAGGAAAATTTAAACTACGTTTGTATGGAGAAAGAGAATGGAGACTATCCTCTTAAGTTAGACGTCTAGATTTTAATTTGTGTTCTATTATACGTAGACTGGCTGATCCGGCGCACTTTATCCCGCAGTTTAAAAGTTTTAGTTTTAGCAAAATAGTCCATGTTTGGCACCGGTTTTTATTTTCGTAGCTACTCTTTCACGAAACTGATATACTACCGAAATTAATCAATTTACAATAATGGTTTAATAGGTTGCACGATAATAAAAATCAGCAATAACATTCATAAAAGGGTTTCTCCCAAAATAACTAAAAAGAAAAAAAAACACTTCTTAGTATTTGAAAATAGAATCCATGCTTTTTTGAAAAAATGCTTCCAAAAACTTTAGTATCCAGCGGGATTCGAACCCGGGACTATTGATAATCCGCGAACCAACGCGTTTGACCGCTTCGCCACGGGTAGCACAGTATTTCTTAAGTGTGGATGAACACTAAGAAATAATGTTTAAATGGAATCCCTTACATTACACAAGCTTAGCGAGACAAGGCTGTATTAGCTTAAAGCGCTTTGCATGCCCTTTGAAGCTATATATTATCGTTTTAAAATTAATATTATTTGAACTTGTTTCTAATGGAATCGATGAAAACTGTCCTGTGGTTATAAATCTCACTCAAAATAAAAGAATGCCTAGTGAAACAGACGGCCCGGTACGTCTAATCGGTTGCAGTAGAAATAAACTTAAAAAATATATTAAAATCAGTAAATTTATTAAAAAGAAAGTTAAATTAATTAAAATCCATAAAAGATTTTATAAAAGTGTAAAACTAAATACTAAACGATTACAAACTATTGAAAGTCTAAAAATGTACTGTACACAATTAAAAAATAAGCAGCTGAAGTATGAAACTGACACACAGACTTGGGAGTTTGAGGTTAACCTCGTCCTGCCCAATGGTATTCTAGAATCACAAAATGCCCATGAGCCATCCTGCCCAGACAAAAAATATGAAATTTCGAATTTCTGCCCAATGTTCTTTTTTCTTGACATATTCAAATTTCGCGCGTCACGTATGATTTTTCTTCTGTGGACCGTTTTGTAACCTTTTATCGTGATTGGTTGAAATATTAGCCAATCGGTGAACCAGTGTGAAGTGACATTTGACAACTTGTTCAAATGTCATATGCCCTTCGAAACTTCAACATGCCGTCACGATTAACCCGGGGTAAGTTGAATCTATTATTTTATGTAGAATCATTAAGAGTTTTTTTAAAAGCCTATATTTAAAAATGAAGAAAAAACATTAAATAACACTGTGTACTACTTATTTTCAATGTTCGTTAGTTATTTCAATTTACAGAAAAGAAAAAGTTTTTATGTCCTTTTAAAGTCACAGTGGGCAGTTTTACTGATAGTAGAGTTTAGTGTTACTAGCAAAAAAGCTAGTTCCGTGATTTACCTAATTTTAAAATGAGGTTGTTTTCTTGTTTTTTTTAAGAAATTTGTTTTTTTACAGATTTAGGAGAAGAAGACATAGAAAATTTATTGGAAGATTCAGACATTGGAGACTTCGTACCCTCAGACGAAGACCTAGGCGATTACGAATATCTTCCTGTAAGCGTAAGAGGTCCTGCGAGCTCCTCAAGCTCTGAAAATAATAGCTCTGATGAACTTCAAGAACCATCACCATCAGAACCTGACGTGAGTACATCTTTTATTAGAGGACGATCACGCGGGACTTCTCGTGGTCGTGGTGGTGGTTCTAGCCGGGGTCGTGGTGGTTCTAGCCGTGGACGTCGACTGCGCGTGCGACACATTGTCACACCTTCTAGATCTGGGTCCACACAAGCAGAATGGACGCCACAGGAATTCCATCCTAGTTATCCTACTTTAGCAGAACCTTCATATGTGCCGAATGACACAAATAATTTTTCTAAATTAGACTTATTCAGACAGTACATCGATGATGATTTGTTAAACATATGTGTAGAGAAAACAAATCAAACCGCAGTGAAGTTATCAGGACAGAGCTTAAATCTTACATTATCAGAGCTTAAGTTGTTCATCGGTTTGAGCTTAATAATGGCAAGCATCAACTACCCGATCCTTCGTATGTATTGGATGGAGAGATGGAAGTTTGCTTTGGTTTCTGATCAAATGTCCCGTAATCGATTCCAGCAGTTACGAAATTCTTTAAAATTCGTCTTTGACGACGATTATACTCCAGAAAAGAAAACCAATGACAAATTGTACAAAGTGCGACCTCTTCTAAATCGAGTTCAGAAAGGTTGTCAACAACAAAATAAGAGTCAAAACTTATCTATCGATGAAATGATTGTCCCATTTACGGGAGCTTGTGGGATAAAACAATATTGCCCAGGAAAACCAAATCCTGTGGGCTTAAAAGCGTTTGTTTTGGCGAAACCAAACGGAGTAGTGTGTGATTTTCACATCTATCAAGGCGCTACAACATATCCAGAGTACGATAACACAGACTTTGGTCTAGCTGTAAAAGCTATTATATCTCTTGCGGATCAGCTTGTTCCAGGTCACGTACTATATTTCGATCGTTATTTTAGTTCTCAAAAATTAGCGGAAGAACTTTATTCAAGAGGAATATTATGCTCGGGTACTTTGATGAAAAACCGTATCCCACCTGGGTGTCAGCTAAAAGACGACCGCTCTTTGAAAGCAGAAGGCAGAGGGAGCTGTCATGTGTTAGTAAGGCCAGACCAAAAAATAGCTGTAACTAAATGGTTTGATAATAAACCTGTTATTTTTATGTCAACCCTGGAAGCCGAAGAAACATCTGATTTTTGTTCGCGCTGGTGTAAGTCAACAAAAAGATATGTGACTGTAATGCGACCGCAAATAGTTCGCGAGTATAATAAAAATATGGGCGGGGTTGACCTTGCCGATCGTCTTCTTGCTGTTTGCCCTAACAGATACAAAACCAATAAATGGACGCAAAGAATATTTTCGCACATGATAGACTTATGTGTGAGCAACGCTTGGTTAGAATATAAAGCCGCTGAAATTAAGAAAGGTACTCCTAAAAGAAAAATAATGATGCTAAGAGAATTTAAACTACAACTTGGTGAAGATATGATTGACGAAGTAAACATGATTAACCGGCCCATTGAAGATTTTTCCGACGAAAATGAATTAGAAAACCAGCCTCGTAAAAGAGGAAAACCTTCTGTTGTTCCTATACCATCAAAGAAACATCGCACTTTCGAAGCGAAACATTTGCCTACTGTCGACGAAAAACAATCTAGATGTAGATCCTGCCATTATAATAAAACTCATTTTAGGTGCACTACGTGTAACATCTATTTATGTATTACTAAACGGAGAAATTGCTATAATGATTTTCACAATTGTTGAATAAAGCTTCATTTCGTAACATTTTTATACCTACTGCTATTTAAAAAAAACACAGGCATTGAAGAATTGAGTTAAGTTTTTATAAAGAAGATTTTATGTTTGTTTTGATTTATGTTTCTGTTTTTTACGTACTGAAATTTAAACAAAAATAGGCATTGAAGAATTGGTTAAGTTTTTTTGAAGAAGATTGTTTTTAGTTTCAAACTATTGTATTAAGATTGCTGTGATTATTTTTGATCTCCATTTAGTTTTAGATTTTACTTAGCAAATAAGTGCAAACATATTGTGATTACTTTGATGAAAATATTTTTTTATTATGATTCTACTGAGTTAGAAGCAATAGAATAAAACTTAGAGAAGTTTAGTTGCAGCTGTGACTGTTAATGATAACAATGTTTATTCAGACTGAATAATGTAAGAATAACGTCCTAAGACTAAATATTTAAGATATTTTTTTGTGTTATTATTTTTTGATCATTTCTATGTGGCATGACAAAATGACGCCAATATAGGTCTAGATTTATTGAGAGCTGTGACTGCTTGAATTATTAAACGTCCTAAAAATAAGATTTTATGAGTATGTGGTGTTTCATGATTCTTTTTATTATTAAGTAAATGGTGTTATAATTAATTACTTGTTTTTTTATTGCAATTCGGATATTCTCATAAGTAACTAACATCATATATTTTCGAATGTTGTAAGAAACATTTGTCTCAAAAGTTGGTAACATCGTTCGTTTTATGGGAGATTTCGTTGGGAAATCTATGAAGTTGTGCCCAATGTCATTTATAATGGACAAAAAAACTGAAGACGGTTTTGAAAGTTCTGCCCAATGACCTTTTAAAAGAACAAAAGATATTGACTTCAAAATTTTTCGAATCGATTAAGTAAAGGTAAATATATACCCAAAAAATAGAAATGGAGGTATATCGCAACATTAGGGATTCTTTTTTACATTAGTTGTTCTGGGCAGAAGCTCCTATAAAATAATTGTGCTTTATAAATTACATTGGGCAGAACTTATTAAGTTGTTTTTTTTTTATTGGGCAGGACGAGGTTAAGGATCTTAGGGAGTCATTGAACTCAGCGCTCAAGAAATATGAATCATCACAAAGTGTTATCAGTGAGTATTCATTGGCTATGGATGCCCTTGTTAAAGATCTTAAATACAACGCAGATCGATATGATTCCCTAATGGCTTCTCAAACATGTCCATGCCCACACGTTGACCCGACTCCAACAAGCAGTTGTACTAATGATAATCCCTCATCGGTTGAGTGTGACAGTTTCCATAAGACAGCACATTTAAGTAAAAGTAATATAAATACACAAAATAAATTAAATAATGTAAGCCAAAGCAACCTCCTTCTAAACCAGCCGTCAATTTTAATGTACTCCGACGAAATCGGCCAACATATGGGCTCAAAATTAAATTTGTTATTAAAGGAACAAATAATAATAAATAACTGTTTTCCTAATACTTGTTTTAAAAATATAATAAGAAAAGTAATTAATTCAAAAAATTCTTTTAATAATGTCTCAAAATTAATTATTTTAGTGGGAGATAGTGGCAATGTGGACAGAAAAGAACTGATATCTTACTGTGACTCCCTTAACAATTTAAATGTAAACAAAATTGTAATGTTCACATCCCCTACATAAAAAACATGCCAGAAGCAGAAAACCACAAAAGGTACATGCTAAATTGTATGTTACATACCATAGCATGTAATAACAATAAATTTGACCTCATTGATTCTAACTCTATAGTTAGTAATTATTATTATATGACAAAAGGTAAATACTACCTTAATAATAGGAGTAAACGACAGATAGCTTGTTCGCTATCCTATTTTTTAAATATTTCAGCCAAGAACTTGGCTAATAACCAGGCTGTCTCTATTGAGCAGTATGACATTTTGAATAGTGACACTTCTGATGAAAACCTTTCATCGAATAATTTAAATTACAATCTGAGACAATAGAGGTATCCTCTAGCTCATTAGTGGTAGAAAATAATAAGGACATTGCTCAATTTTTAATAGCATTTTCCAAAAAGTCAAATAATAATGGTTACCTAAATAAATGCCCTCAATCAAATAAAATTAAAAATAATACTAAAATTAATTGTAAAATAAACCTGGTGCATCTAAACATTGATCGTTTGACAAAGGGCAAGATACTAACACTGGAATTATTCATGAACTCGGATAATATTGATATTGTATGTTTAACTGAGCATCACCTGCGGGCACACGAGCTCATGTTTAATTTCAGCAATCACCAGGTCGGTAGCGCATTCTGCAGAAAGAGCATGGCAAAGGGGGGATCTCTTGTCTTATTAAATAAAAATTTAGTATTTAAAGAAAGAAAAGATGTTGTGTCTCTCTCTGTAGAGAGTGTCATAGAAATAGCTTGTGTGGAATTGGAGCAATTAATAGTGGCTAGTGTATACAGAAGGCCTGTTGATGATAATTTTAACGTATTTATTGAAGTACTTGATGCTTTGCTAGGAAAGTTATCTAATTCTAAGAAACAACTGGTTGTATGTGGTGATTTTAATGTAAATCTCTTTAGAGTTTATTCTTTTTCAAATAAACTCCTAAATTTATACAACACATACAACCTGTCCAATGTCTTCCTGGAGCCTACTAGAGTAACGGATACTTCGGCAACATGTATTGATAATATCTATGTTTCAGAAAGTGTAAATATAAACAGTAAATGTGTTTTTAAAAAAATTAAATCTGATCACTATGGTCAATTAATAAATTTCGCCATCGTTATAAAACCTATACCTAAGAGGAAGATAACCTATGTACCAGTAACTTTAGCTCGTCTTGAGAAATTAAAATTAAATTTAACTAACATTATACCATTTCTTCCGTGTGAAATGGATCCAAATGTATTGTATAATAATTTCTTCTCGGTACTCAATGACCAATTTAAATCAATTTTCACTCCTCGAACAATGGTAGTTTCTAACAAACGCGAATTTAGTGACTGGGCAACAGTTGGAATCCATCGAAGTAGACAAAAACTATATGAGCTATACGCGGAAAGACAGTTCAATTTTTCAGAGGAGTTTAAGGTTTATGTTAAAAATTATTCCAAAATATTTCACAGAGTATGTGTGCTTGCTAAATGTTTTTCCATTCAAACAAAAATCAAAAATAGCAATAATATAATTAAAGACTCTTGGAAAATTATAAATGCTGAAACAGGGAGAACCACAGCTAAAAATAGTACATTTAAATTAAAGATAGATAATAAGATAATCATTAATGATGTAGATGTTGCAAGCGAATTTGAATCCTTTTTCACAAGTATACCTATTACTTTGACAAAAACTTTTAACTCCTCAACCCCCATTGCAGAATCTTTGTTAAAAAGTCATGTACACGAATGCAACACAAAATTTAAATTTCAACATGTAAGAAATCATGATATTATGGTAAGCCTTAAGCAAATAAATCTGAAGAAGACTAAAGATCTATGGGGGATCTCCGTGCCTATTGTAAAGTCTATTATTGAACATATTGTGCCAGATTTAGTCATGATTTTCAATAGGTGTATTGACTGTGGTGTATTTCCTGATCTAATGAAATTAAGTAAAATTACTCCCTTATTTAAATCGGGTAGTACGTCAGATCCCACTAATTTTAGACCAATTTCTGTACTACCATCACTTAGTAAAATCTTTGAAAAAATTATTTAAAACCAACTTTTAAAACATTTTCATGATAATAATATTCTCCACAATAAACAGTTCGGTTTCAGTAAGGGACGTTCAACTACTGATGCAGGTATTGCATTACTTCAAAGTATATATAAAGCCTGGGAGGAGTCACACGATGCCTATGGGGTGTTCTGTGACTTATCCAAGGCATTTGATTGCGTTAAACATGATACATTGATCATGAAACTACATCACTATGGTATTAAAGATAGCGCTCTGGATCTTATTTCCTCCTATTTGAGCAATAGGGTTCAGTGTGTCGATGTCAACGGAAAACGATCCCCCGGCTCTCCTGTAACAATGGGGGTTCCTCAAGGATCCATATTAGGACCATTCCTGTTTTTAGTTTATATTAATGACCTACCTTACCTAGTAAGGGACAAACATGAGATAGTATTGTTTGCAGATGATACCTCATTGGTATTTAAAGTTAAAAGACGCCAATTAAATATAGACGACGTGAACAATGCTCTCTCTAAAATAGTATATTGGTTCAATACCAATAATCTTTTACTGAATGGATCCAAAACAAAATGTATTAAATTCACACTTCCTAATGTTAAACATGTCAAAACTGTAGTGAAAATTAATAACGAGGAAGTCGAAAAGGTTGAGAAGGCTGTCTTTCTAGGTATAACTCTAGACTCTAAGCTTCAATGGGGCCCACATGTGGAAGCTTTGTCCGCTAGACTAAGTTCTGCAGCTTACGCTGTTAAGAAAATTCGTGAATTCACAGATATTAAGACTGCCCGCCTGGTCTATTTCTGCTACTTCCACAGCATTATGTCATATGGCATCCTGCTGTGGGGGTGTGCTGCAGATATTAAGGATATCTTCATTTTACAGAAGAGAGCAGTTCGAGCTATCTACGGGTTGGGCCCTAGAGAATCACTTAGAGAAAAATTTAAAGAAATAAATATTTTAACAGTATATTCACAATATATTTACGAAAATCTTTTATACGTCCATAAAAATAAGGACGAGCTTGTTAAAAATCGGGACATACATTTATTTAATTTAAGAAATAAAGATGATCTAACTGTGCCCTGGAGTAGGCTCCAGAAAATAAACAGGTCCTTCTCTAGCTCATCTATGCTCTACTATAATAAGTTACCCAAGAATGTGTGTGACATGTCCATTAATAAATTTAAAACATATATTAAAAGCAAACTGTACAGGATGGCATACTATAATACATCGGATTATATTAACGATAAAAATCCATGGAAATGAATACTTTATTGAAAGACGGGGACAGACAGGGGCACGGTCGCGTTCGCGAATGCTTGGTTCGTTCGGCTCGGTTCGGTTCGTCCTGGGGCGTATTCATGGAGTTCTGTGGTAAAGTAGCAGGATAAGTTATGGAAAGGAGTAAATAGATGGTTCTACCTACGAATTTTATAATAAAATTCTAGAGTGTAGGAAAGGAATGCAAGGCTGGCACCACAGAACTCTGATGGTGGGTCCCGGGGCGGTTTGGGCGGTGTTGGGCGGGTTGTGTGTTTGTGGATGAGATAGTGTTTTAAGTAAATATTTTTTTTTTATGTTTATTATTTTGTATATTATAACTTATTTGAACAGATAGACAGACAGACAGAGTTACTTTCGCTCTTGTAACGCTAGTAAGGATTATTATAGCAAGTATGGATTATTGCTCCAGTTCCACTTTTCTTCAATAATATTATATATGCGACAATGTAAATCACATGATTACTGCAAAAAAAAATATACAAAAAAAAACCCCCATGAGTTTCTTGTGTCTTCTTCTCATGTCATGGAGGTCGCGATCCGAAGACATAGTAGAGTAGATTAAATAAAAAAAAAAAATGACATGTCAAAGAGATATCTTGCTAATATCCGAATGAATAAACGTACTTTGATTTTGATTTTTGATTTTGACTAAAAACGATACAACCCGCGTATTTAGAAGACAATAAAGCTTTGTACTGCTTTTAGTAAACAAGAGTGATTGACATTGATGAGCTGATCTCTGACCACGTTACTCATACAGTTACCGATGGCGCTAGTATCCGTACTGTGAATGAAAATTCCGTACTGCAATTGTAGTTCCAGAAAATTCCGCTGGCAAAGTGAAATGGTGAAAATGTAACCTCTGTACAGGAAATCACTTTATGACGTAAACACTTTTCTTAATGGCGCCTAATGGTTCTTTATTTAAATATGTAGACTGATTTTAAAAATAGAATGTTTTTTTTTCTACTGCTTTTTGTTTTTTCATTTTCTTCGTAGTAGATAAGTATGCAAAGAGTAAAAATAGGACCCTTAGAAAAAAGGTCCCGTTTTCCACTATCCGTCTGGCTGTCTGTCTGTCACCAAGCTGTATCTCACTTTGTAAGCTGCTGTATGTTACCATGCCAACTAAATAGTTGAAATTTTTACAAACTCTTTTACAAATATATTTATAATACTTGACCCGGCGAACTTTGTTCCACCTTAGAGGCAAAAAAAAGTGTGTCCGTCTCCTAGTTCTAAGCTACCACCGTACCAATTTTCAGCCAAATCTGTTCAGCCGTTCTCGAGTTATAAATAGTGAAACTAATGCCATTTTTCGGTGTTAATCGCGTGGTGTTTATTACTTTTAGCAATCCTGAGGCCGCTGAGACTTATAATGGTCTCGAAACGTTGAGCATTAAAACAGCATTAAAAAATGCTAAAAGTAATAAACACCGGCGATTAAAACAGAAAAATGTCTTTAATTTCAATACAATATCGCGAAAACAGAAGAAAAATCTATTATAAATAGTTTGCCTACCTAACACGACTTTCTTTCATAAATATAATAGATGTATTTATAAACCTGTAAGTAAAGAGCATTTACGGCGCAGTCCGCAGACCACTTTTATAAATGAAGTCTCTCGAGGAAGGTAGAAATAAATAAGACTTAAAACTCAGGAGATATTAATGTTCCCACTTTTCATGACAAGTTGTATCATTTAAAAGTGTTTTCAGGTCGTGTAGACTGGAGATTGTTGGATTACAAATATTTTAGTCGGCATATCTATACTATCCATATCTATACTCTATACTAATATTATAAAGAGGAAAGATTTGTATTTGCGCGCGCGTGTGCGTGTGTGCGTCTGTATGTTTGTTATGAATAAACTCAAAAACTACTGGACCGATTTCAAAAATTTTTTCACCATTAGAAAGCTACATTCACCCTGAGTAACAATACTTTTGATCTCTATATTCCCACGGGATCGTGACTTACGCGGGTGAAACCGCGAGACGCAGCTAGTTGATAATTATTAGAATAACGGATGATAACGGGATGTCGGTGAACTAAGTAGGTAAGGCTTGGCGACACTAGTGCGTCCGAACGTCATTTCCAATGCAACTTCTTCATTATCCGATCTGAGGTAGAAACGATAATAGTACCTACCTATACGAGTATTATGCAATAAGTGACTAAAGGACGGGTTAAAGCGAGGGCCATAGATGAATCCTGAGCGACGCGAGTGATTCATGAATCACTCGCAGACTCGCCGACTCGCTCGCTCGATGACGCGTCGCTAGCTTCGTGTCGCTGACTACGTAAGGAGTTTCATCTTATATATATAAAATTTCCATGTCACAGTGTTAGTTACCGTACTCCTCCGAAACGGACGAACCGATCTCCATCAAACTTCACATACGCATTCAGTAGGTCTGAGAATCGGCTACTATCTATAATTTATAAGGCAAAACAACGTTTGCCGGGTCAGCTAGTTATACATAGAAACCAGTAGTGTCGCCGCGACACGTCGTGTCGCCTGTTTCCAACTCGTACCTTAAGGCTGTTCTTTGACGATTATAATACACTTGTATTTCAATTTACGTCCTGAATAAATATTTTTGTATTAAAATAAGCTGTTTAGAGTGGAAATGGTATAAATAATCTTTGATCTATGCAACTCTAGTTTTTCAGTTCTGACATTTTGTTTTTACACTCAGTGAGAATTTAATTGAATCGAGTAGAAAATGAATTTTATTATCTGGAGACTTCTGGTCTGGATTTGAAATTTAAATCCTGATTCTTACTCATTCTTTAAGCGATAGGATTCAAATGATTTGGCTCGGATAACGATGTTTATTCTAGCATTCCTAGAAATCTAGGTTGTTTTCGCATTCGTATCTTCTTATTGAAATTACGTTTATCTATAGTACGTTTTTTAATTTTCAGACTATAATCTGACGATTTGGCTATTTGAAATTTTTTGTTCAAGAAGATGTGTCAAATCATAGTCTACAATTAAAAAACAAAGTATACATCTACACTAATATTATAAAGAGGAAAACTTTGTAATTTCTTGTGTGTGTGTGTGTCTGTACTATGTTTGTAATGAATAAACTCAAAAACTACTGTGTCGATTTCAAACATTCTTACACCACAAGAAAGTTACATTATCGAGAAGTAACATAGGCTACTTTTGATCCCAATATTTCTACGGTATCGGGACTTACGCGGGTGAAACCGCGGAACGCAGCTAGTTGTTAATATTTATTAACATTTTCCGGATCTTATTCGCGTATTGTTATTTATGAATTCTTTTTTACCTCAATCGAAGTTTTGACATGATTTTGACTAGGTATGTTACAATAGTTTTGGTCGCGTTTTGAAACTCCTTGTTTTTTTTTGCAATGATTATGTGATTCACATTGTCTTAGTTTAACGCGGTGGATGATCGGCTTATCGGCCACCCATCCAAGTAAAGACCGCGGCCGGCTTTGCTAAACCCGCACGATCGGCAGGCGCAGGTAGGCCATTAGATTCTCGCTTAGCGATGAATATACAATGGGGTGGCACACGCAAAGCTGTGAGCAGATGGCGCTGGGGTCGGATGATCTTTTTTTTGTTTGATGATGGTCCCCCACCAATGAAATCGCCGAATTTTTTTTTTCTTTCGGTCTGAGACCGATATGACCAATTTGGCGCCGAGAGTGGTCAAAATCACCTGTTTTACAGTTCTTAATTCAAACCTTAGATCAGTCGACCAACGCCCTCTGCCGGGATAAAAAGTTAGTGTTCCTCCTCATTAAAACCTGTTCGACTCCTTCATTTAAGTCAAGGGTTCTGCCGGTCTCGATCTCTGTGCTGGTCCAAGTTATAAGAAGACGAGTTTTCTTTTTAGACACATCCGAGGTTATAGTAACCAACCAACCAAACCAAGAGTAACCATTGGCTCTTGGTTCTTGATTTTTTTAGTATTCCCTAATAAGGATCTTCTAAAATTGCACCGCAACCGTAAAAGTAGTTTGATATCGGTCGTATGTTGGCCGCCGAGCCAGAAAGCCAGAGAGATTAAATCAATTCAATAGTAGGTAAATATCTAAATTAGAGTAGATTCTTCTTCTGTTTTCGCGATGTTGTATTGAAATTAAAGACATTTTTCGGTTTGAATCGCGTGGTTTTTATTACTTTTAGCATTGTTACAACGCTCAACGTTTCGAGACCTTTCCAGGTCTCTTCTTCAGGATAGACTAAGATGTCATTTGTCGACGCGATTCAAACCGAAAAATGTCTTTAATTTTAAATTAGAGTAAATTTAAAAATAAGTTTTTTTACTATTTATAAGAGATACATGGTATGCCCAAAAGGGTTTTATCATGAAGTATCTATTATAAAAGACCATCTGTGAAACTCAATCTTTTGGTCCCCTATTACAATAGAGGTCCAAAAGTTTGACCAAAAATGTCGTCGGTGCAGATACGGATGAGCGCATTTTGATACGGGTTTAAATAAAATCCATTTATCAAAAAAAACCGTGTGGCACTCGGAAATTGCCGCGGTAAAGCTATTGCATACATTTTTATCAACCGAAGAGGGAGTTGTAAGGTTTTTTTTCATTACGATATTTCTTAATTCAAAGCTCAAAGCCTGCGATAAAAGCTATGCAATAGCTTAAAAAAACTTTGCTTTATACTTTTAAAGATGCACAAAATAAAAACGCTTCCGCCCCCGCTCCCGCTACAGCGCCTGACAAACCCCCCACAATCACAGCACACTTAAACTTGCTAAAGTAAATGTTAGTCTTCAATTTGGCCTGTTTTCTTTGTCTCTTATTACGTTACGTTATGAAACAGACCATTTCACGTTGTCTGACCTTAGATGACTACAAAAAACAGCTGATACGTTACCTAGTCTCCGAAAATGAGACGATACAACTGCGTCTAGCTGACGCACTAGCGTCAGTCGTAAGTCGAACCGTTGCCGCGTGAGCACGTGCTGTCACACTGCGATTGTCTTTTTGAAATCCATAAAGAATGCCTTTTTGCTTATTTACAAATGCCTGAATCATTCTTAAAGACAGATGTTTTTAAATACAATAATTTTATGAAAATGCATGTAGGCGTTTCTAGCTCATTTTTCGAATACGCAATGTTTGAATACACCGTATCTACTAGTTTTGTTTTTATCTAAGTGTCTGCCAATAAATGTTTACGGTGATTACAAACTTTTTGATAGAATCCTTTTTGGTGCGTAAAAGTTTACTCGGAGGTTAGGGACGCACCTTTTTGGTTTAATACACTGCGTCCCAAACCTCCGATAGTTGGAAAAGATAAATATTCATTGTTTTAACTAAACACACGTAATAAAAAAGTTTTGGAGTCAAAGGTTCGGGTCAAAATGATAAATTTTCTTTACGTAACCTAAGCTGAATTTTTCTAATTAAATAAATAGGACTTTCCGATTTTCGTAGAACATAAATTGTTCTCGTAGACTTGTAGATAGATCATATTATTATTTAACACTTAGGAGACGGCATAGTAGCGAGTTCAAACTTTTCATTATCTACTGAAAACGTTTTTTTTTTCAATTTATTAATAAGGCTGTATGAATTTCTTGGTGACTACGGAACCCTAAAAACGAAAGTCAAGTACAACTTGACGATAACTGAATATACCTAGGTATTATTTTTAAAACCAATCCGAGCCCATACCCAACAGACAGACATGACAAAACTATACGTTTCTTGTTAACTACGGAACCCTAAAAACGAAAATCAAGTACAACTTGACGATAACTGAATACCTTTCAACTTTTAACACCAATCCGACCCTTACCTAAGCTATAACTAACTTAACTCCAATCTGACATATAAAATTAACTTGGTAACTTTGCTAACGCCAATAATCAATCTAAATCATTTTCCCAAACTTTGCCCTTTATCGAGCTGTAATTCACTTGCGAGAAGAAGATTGCTGCCAATAAACTCGGAAGTAGATGTAGGAGAGACACGATTACGATGCTCGCTGGGGTACCTAATCTACTATACTAATATCTGCGTCCCGCAGTTTCACCCGCGTAAGTCACGATCCCGCAGGTATATCGGAATATAAAGTAGCCTATGTGTTATTCTAGGTCTCAAGCTATCTATATTCCAAGTTTCATCGCAATCCGTTCTGAAGTTTTTGCGTGAAAGAGTAACAAAGTCACATACATACATACAAACTTTCGCGTTTATAATATTAGTAGGAAGTAGGCTTATTAAGAAGTACATTGGCCGGCAGAAAAGTTGAAAAATTTTGACGTGGAAGGGGAAAGTTCGCGCAGTACATTTTACACGCGACTTCTGCGCATCCGGCATTTTTTTCAACTAATCTGCCGGCCACTGTAACGTTGGTAACATGATTGTATAAAGGTATATTGGTGGTAATCTCTGAAACTACTGCACGGATTTCAAGAAAAGATGCACCAAAAGAAAGCTACATTATCCAGAAGTAACATGGGATAATTTTGATCCCGATATTCCTACGGGATCGCGATATATGTTTAAGTATCTATACTAGTTGTGTGTTAAATTTGACTTAGGTGAAGAATTGCCGTAAGAAATTAAGTATACCTACTATTACTCTATTTCAGAAACTTAGATTAAAATTGTAGACTGAGAACTGTCAATTTTAAAGGAAAAGTAAATAAAGATCTGTCGCTTTCAAATAAATGAATGGGAATTTTGTTTACATTTTTGATCTAAGTTTCAGAAATAGGGAATAGTTGTATGTAAAATTCAAAGTCCTGACTGACCTAGATATCAACGCAGAGATAGACATGAAATTTGGGGAGCGTGTTTTTGTGGTGTGTAGGTGTGTGTGTTCATAGTGAACCCACTAAGAAAGGGTTTATAGAACATCGGGAATTACGCGGGGAAACCTGTGCTAGTTAGAAATACTTTAAAACCTATACACCACAAAGGACACTCTCCAAATATCTATCTCTGCGTTGATATATTTAGGCTTTGCGTCGATATAATATAGGTCAATCAAGACTTTAAATTTTATATGTTTAAAAAAGATAGGACCAGTGGTTTAAAAGCTCTGCGTTGATAATTTGAATTTTATATGAATTAATAAATATTGCACGACGTTACACACAGCGTAATCTAGCCCTAAACTAAGCACTAGGCTTGTACTATGGGTATACTAGACAACGGTTATACTACATGTTCTACTATATGTATAGTTAGAATGCCTTAACTAATAAACATAAGAAATAGGAAATAATAGCTTGTTACGCTGCGCCTCGTGGCTTCAATCCCACGTGAATTCACCCCAATAAAGTGCTTATTAGCTCCTTAATACGATGACGTAGATGAACGTGGTCAAGCTATAGTACGACAAGTAAGTAGGTCTAAGTTACGTCATGTATGGAGTAAGTGTACCCATAGAGAGAGCCGTAAAAATTGTCAGATTATTTCATAGGGTGATCGTCATTTCGGGGAAATTGGGTAAATAAATAATAAATATGGCAAGACCTTGTAGTCTGGGGTTGATGGGGTATGAGTGTTTGTGGTAGGAGGATTTAGTTGGGTATGTAACGTAGAATCTTCTAAAGTAATGCGCATTGATAAGTCGCGGTGGAGCTCGGGGGCAGGGCTCGGATACCTGTTAAATTTCCAAACCGTCATCATGTATTTGGCGGAAACCCTTTGCGTTTCGGTTTCGATCCTGAAACGGTTATTTTTAAACCGGTTTTTCGGGGAACATTTTCAAATAGTTCTAGTCACATCGGTTTAAAATTTAGAACAATAAAAACCGGTTTATTTCGTCCGACGAAATCTATTTCTTTTTTAAACGTGTAGTGCGAATATGATACTAACAAGTGTCTATTTACTTACCTTCTACTACTTGTACTTATGTATTCTGTGCTTCTACTTGAATGAAAACTAAAATAAAATCAGTAAAACAGTCCTTGTTCAGCTTCGTTCCATCCATCCCTCGGCCATCAGCTGGTAATTGGTATGTAATGTGGAAAGGTCGGAAAGCATTGTCACCGCGAGCGTCCTTGCAGACCTTACTTGATTAATACCCGGGGAAACGTACCAGATACTGGACATTCATTCAGGAATTGTTTTGATGTGGTAATACTGGAGGAAGCTTAGAATTTTTGTCAACGGTCATTGGTGAGGCCATTTAAAATCAGCTGTTATTATAGATTCTGTTATTATAGAACTGTTAATCTTCTGTTTTCGCGATTTATTGAAATTAAAGACATTTTTCGGTTTGAATCGCGTGGTGTTTATTACTTTTAGCCTTGAAGGAAGGACCTGGAAATGTCTTGAAACGTTGAGCGTTGTAACAATGCTAAAAGTAATAAACACCACGCGATTTCAACCGGAAATGTCTTTAATTTCAGCTGTTATTATTCTTCTTGACGACCTCTGTGGCGCGTCGTGCGAGAGCGCGACTGCAATGCAGGAGGTTGCGGGTTCGATTCCCGCCGGGTGCAAGTATTTATGCTTAAAAATAAATATTTGTGTCTGGTCTGGGTGTCCTTCTATGTATAATATGTATGTATTTACAAAAGAAAAATAAATATAAGTATTATACCGTTGTCTAGTCACCGTAACACAAGCTTAGTCGCTTACCACGGGGCTAGATGGCGCTGTGTGTTGTTCACAGAATTTATTTATTTATTTATTTTAACCACAATCTTATGGTACCCACTATATTCAGGCGAGTTCGATTCGAGCGAGTCGTATGGCGTAATGGTTAGCAGGTTGCCTTTGACACACAGAAAGCGAATTTGAGCCTCGTAGCGAGTGAATTACTACCAAAAACCAACAAATTTAGCCTTATTATTAAACGTGGAGTAAGGTTGGAGTAGTTAGATCATACATTGCCCTTTTCCGTGACAAGAACTTTCAAAGTAAAAAAAGTGGTAAAGTTATACCGACCTTACTCCGTGTTTATTAATAAGGCTAGTAGTGTTTTGGTGTATTCGAGTTTGACGGAACCGAAGAAGTGTCTTATCCATTGTTTTGTCCAATGAATGTCGCTATACATCTCTACAGAGAATGCAAGAGTTTATTAGCTCTCCCAGTTTTACGCTAGTTCGGTGTCTAGAGAATATAAAATCAACAGAGACAGAGATACAAAATCAACATTGTACCTACCTAGATAGATAGATACAAACCGAGCTCTACTCTATAACCTCAGAGTTATTTATTTAGTTTTCGGTTCTGAGATATTGCTCGTTCCCGATTAAGTTAAGCGTCCACCTTTCGGTACGCACCGGACGCATCGCATCAAACGGAGTTTCTGGGATTTACAGAACAAGTTTTTAGTAGTATATTCGGTATCTAGTACCCATTATACAAGCCTAGTTGCGTAGTTTGGTTATAGCATTTCCATATCGGTTACTTGATCACGCCATCTTGATCATTTACCCCCTTACTTACAAAACAATCATAACTCTTTACGCATTTAATAGCAGTTGATTAAATCAAAATCTAACTCACAAACGCTAAATAAAATTTATCACAACGTTAACGTATCGTAAAGTAGCTGTCAAATTAAACTTGAGGGTCAAGTTGTTTAAAACCATCGTAACTTTACGATACAAAATGGCGGATGTTGAACAGCTGATTTAAGTCATTTACGAATAAAGTACAAAAATGACATTGACAATAACAGAAACCTTTATTTTGACAGAAAAATGTGAAAAATTGACAAAAATAATTAACAATTTCGTTCAAAAATCATCAGAAACTGCAGTCTAGCCAGAATAAAATATGAAAACGTCCGTATAGATAACAAGGCGTTATGTAGCGTTTGTAAGTAAAGTTTTTTTGATGCAGTGAGAGCTATTATCGACATAGCTAACAAGCTGCTATATATTAAATAACGTGATTTTTGTAAGTAAGACCGTTACTTTCAAAACCTCCCATAACTGAAGTCGGGAAACAATTTACAGTCCAATCTCGAACAGATATGCAGCACTAACTTTGCTATCAAAACCGGCCGAAGTTTGCCGAACTTAGCCGAAGTTTACCGAACTTGGCCGAAGCAAAGCGAAACTAGACCGATGCGGGGTACATAGTACCTACCTACTTACTTAGGTTGGTCCAGATGAAGGATTTCCCATTACCTGTAAAAGTAATAAATAACAAGTAATTTAGCTACTGCTACGTAAGTCCGGATCCCGTGGGAATATCGGGACCAAAAGTTAGTATTCTTTCACCAATAGAAAGCTACATTATCGAAGAGTAACATAGGCTACTTTTGATTCCGATATTCCCGTGGGAATCAAAAGTATAAAAAGTTCCAACAATAAAAATAATTTTAGATGAACCCGACAGGGATTTTAAGTCAAGCTCAAAGATAGTTCTTTAAACTATGATGATGATGATGATAGTTAGCGTTGCGTCCTCCATTTATAAAGTCGGTTAAACAACACCATTAATCTATTTCTTATTTAAATACAACATACATAAATTACAATATTATCCCGTTTTAGTAATATCCTTATTGCGTGCGGGCGGCATACCCTCTCTGAACCCAAAATAATAAATGTTGCATACCCCTTGTCTAACAGTTTTACCCACAAAAACACTGACTTCAAACTGGCCCCAGGGTACCACTAGTCAACACAGATCAAAGGTTTATCTATCGTCCGATACCACTGAAAATAAAAGTCGGTCCACGAAACAAAATGTGTTAGTAAGCGTGTATGTGTGTTAACATTTTGTTGTTAGTTAGAAATACCTAGAGCCATATTAATCGCACTGTCTATCCTTTAGGTTTCAAAATAGGAACTAATTATTATATTTTCAATAGATTGATTCAATAAAATAACTAATTATCGAACCAATGGCATTAACGGCAGATGAGTACAATCCGACGTCGATTATCTTTCTCCTCGTGTAAGCGATATTCCCGGTGGCATCTCCCTCAAGAGCCCGGGGTCTGTTTAAAAACAGTAAGGTCACTAGGGCCAAGTGCGGCTTATGGGGAAATTCTGGCGAACATCAATTCACCGGACTTACAATCAAATTGTAATATGGTAAAAATCGCCATTAAGTCACTAGATATGTTGATATTTCTCCTATCATTATTGGCGGTTTATCAATATAACAATTGTAATTCCGGTATATTGATGTTCGCCGCACTTTTCTTCATAAGCCGCACTTCTTCCTACTGACCTTAAGTCTATTAGACCATACCTACTGTACTTAGATTTGGAAATATTTTACGGCTGGCCTGCCTATCGGTCGTAGCCTATCATTTGATAGGAAAGTCGCCAGTCTATGTCAACCCAGAAAACTGACCCGAGAGAACTAATGTTTAGTTTATCACGAGTTTAACAGGCAAGTAATAAATCAGTTACTATTTCGGTTAAACATTCATTAGTTTATGATGAACAGTTACTGTTAAAATTACTGTTATGTTTCATGAAATGGTTCTAACTCATCTGCAATTTCGGGGTAAGTTAGTTGGTGAGTTAAACATAAGCAAGGAAAATATAAAATTGTTTATTTACGATTGCTTAATCTAATTTTGCAATTTTATGCATATAGAAAACTATAATTTAAGTGAAATTAATATCATGGGGTGGAACCGCGGGACACAGCTAGTTTGATATAATATTTTTCATTATTATTATCTAAATATCTTCTATATCTATCTACACTTCTACACTAATATTACAAAGAGGACAGATTTGTATTCTTGTGTATATGTGTGTCTGTATGTTTGTAACGAATAAACTCAAAAACAACTAGACCGTTTTCAAAAATTCACCATTAGAAAGCTACATTCACCCTGAGTAACATAGGCTACTTTTGATCCCGATATTTCGACGTGATCGGGACTTACGCGGGATAAACCGTGGAGCGCAGCTAGTCTATATGTATAAAAGAAAGTCGTGTTAGTTACACCATTCACCATAACTCAAGAATGGCTGAACCAATTTGGTTGAAAATTGGTGGGGAGGTAGTTTAGAATCGGGAGAAAGACATACAATACTTTTGATCCCGTAAATCCCGCGGGATCGGGACTTACGTTACGCGGGTAAAACCGCGGGGCGCAGCTAATATTATAATAAAAATAAGAATGATAAAAAGTAGCCTACCTCCTTTTACATTGTATCGGATCGGGACATAAGCGAGTGAAACCGCGAGGTGCACCAAATAGACAATAAAACAAAGTAATTCACAAACTCCACCCCTAGGACTAATTCGCGTCGAGCTATTCCCATCATAAACGTTAATTGGCATAATATTTCGTAACTACAAGATACAAAGCTTCCATAATCCGAAGTACAAAGTGGCTCACTAATTTGGCACGGTTCCAACTGACACCAATTAGGCAGAAGTGATGGCTCACTCTAGTACTGAATAGAAAGGGACCTAAGTACTGATTTTTGTACCACACTTTTTAAGAGGATAGTCTCCATTCTCTTTCTCCATACAAACGTAGTTTACATTTTCCTCCCTGGATAAAGACATTAGAGCAAATATGTTTATGCCATAAAACCTATATCTGTCATGACAATGCATCTACCTTTTTTTTTTTTTTTTTTTCTTTTAAAAATAAAAAAATAATAAAATGAAAAAAATAAAAATGTAGATGCATAGTCATGACAGATATAAGTTTAATGGCATAAACATATTAAAATTTGCTCTAATGTCAGGGAGGAAAATGTAAACTACGTTTGTATGGAGAAAGAGAATGGAGACTATCTCTTAGGCCCCTCGCCCACGGCGACTTTTTGTAGCGATGCTGTCGCGCGTTCGCATCGACACAGTCGCGATGCGATCGCTAGCTGTGTGCCCTCGCCCACTATAACCACGATTCAGTCGCGATGTCAACGCGACACCGTCGCGCTTCTGTCGCGATGCAAACGCGATTCAGTAACGGCACAATGCCTGTGGTGATCGCTACAGTTGCAAGATGGACTCCGTTGAGACAACGGTCGCGCGTTTGCGTCGATACAGTCGCGATGCTGCAGCGCGTTGGCATTGCGTATGTAGAGCGTTGCAAATGCGACTAACGCGCGTTAGTAGCGCTGCTGTTGCGCGTTTACGAAACGCGCTACAAAAAGTCGCCGTGGGCGAGGTCCCTAAAACTTACACGATTTCCGTCCATTATTATTATTAGACACGGATCTAGATCGCGTTATAGATACCTAATCTTTGTTTTTAATTACCTCGACGTTTCGGCAAACGGGTTATACCGGCCGTGGTCTCGAGAAGACTGATTGACTGACTACTAATTTTTGTATCGGCCGATAGCATAAAACTTAGTTGTCTTACCTCAAAAATAAGCGGGGTCCTTCTCTTCACCATATTCCAGGGGAAGGTAGGCGCTGTTTGCACATACCACTACAATCCCCTGGGGTGATTGGTCATTATATGAACCCTCTCCTCATCATCATCCGAGCGTTGTTCCCGGTTGCATCTATCTCGAGAGCCCCGGGTCCGCTTTCCTACTTTTACGTCTCCACTTCGCACGATCTTCTGCATCCCGCGTAGTGAGGCCATTTGCACGCATATCCGATCTTACGACGTCAAGCCAGCACTTCTTGGGTCTTCCCAATCTGCCGCGGCCGGGCGGAGGCGCCATAGCAAGACATTTGTTTCCCACGTAACTAGCCGGTTTTCGTAGAATGTGACCGTACCACCGTAAGCGGCATTCTTGCAGTTTGTCTGCAATGTCTCGGAAATGAAGGCTGCCCCTGATGCGGGAGTTTCTCCTGCATCAGGGAGAATATGAACCCTCTCCTAAAACCTTAAAAAAGAAAACCCTCACGAGAGGCGGTAGTTAGATAACTAGGACAACAGTTAGGTTAAGTTAGATAACTTAACCTAACTGTTGTCCTAGGTGAGCGAACGTGCATGCGATGCGAAGCGATATGACATAATATGACCATATGACTTAGAAAACCAAGATCCCATCTAACTCTATCTTCTTGTTCTTCTTTTCGTGTAGTGGTGTGGATGATTTAGTGTTAGAGTGTTCAGGTCGTCCTAAGACCTTTACTTAACCTAACGGCTGCTATCAGAGGTAACAACCGGGACCAACTGCTTATACAGGGTGTTCCGTAATGAGTGGATAATTCTGCACATGCATAGGTATATAATATGCGGGGACGAGGCATTTTCTGTGCAATTTAGAAAATTCCTACCTTTTCACTTTTATGGGTAATCAGGTCCACAGTTTTTAAGACATAGCATCAATTTTTTTCTTTAAATATCTTCCCTAATTATTGTATGGGTTACCGTCCAACTGCGTATAGGTGACCGATGAATTAACTGCCATGGTAGGTACAAAATAAAAAAGATTTTCTTACCCAGTTTTTTATTTAACAATAAAAAAAAACTATAAATCATCAAGTTTCCTTTTTCTCCTTATTCCGTATTATTTTTCCTCAAATCATATCACCTACGAACACCTGTATTTTTTCATTTGTAGCAAATGAAATCCGGAGCAGCTGCAAATTGGAGTCGGATGAATTATTAAAAAGGCTTTTTAATAAACCTAGCTCTAAATTATTCTCAAGCAAACTAAAGTGTGGTAAAACAGGACATTTTATTTTAATGAAAAATAGGTTAAGATAGAGGCGGATTCGCGCAGGAAAGGTTCCGTACTATTATCACAAAATAGTCAAGTTTGTTGTATGGGGGATTTTATATAGGTATTAATTTTATTCTGTTTTTAATTACAACAAAATTTCTATCGTGGTTGATGCCTGATATCTGAAAGACGGACAGTAGAGTCTTTAAAATCAAAGTCAAATAAATATATTTATTCATTAAGAACGATGTATAAGGTACATGAACATTTAGAGAAGTCGAGATTTCGACACCGAAAAAAATCGAAGCACCGGGTTTTTTTTGTGAATTATCATAAAAACGGTCCCCCGTTTTCCCCTACAGAGGTACTGAACCCTAAAAACGAAAATAGTACAGTCAGTAAATAAAACGTCGAAAGTACGGTCCGAGTATAAAACTGTGGCCGGTACAGACAACAATAAAAATCGTCTACGTGGCGATGTAAAATGACGGTGAAGGTTGTAAAAACTCTCTTTATTCAAGTAGAAGTGGTTCAGAGTTCGGTGATTGCCACTCTTGGGTATATTTCTGCATTATTTTTTTTTGGTTATGGAATTTATATTACTTGTCGGAAGTAAATAGGTGTTGGGAGTAAATAAACGCTTTGATATTTTAATTTCCTGAGTGAGAATTGAAGTGTCTGATTCAGTGGGCGAATGTCCGTGTAATTGTGCAGAAGGTTGTGGATTCGATTTTGGTTGTGCGCTTCAAAAAGTAATTGCTTTTTTAGGACCATTCTGAGGTAACATAATATAATATAATATGTACTAATATTATAAAGAGGAAAGATTTGTATTTTTGTGTGTGTGTGTCTGTATGTTTATTATGAATTAACTCAAAAACTAGATACTTGACCGATTTCAAAAAAAGAATGCTACATTAACCCTGAGTAACATAGGCTACTATTGGTCCCGATATTCCCACGGGATCGGGACTTACGCGGGTGAAACCGCCGGGTGCAGCTAGTATAACATAAATTCTATGAACATCACACAGCGCCATCTAGCCCCGTGGTAAGCTACTAAGCTTGTGTTACGGTGACTAAACAACGTATAAAACAACCTAAATTTATTTTTCTTTTGTAAAATGCATACCTATTATACCTACAAAGCGGGGCACAAAGATCATAAACAAATATATAATTATTTTTACCTAGTGTAAGAGTTGTCAGGTCGTCCTAAAGCCTCTAACTTGACCTAACGACTGCTATCAGAGATAACAACCGGGACGAACTGCTTAACCTGCTTTCCGTGCCTTATTCGTAGTATGTATCTTATTAGATCTACTCAGATATTTGTGTTTTCTATGAAACTAACTTTCCTTGAAAGCCTTCGTAGAGCGCACTCCCGGACCTCTACGAAAATTCGTAGTAAATATTCTACGAAAATTCGTAGCAAGTTTGGTACGAAAATAAAACGAATGGTGAGAATTTGAAGAAGCTCAAGTATGTCTAGTTGTGCTTCATTCAAGCCGAGGAAGTATTATTACCTAGCTGCGCCCGCGGTTTCACCCGCGTAAGTCCGTAGCAAAAGGTTAAAAATGGGACTCTATTTCTAAGACTCCGCTATCCGTCTGTCTGTCACCAGGCTTTATCTCTTGAACCGTAATACCTAGACTTTTCACTGATGATGCATTTCTGGACTCTCGAGATACAGGACGAGTACCTAGTTCGAGGTCCGTTGTTTATACTTAATCTATTTGTAATATTTCTTGTTTAATAAGCTATTTATTTATTTATTTATTCCATTGCCGCTATAACAACAAATAATAAGTAACGGAATAAAAGTTACTTTAAATGTGGCTTCCATACAATAAACGTTTTTTTTTGTGAGATACTACGGAATCGTTCGAGCGCGAGTCCGACTCGCACTTGACCGGGTTTATATCGCCACATGAACCGTACCCATGTTTATGAAGTGGGGCTTCGATGTCGTTTGGTTCAATTTGCGTAGTGACGTCACACGGCACTCGTCCGCCGAGTGATCGGAATAATTGACAACCCGATATTGCGTAAACTGGGTGGCGATTTTACCCGCGTGAAATTCGCGCAATTTCTGTGTCAATCCACTAACGGCTAACCCAATCCAGTTACTCCAGTAAGCCCAATTAGTTAGTCCGGCTAGTTGCACCTTGCGATTTTAGCCGCGTAAAACTCGCGCTATTTCCAAGTACAGACGTGGTCGACTGCTTCCCCCTATTAGAGAAAATATGTTTATGCCATATCAGCCATGGCCATTTTGGCCATGCTCCTATTTATTTAGTTATTTCATAATAAACATACGACACACACACACACAAAAACACAAATCTTTCCTCTTTATATCTTTCTTTCTAATATATAAAATTTCCATGTCACAATGTTAGTTACCGTACTCCTCCGAAACGGCTTTACCGATTTTCACCAAATTTAATATGCGTATTTAGTAGGTCTGAGAATCGGCTACCATCTATAATTTATAAGGCAAAACAACGTTTGCCGGGTCAGCTAGTCTTCTCTTCTAATATATAAAATTTCCATGTCACAATGTTAGTTACCGTACTCCTCCGAAACGGCGCGACCGATTTTTACCAAATTTTATATGCGTATTCAGTAGGTCTGAGAATCGGCTACTATCTATAATTTATAAGGCAAAACAACGTTTGCCGGGTCAGCTAGTCTTCTCTTCTAATATATAAAATTTCCATGTCACAATGTTAGTTACCGTACTCCTCCGAAACGGCTTTACCGATTTTCACCAAATTTAATATGCGTATTTAGTAGGTCTGAGAATCGGCTACCATCTATAATTTATAAGGCAAAACAACGTTTGCCGGGTCAGCTAGTCTTCTCTTCTAATATATAAAATTTCCATGTCACAATGTTAGTTACCGTACTCCTCCGAAACGGCGCGACCGATTTTTACCAAATTTTATATGCGTATTCAGTAGGTCTGAGAATCGGCTACTATCTATAATTTATAAGGCAAAACAACGTTTGCCGGGTCAGCTAGTCTTCTCTTCTAATATATAAAATTTCCATGTCACAATGTTAGTTATCGTACTCCTCCGAAACGGCTTTACCGATTTTTACCAAATTTAATATGCGTATTTAGTAGGTCTGAGAATCGGCTACCATCTATAATTTATAAGGCAAAACAACGTTTGCCGGGTCAGCTAGTCTTCTCTTCTAATATATAAAATTTCCATGTCACAATGTTAGTTACCGTACTCCTCCGAAACGGCGCGACCGATTTTTACCAAATTTTATATGCGTATTCAGTAGGTCTGAGAATCGGCTACTATCTATCTTCTTCTTCTACTATATAAAAATAAGTCGGGTTTTCCTTCCTGACGCTATAACTCCAGAACGCACGAACCGATTTCCACGGTTTTGCATTCGTTGGAAAGGTCTCGGGCTCCGTGAGGTTTATAGCAAAGAAAATTCAGGAAAAATTTAATTATCTATAATTTATAAGGCAAAACAACGTTTGCCGGGTCAGCTAGTAATTTATAAGGCAAAACAACGTTTGCTGGTAGTATTAGTATAGATTATTATAAATAGACTCCGAAACTACTGGACCGATTCCAAAAAATCTTTCACCAGTAGAAAGCTACATTTCACCTCGAGTAACATAGGTTAATTTAGATCCCAATATCCCCACGAGATCGGGACTTACGCGAGTAAAACAGCAGAACGCAGATAGTACAGTTATAAAGAAGCCTACTTATTCAGTAGAGCCTATCCAATACATTGTAATAACTAACGTCGGTATAATAAAACTCAGCGGGATGCCTGTTACAGTTATTGTTTGTGATGTACGAACAGTAATTGTTTTCTTATTGTTTGTAATAAACTTGGTGCTATTGTATTAAGTATGTGGCTGGCTAGGTGCGCCCCGCGGCTTCTACTGCGTTTTTTTTATTGATTTTAATATATAAAGGGCACCGTTTTATTGCGGTTGATATCGGTCTAGTGGTGGATATCTCTGGTTTTTAACCAAATGTCGTGGGTTGTTAATCTATCTTTCCACTAAGAATCTCATTGGGGAAAACGTCTTTTTTTTTTTTGGAATTATTTGTCCTAATTGAATCGGTAAGCCAGCTAGTGGGGATTATGACAATAAGTACCGCAATTCTTTCACCATTAGTTCGGTGGGGATTAAGTCATTAAAAATAGAGTTTTAGTGACATAATCCCCACCGGCCAGGATTCAAAATGATAGTGATCAAAAAGGCCAGGGCAGAATAATATAAAGATCTGATGTGATGTTTAAGGTACTGTATTTTTGGCAAATAAACCATCTGAATCTTTAAATGAAAATGATAGGGGGGAAAACACCAATTCGTTTTTGAAAATTGTTATAATCCCCTCTGATAGAGATAGTATAGTGGGCATTTAATTGAATTAAATAAATATAAATATTGCACGACGTTACACGCAGCGCAATCTAGCCTCAAACTAAGCACTAGGCTTGTACTATGGGTACTTGACAACGGATACATAATTTTAACTATTAATTTGACTACATAATTATTTTACCTTTTTTTTGTAAATACATACATATATTACATAGAAAAAACTGAATATCCCATGTCTTCGGACCGTGGTGAGTCCTAGGTAGGACAAGTTGTTCAACTAATTTAATTGAATGGCGGTCGGTCAGAATGCATTTTTCTATGAACAGCCGGTAGGTAGCGGTATTTTAAAACCCGTATTGGTTTTCAAAGAAAAATTGCTGGTCTATTTCTATTGTTGATTCAATTACTTGGGGGAAGTGCGACTTTGAAGAAACTGCAGCGAGCATCAATTTACTGGACTTACCATTTTATTGTTATACTAGCTGCGTCCCGCGGTTTCACCCGCGTAAGTCCCGGTAGTGTGAGAATATCGGGATTAATAGTAGTAGTTCCTGAGATTAGCGCGTTCAAACAAACAAACTCTTCATCTTTATAATATTACTAGCTGCGCCCTACGATTTCACCCGCGTAAGTCCCGATCCCGCTGGAATATCAGGATAAAAAGCCTATGTGTGTCTGTGTGTGTGTTTTCCAACTATCTAGATATTCCAAGTTTCATCTCAAACGGTTCGTAGTTTTTGCGTGAAAGAGTAACAAAGTCACATACATACACACAGGCATACAAACTTTCGCGTTTATAATATAAGTAGGAAGTAGGATAGGATTATAGATAACTATGTTGATAAAATCGCCATTCAAGGTAAGAATAAAAAATATCCACGTACCTATATCGTGCCTAGATGGATTTTTTTATATTTTTAAACAATTGCAAGTCCGGTAAATTGATGTTCGCCGCACTTTCTCGATAAAGGTGATCGCACGATATATCAGCATCGTATTCGCCGCATTTTAGAATTCATTGTATGTAATGATGTGAAACCTCGCACGTTTCCTTGCACTGTACGCGCCGCATTTCGTAAAATGCGGTAGGCATCCTAAATCGAAGGAAGCATTTTGATGACGTGAATGCTTCCTGCTTTCTGATGAATGTGCGATCACCTTAAGCCGCACTTCCCTCAAGTGACCTTATCTCCTCAATTTCTGCTTTCATAACTTTCAGCAGACCAGGAATTCGAATTTTATTGCCATAAGTTATCTATGGAAGTATCTCTGCAACGTTATTGGTTGAGATGATTTATACAGTCTTATGATTGGCTGTTATGGACCGAAGTTTACGAAATAGGTCGTCGGGATTGGTTGTTTTTGACGCGGAGCATTTAAAGTATTTTTTAAGGAAATCAGGTTATTGGAGCGAGCGTGTTGTTTTTGTTGAGATTAGGTAAACTTTATTACTTCTTGGAAGTAGGTTAGAAGAAATATACTTCTGCAAAAACACAACGCACTATCGACGTTAAGGGGGATTCGATGGGTTCGAATTCGATGGGCCAGCTCAGCCCGAAGCCCAGTGCAGACTTAAGCACTTAAGAGGACAGTCTTCCTACTCTTTCTCCATACAAACGTAGTCGACTGTTTCCTCCCTGGATAAAGACATTAGTGCAAATATGTTTATGCCATAAAACCTATATCTGCCAAGACCATGCCCCTACGTTTTGGTTTTTTCATTTTCTAATTAGAATAGAAATAGAATTCAGAAAAATTTGAAAATGAAAAAATCAAAACGTAGGAGAAGGTCATGGTTTAATACATATGACTTATGGCATGAACATATTTTTTAAACGCGATAAAAGCAACGCGTAACTAATCATTTCGGAGACTTTACGATCTTCACCGTCACAGACAAGCTGACCCGATATTAGAATAACAAATTATTTGAACTTTGCTGCCTAATTTCTAAAATTAATCGGAACGTAATCAGCCTGATGTTGTCCTGAGATTTTACAGCTGTTGTTGGCCGGAGTGAGACTTAATCAAATGTTGTACAAGCTCTCAAACTTTCCTACCATCTCCTCATTTCCATCATCTTCATTATTATAATGTTTCGGAATTTCAATCGCTTCACGAAGCATTTAAGTGTAAAGCTATTTTGGGTAAAATTGTATTTTTATTTACTTATTATTTCTTATCGATTATGAACCGGTTATGGCCATTTGGAAAGTAGCCAGTGTCATTTGCAAGTTATTTTCAGATGCAGAAACAGGTATATGTTATAGTCAAGTCGAGGGAGCGTAGTAGGAGCGAGGAAGCGAGCGAGGGTTATGAATTTAAAATGTTTTTTTTTCACAGGGGTTGGAAACAACGCTAAAGTCCATGTTTTGCACTGTTTTTCATTTTCACTACATTTGTACATTTTCATGAAACTAAATAATTGATCAATATGCCCCCGTAATTAAACAATTTACGTATTTTAGACTTCACGAAAATGAAAATTCAGCAACAGATCTCCTCAAAACGCTTTCTTAACCAAAACTATTTTTAAGGGTAATTACTAACTAACACTTCATCATAAAAAAAACGGGTCAAGTTTTCGTCCGCGACACGGACTCGCGGACGAAGGGTTCCGTACCAACCCTTCGTTCGCGAAGGGTTGGTACGGAACCCTTCGCGCCAGCCAGCCCCCACAGGGGCTATACGAGCCCCACAGTGGGTCGCGATCGACACTTTGAAAAACACTGATCTAAAGTATTTGAAAAGCTGTTGGCAGAAAGGAAAAAAGTTTTGTGTGAAAATTGCTTCATATAATTGGAAGAACCCGCTTCTTCCTCACAATGGCTACAGTTTCAATACAACATAGCCAGCAGAAATATTGTATTTGACCGTTCTGTTGCTGACTCCTGGGGATTGGTGGTGAGATACAAGCTCGTTACGTCCAGATACTAACCATAAACTTAATTCTATTCCGATATTGAGTTACAATACCTATAGAGCCACAATCTCTAACTGACAACACTCAAAAAATGTCCGAGCGCCGTTCAAAATACTTTTTAAAATGGCATTTGCTCGAATTTAGACTTTTAATCATACGTGCATAACGTTCAAAGTCGCTCTAACGAAGTAAACAAAAACTATGCGCACGTCCGCAGAGTTTTGGCGCGGACATTTTTTTTCAGTTTGTGAAAATACATAGGTATTGTAATAGGTTTGTGAAAATAGCTCTATAGGTATTGTAACTCAATGTATTCCGACTAGCACTTTGGAAAATTGATTTATATTCGAGAATTTTGACGACTTCTGTGGCGCGAGCGGCAGATCCGTTTGGGAAGTAGAAGGTTGCAGGGAAATTTTAGAAAAACTGTTACTTTGACGCGTTGGGCGAATACCCGCTTGCAACACAGAAGATTGTGGGTTCGATTCCCCAAGAAAACAAGTATTAGAAAAAACTCGCAAAAATTGACTCCATTCACTTCTAATGACGAAAATAGATTGTTAGGTGCGGTGATGGTCTAGTGGTAGATACCGCGCCTTTTATTCCGAAGGTCGTGGTTTCGAATCCTGGCCGACCGCGCACCGATGTCTTTTTCTTTAAGAAAAATTTAAGTGCGCTATTAACATCGCTCTTACGGTGAAGGAAAACATCGTGAGGAAACCTACGGCTTAAAGTCACGCAAAAAGGCCCAGTTATAGGGCTAGATTTTGATTTTATAATGTATTTTATTCGTTATCATCACCTATTATTTTATTTTTATTTAACAGGAAACCAAACAGTTATACATTACAAATTAATAATATAAAAATACACCTACAAACAAATTAAATGTTTTCAGATATAAGCGACTATGTACAAGCATATAGCTTAACATAGAGATCTGGTACTTCAATCATTAATGTAAGGTCTACATCTTAGTTTATAGTTTTATTATGATTGGGTGATGGGAGGTAGCACATGCTGTAGTAGAATCTTATTCTCTATGTCTACAAGCTCATTAAGCTTAGTTTAGAGAGGAGGATTTGAATAGACATAGTGCTGAACCTAACATCCAAGTCTAACTCTGTATTAATCTATAGACTGTGTAACGATCTTTTTTTTTAAATTTGTTATTTTTATAGACCTTGTAACTGTTCTTTGATCAATAAAATTATTCTATAAAATTACTATGCAGATGCACACAAAACCAGTCTTGAGAAAAAGAAGAAAAACGATGAAGATGATGAAAATATAACCATAATACAAGCCTAGTCGTTTTAAACATGACCTTTAATGCTCGAAGGCTCTAACCAGCATAAAAGTTAAATTTCCACTTTTAAAAATCTAAAATTCAACACCGAAATTAATTTAAAACTTTATCACAAGATTTAAGAGACATTACCGCCGTTCCACCTGGTGTAAATAATGGAGACATCGATGTCAAAGACGGAGCCGGAAGTTTCGACACGGCATCCAAGTTTCCTGTAACTTTCGGGAGATTTCCACTGGGTGGATGGGTGGTAAGGGATGATATTTTTACGAAAACAAGTACGTAAATGTATTTACGTTTCTACTTTAACGTAACTGGATATATTTTTGCCCGATTTACCGAAATGAGTAAGATAAGACCCGAAATAACTAAGCTAAAACCCGTATTGTCATTTTTCATCTAATTTTTAGATGACTTAAAACAGCGCAAGCAACTTTTAACCCATGCTTATTCATGGTGCTGTAGTGCCGGGGACATTGTGAGGTGGAATAGGTTTGCACAGCATCAATACCAGAATTCCAGCCTAGTCAGAGGATGCCCATGTCCATGCCCAATCAAAACGTAGGGGCATAGTCATGGCAGATAAAGGTTTTATGGCATAAACACATTTGCTCTAATGTCTTTATCCAGAGAGGAAACAGTTGACTACATTAGTATGGAGAACGAGTAGGTAGATTGTCCTCTTAACACGTTTACAGTGAATGCGCCACATGTGCGTCATTTTGAGGTTGTTCTAATACGTGCGTGCATCATAATATGGACCACGACTCCATACAAATTTGAAGCCTTTTCAAAGACAACACGTGCGATTAAAAAAAAAACATCTAGCGCAAAAACGAATAAACACCTCCTCATATTGTAGTATCACTATTAACTTGTTAAGTAGCGATCTAGATTTGAGACTCGATTTACAGCACTGTAAAGCTTTATCAAAACATCCATGTTCCAATAGCGCAGACTATAAAATCGTGTTTTAAGTCGAGATGCTTAAGTCACATTCTATAAAACATACCTTAAATAATAAAGTCGATTAAAAATATTAATACAACCTTGCGGTCGCTCGGTATGACAAATTGACAATGCTCCGATATTTCCATTAACAAGTTTATAAATTAAGTCCCGATCCTGTGAGAATATCGAGATTAAAAGTACCTAGCCTATGTTACTCAGGGTGAATGTAGCTTTCTAATGAAGAATTTTTGAAATCGGTCCATTAGTTTTTGAGTTTATTCATTACATACATACAGACACATACACACTCAAAAATACAAATCCTTCCTCTTTCTAATATTAGTAGGTATAGATTATAGACAAACATACACACTCACACACACACAAATCCAAATTTTTTCCTCTTTATAATATTCGTGTAGCTGTAGATATAAAAACCGCCCAAGTGTGAGTCGAACTCGACGGATTCCGTACCATTATTTATTTATTTCAGATTCTACAGTCAATATAATACAATGTAATCCATTAACATCACTGAAATGAAACTATACAAGTACGCTGGAATTGCTACACCATACAAAATGACGTTAGATCTTTGTGCCGATTTGATTTGCGCCATGTTGCGTTGTTGTCGCGCGTTTTCTATTAAAAGTGATGGTGGCCGTCCGTGAAACTAATAGTTCGGTGGACGATCACTATCACTTTCAATAGATAATGCGCGACAACAGCGCAACATGGCGCAGATCAAATTATAGGCCCAAATTCAGTGCGCTATGTCCTGTCCAGCGACTTGTACCATGGAGGTCAGTGATTTACATTATTACAATTGGGTAGGTAGGTACTTACATAAACCTATCAAAAATCTTTATTTGATGTTTACTCTATTGCATTGTACCTAAATGTTTTATCTCTTTAGCAATTATCAAAATTAGAACACAATATACTCTGTAATTATTCTCCGGCAGATCAGTAATTAAGTCCCTATTAATTTAAAATTCATTATGCAGGGTTTACACTAGGCGAGTGCACTTGTTGTACCTACACCTATGTTTGTAAGTTGTTAATAATGTGTTTCGAAGAAGGTAGGTACTAGTTTAAGCGACCGGGTTAAATACACATTATTCTTATTTTTGAGTAGGCTTATTTCAATAACTTGTATAAACTTGGCCAGTGCAGCCACTAATGAAGAAAAGTTTGAACTCGCTACACGTGTCTACGAGAACAATTTCTGTTCTACGAAAATTGGAAAGTCCTATTTATTATTTTAGAAAAAAAAACAGTTTAGGTTAGGTAAAGAACATTTATCATTTTGACCCAAACCTTTGACTCTAGAACTTTTCATTATGTTTAGTTAATAGATTTATAGTCTATTTCCAGTTGTTTTAATTACTTAATTAATCAATTAATTAATAATAAAAAAATTAGGAAACATAATCACTGCACACTATACAAAAGGAAAACTAAACTAAATCTAAAGAAAAAGTTGTAAAGGCTGAAAACACAAATGTCACAATAATTGAGCGATTTTATTACTGTTTACTGTAAGACCTAGGTAGATATATGGGTAGGTACATTAGTAGGTAGTCACATGAGTAGGTGAGCAGGTACTCATACGAGTGGACTCGGAAAGTGTAAACCCAGCTTAACTAAACCTTAATTAACTTTGGTATTTCGAATAATTGAGGCTTTACTTTGTACAAGTTATTTTGCGTTGAATTACATTTACGAGCAGCAAATTCGTCAAAACTCAAAAACTATTTATTATATTAACACATGATAATTACATTATCGTTCTCATAACGTCTTATAACTAAAATTTAGGATTTTAGTCTTTGTAACACTACCTTCAATGAGCCTAACGACTGCTATCAGAGATAACAACCGTTTAGTGGTGTGTGTCACCTAGTATTAGAGTTGTGAGGCCGCCCTAAGGTTACTAACTTAACCTAACGACTGCTATCAGAGATAACAGCCGTAAGTGGTGTATCTCACCTAGTTTTAGAGTGGTGAGGCCGCCCTAAGGCCTCTAACTTGACCTAACGACTGCTATCAGAGATAACAACCGTTTAAAGTCGTCAGGTCGCCCTAAGGCCTCTAACTTGACCTACCGTCTGCTATCAGAGATAACAACCGTTTAAAGTTGTCAGGTCGCCCTAAGGCCTCTTACTTGACCTACCGTCTGCTATCAGAGATAACAATCGTATGGTGAAGTGTCTCACCTTGTGTTACAGTTGCTTCTAATTTGACCTAACAACTGCTATCAGAGATAACAACCGTATCACTATAAGGTTGTTATCTCTGATAGCAGTCGTTAGGTCACACCATTGTGTGTTTCACCTAGTGTTAGACTTGTGGTTAAAAATGGTGAAAATCTATGGTTCAAGCCTATTTTAATATACCTAACAGTAGCAAATTACATTGCTAAAGCTAATATAGACAAGCAAAACTTCTGAGAACAAAAATATATTTTCTCTATCTTCTCAATAAATATAATATTTATCTCACGTAAAAACAATAAGCTAGATATTTATATATAAGTATCCACTTATTTTAGTATTTTCGAGGAGTCATAAACAAGTCTAGACTAGTCTAGATCGATACCTGACAAAGTCTAGATAATCTATAAGAGTTGGAAACAAAGGGCTTTTACCTACACGCTGAGTAAGAAAACTCGATTACAGGTGCAGAGGTTACAAGTCTTAAGTTTCGATTTAAAATGAGATGTGAGCAAATTGAGTTTTATTCTTTGCTTGATTTGATTCTAAGAATGAACGAACCTTTTTATTTAAAATGTCAGCTGTTTGGGTTCTGGTGCTGCTTTCGGCAAAACTCAAAATTCAAGCGTTATTAATAAACGTGTACTTACTAGCTGGAACATGTTTTGTTTCTGTCTATCGACAGTTAGATTACATAATATCATTTCTTTTCACAGAGTTTGGTTACACACATTTCAACAAATTGTCGCTGAGTTATGCAAACTATGTCTACCTCAGACCGGTCAGCGATCAGTTGGTTGAGTAAAATATGTAAGTGCGTGCGAAGTAGGAGCGTATCGAACTTTAAAAGTCAAAGTCACGATGAACGACAAAACATATTATGGTCCAGCTAGGACGAGTTTAGTATGTGTTTAAGTATAACGATGTAGGTTTCGGCTCATAAACCTACACCGTACTTCCTGTTGACCGACATTGCATAGCTTTAGTATGCGATTTCGCAAAAACTAAGAGGTAATAAAAGAAACGATAAAGCTGAAAATGAGCTCGCTCATTCAAATAGCTCTCCATGAGTTGCGTATGATAGACACACATAAAATAGTAGAGTGGTATGTTCATTCAATAATGTTCAGTATGTTTTAATGCTCTAATTATAGGATATCTATTAGAAATTATTTGAAGGATAAATACTAGGCCGGGCCAAAAAAACTCTTTTTCGATTTTTTAATTCTAATAGCGAAATTATTTGTCTACTATGGGCTAATACCACGTATGCAAAATATTATTGCAATAGTTCAAGTGCATCTGCCTCCGGATTGACCTCAAAGTTTTGTTATTTTGAAAAAAATTGACTACTTATGAAATTAGTATTAGGACACTTTAAATGCATTGTGACACCGAATAAAGCCTAAGTTAAGCTTATATTTAAGATAACTTATCAATAAACTTCGAAATTACAAAATAAAAATAATATTGGTAGGTGAAAATAACTTTTGAACTTACACTGAAAACGTGAGTAATTTTGTACTGCGGCTAACTAGAACATATTAGCTTAGTCGTCGTTATGGATCAAAATGATACAAATACTATAACTTTTACAAACCTCAAACGTTTATTAATTTTAAACAATAATATTTTGCACATAAATGCTCGCTTGTGAGTCGGCCCGTGCCTCTCACTCCAATGGCCGCCGACAGTACCGTCATTACCAAAACAACAAAATATATGAATCTACCTTTTTACTTTTAAAATGTTTAAATTTGAGTTCATAAATATAATCTTATTTCTTATAATTTTCGCTAATAATGCTATTGCTAACAGACGGCCGTCCTGTTAACGAAATGTCCCTATTTCGTTGCGGCCATTTGAGTGTTTGTATGTCTCTATACAAATTAAATTAAAATAATGTTAAAATCATAGTAATCGCATCGCATTAATTTAACTCAAACTGAATTTTAATTACGTTAGAAACTGATATTAACTATAAAATTTGATTAAACCAAATTAGAGTACCTATACCTATATTTATCAGTTGCAATAATCGAAATAGTAAATAAAAGATATAAGTTCTTCGTTGCCATTTTCATCTTACAGTGGTTGCTACCGCAGAATTTCTGAGTACTTCCTCGGATCCTAAAAGATGAAAAGTTAAGTTAAGCAAAACCGCTCTTATTACACATTCTAATACCTGTTAATACTGCTGATATAATGAAATTAAATACTGTATAATATATCTAAAATTTTACTAATCATTTAAATTAATTGTCTGTAAACAAGTGATGGTACAATAAGAGCATATAACAGTCATCACTGCATTATAGCAGCATGTTTGATGTTAAAAGAAACTAAAGTTAATTTAGTGTCACTAATTTACAGTTAAACTTCACACTCGTGGCAGTATTGAATGAAACTCAGATAAGTACATACACATCAAATTAATACGGTGAGCACTGTATGAAACAGCATTTTTCACTATCCTTATATTATATAAATAAGTCTAAGAGATTTATCAAATAATATTTTATGTGAGCACTGCATATGAATACAGCATATTTCACTTCTCAATAAAAACTCAGAATTTATAAGGTGAGCACTGCACTTATATGCAGCATATTTCACATTTTGCGAATATAAGAGTGAGCACTGCAAATACAGCAGCATATTTCACTCATAATCTCAGGAACACTTACACTTTTTTTTATTCCAATGGGTTACTGATAGTTAATAAACTTCAACAGTGGCAACTTCATCATAAAATGTTAGATGGCCTGGAACATATCAGACTAGGATGGGGACCTATATTTTGACTTTTTTTTTTTTTTATTTTTTATGAAGGATAAAAGGATTACGGAATAGGTATGTTAGTTATTTCAGTTTTAGGCTCTGTCAGTTTCAGTCAGTTTTCAATCTCTACATTATCATTGTCATTGTTATCGTCATCGTCATCGCTTGATGGAAATTCCTTAGAATGTCCTGTGAAAGTGATCCACTTTTTCAGAGCATCAGCAGGATAAATACTCTTGTATTTCCGTTTTGAATGCCCGTCAATGCTACAGATCTCATATCGATCATTTGAAAGCACAGCACTTACTCTGTAGGGGCCTCTAAATTTAGGGAGGAGTTTCTTACTTTTACCTGTCGCAGGAATATGGTGATTTGGAATCATCACAAGATCACCGACTTCAAAAAATTTCGTAGGTGCTTTGTCTTTGTCATAGTTGGCTTTCATTTTGTCCTGATTTCTTTTAATATTTTCACCGACTGCATTTCGTATCTCATCACGAACAGTATCTAACTGAGTATTTTTATCACCTAAATCATGCGAAATATCTCGAATGCTATTCAAAATCGCCCCTTCATTCATATTTGTAGTTCTTCTCCCATAAACTATCTCAGACGGTGATGTACCAGTACCTTTATTATATGTATTATTTAAGCTCCACTGGATGTTATTTATGAGAGTGTCCCAATCTCGCTCATCCAATCCATGATTAGATGCTGCTAAAGATTCGAGTATGGTACGATTGTACCTCTCTATTTGCCCATTTGCACGTGGAGTGGCAACTGCATTCAAAATGTGTTTGGCGCCGATTGAGTTTACATAATGTTTAAATGTTGTTGAGGTAAAGCTGGTTCCTCGGTCGGATATTATAATCTTGGGGCTACCTACAGTACTAAACACTTCATTTAGAATTTTAATTGTAGTTTTGCTTTTCAGATTCCTCACTGCTTTAATAAAAATAAATTTACTAAATCCGTCTATAATTCCTAAAATATATGAATTTCCAGACTTACTTCTTATAAATGGACCAAGATGGTCCATGTGTACTGTATGAAAGGGGATATTAACTTTTGGAATAGGATGCAGGAATCCACTCCTCTTAGATGTTGAGGCTTTATTGTATGCACAGTTAAGGCAAGCAGATACATATTTTCGTACGAACCTATTCATTTTAGGAAACCAATAATCTTGCTTCATTTTATTAATTGTTTTATCAAAAGAGAAGTGTCCTGTCTCGTCATGGCATAATTGGCATACTCGCCATCTCGCGCTGTTAGGTACTACCCATTTTAATTCTCCATTCACTTTCCTATATATTTTATTGTTTTTTATTGCATAGTTATCTGTTATATCATTTACTTCCTTAGAGTCCATTTCCAAAATAGTTTTTATCAATTTAAGCTTTGGATCCGTCATTTGTACACTGTGTAACCATTCAGTAATTGTTATATGTAAAACTTCAAATTCAGGCATTTCATTTAAATCAATGTTGTCGTTATTTTCAATAGGGTTCCTACTCAATGCGTCTGCGTGTCGCATGCTTTCTCCCGGTTTGTACTCGACGGTAAAATTATACTCTTGGAGTAGTAACCACCAACGAGCAATACGGGGCATTAAGTCTCTTTTCGTTAAAGTAGTCCGCAGGGCATTGCAGTCAGTCAGAACTTTAAATGGTATCCCGATCAAATAGGGTCTAAACTTTTTTAAAGACAAGACGACTGCAAGGGTCTCTAACTCGTACGAGTGTAAATGTTCTTCCTCTTTAGTCGTTTGTTTGCTAAAGTACGCAACAGGTCTTAAAGGGGATTTTTCGTCAGGTCTCTGCAATAGTATACCGCCTACACCTAACTTGCTTGCATCGCAATGCACTTCCGTTACATAAGACGGATCATAGAGTGCCAAAATGGGTCTTTCAACTAATTTAGATTTAATAGTTTGAAAAGCTAGTTCTTGGGTTCCATCCCACATCCAAGGAATATTTGATTTTGTCAAAATCGTTAATGGTTTTGCAATACTCGCAAAACCAGGGATAAACCGACGAAAGAAACTCGCCAACCCTATAAACTGTCTGATCTGGTGTACATTCATAGGTTTAGGAAAGGAAGCCACGGCTTCAGTTTTCTTATGTCCTGGCCTTAACCCCTCACTAGAAACTTCAAATCCAAGGTAGTCCAGCTTTTTTTCAAAGAAATGACACTTACTGATATTTAATGTTAAACCAGCGTTACGCAGAGAGATCAGGATCTTACGAAGTTTCTCAAAACCTTCTTCTATTGTTGCAGCAGGTGACAATAAATCATCCATATATGGCATTGCCAAGTCGTACCTATCTTTACCTAGAGCCTTATTAACCATATGCTGGAAGACGGCTGGTGCATTAACAAGACCGAAGGGCATTCGCGTGTATTCATAATGCCCATCTGGCGTTACAAAAGCTGTCAAGTGTTTAGAGTCTTCCGCTACAGGTATTTGGTAGTAACCTGACTTTAAATCTAAACTTGTAAAATATATTTTCCCACTAAGACGGTCAAGCTGGTCATCTATAACAGGCATTGGGTAAGAGTCTTTGACAGTTTTTTTATTTAAAGCTCTATAGTCGATGCATAATCTGTGTTCGCCATTTTTCTTTTTAACTAATACTATCGGACTTGCATAGCTAGAATTAGACTCTTGAATGATTTTAGAGTCAAGAAGTTCATTAATGATTTCACGTACTACAAGCCTTTCACTATGGGCAAGCCGATATGGTTTATATGTCACCGGTATATGGTCATGTAATTGTATATGTATTTCGGTTATATTTGTGGTCCCTAACTCATTTAATTCGAGAGCAAAACAATCCCTATACTCGTTTACTAAGTTAAGAAGTTGATCTTTTTGTCCCAGTGTCAAGTCAGTTCCTATATTCAACATGTCCATTACTATTAAGCTATTTCTATCACTTTGGGTCTCACAAGCATATTTTGTTAGTGTCAATCGATTTACCTCGAATTCAGCAGGAGGCTTGGTAGGTATTATGTCATTATTGCCGGGAAGAACACGGGCACGAGCCAGTAATTTATTTTTCTTCAGGGTAACATTCTTCGCTCCGAAACTTATAACAGGTAGGTGTCCTTGGCTATTTTCCATTATATATATTCCGGGTAGAATCATGATCTCCTCTCCTTCTTTGAATATTACATTGCCTGGTATGTACACCGGTCCAGTATAATCTGTTTCACATCGAACCTTGACAGTTTCCATGTTTTTGAAACTGACTTCTTCTGTATTATAAATTGGAATCTTATTCAAATCCGCTTTGTCCGAAAATAGCGTCAGATTTGTATTGGTTTTGAACACAATAACATCCGAGTTTTCTGTCACATCTTGCCCCAATAACAAATCAGTGGTCAAAAGTTCATCAGGTACCACAAATGCTAGAACGTCAGTAGTTACAAAGTCGACTGATAAATTGACCAGTGCCTTCCCTAGAGGTTGAATAGTTCCAAGAGCAAATCCTCTTATTATAGGTAAATGCTGATCGTCTAGTTTCAAACACAATTCATCAGCTATGCTTTTCTTAATCAACGTGCATTGACTGCCAAAATCAATGAAGGCGACTTTTGTTTTATTATTAACTTTAATAATTTTATTATATATACCATCTGTTTTATCTTGCGTCGTGATACGTTGTACTTTATTTATTACGTTGCCGGTATTGTTGTGACTATCAGTGTTTTGAGTGTTACTACTTTTACTCTCTGTAGTGCGGTCTCGTTTACAAAATTCGGCTAGATGACCCAACCTACTACACTTCATACATTTTTGTGGGTCCTTGCGACATCTAGGAGCAATATGACCTGATTCGGAACAGTTATAGCATACTCGACTTCCATTATTAGCCATTCTATTGTTCCTATTAATTTCATTGTTTCGTGAAGGTATTATGAGGTTTTTTTGTGGTAATGTGGATCTTTTTCCGTCTCTGTTTTGGGATTTTGTAGTAATCATTCTTAAATATCTGAAAAGTTGACTCGGTCTTTTAAAGTTCGCTCCCTGGGCGTTTAATTTTATATTATTATCGAATATACCGTCAATAATGCAGTCAATAGCGTCCTTCCCCTTTATTTTACAATGTCTTACAAGCCTAGCCTTATCATAAAAGTACTCTTCTAATGATTCTTCTTTACGACTTCTCCGAGACAGCATTTCCGTCAGCCTTTCAGCGTGATTACGATCATCGGGGAAATTTAGCAATAATTTCCTTTGCCATTCTTTCCAAGTTAGCTTGACTGAAGAAAGTCCTTCGTACCATCGACGCGCTAATCCAGCTAATTTTGGCAAAGAGTGAAAGATGGTCTGTTTATCACTCCAATTATATATAGCAGCAGTCTCATTCACTTTTTTAAGCCAAGCTCTAGTCGTTTGTGTTTTGAGGCTGGGGTCGAAGCTTGGGATGACTTCATGAGCGCCCATAAATGTGTTTCTACCGTGATGACCAATAGCTTTAATAAATCTATCCATTATATCGTTGTTTTTAGGCTTCCTTCGTGTAGTCGATTTTTCACGGGAGTATCGTTTTGACTTTGATTTCAGGCGAGACCGACTACGCCTTACACGAGGCGAAGATTCGGAACTACTTGAGGAGGTTTCGGTGGAACTACTGCTACTGCTCGACCCGCTACTATGAATTGAAGATGAATCGGTTTCATAGCTTTGTGATGTCGATGAAAGTTTTCGCTTTGAACGACTTCTGCGGCGCTTTCGCCCAGAACGGGACCGACGTTTACCGCTACGTTTTGTGACGTCTATATTACCCCCTTTCAAACGATCGGGATTGTGTCTAGTTTTTGACCTCGCTCTGGGACTATCAAGTCGGTACCGCTTCTTTTTCTTAATCGGCGATGTGGTCCGATTTCTCGTCCTTTTTAGATTTCTATGCGGTGAACCAGGAGGTGTATTTGCACTACGCTCCGAGTTCGACATAGTGACTTATAGCAGATAAAAAGCAGAAAGTACTTGATTTCTAGTCATATTTATATTAATTTTATAGTAAGGTCAAAACATATTAGTGGAAAAAAAGGGTGAGACATTAGTTTAAATGGATTACGATTACGAAAATATATTAAATGTAGGAATGGTAACAATTTTATTTCATTGTGTAAATAAAGACTTTAGTAACATAAGCAACATTACACACAGTTTTTCCTATTAACTCCTTTTTATGCTTGACGTGTAAGTATAATATGAGGTGCACACGAGTAAAGCATATCTAAGTTAATATGTACAGCTACCGCCTCGATCATTCTGACTATATATCCACGTTTTCAAATTATTAATTATTTGGTACAGCAAGAGTAGCTCCACGATACCAAACATTGCATTTTCTATCAAAAAATGACTATACATATTTATTATATTATTGTATACCCTAACTTCTTACATACATAGTATTCATAGTAATAGTAATTGAAGCTTCTTTTTTTTTTTTTTTTTTTGATAGACGTTAATTGTCCGCGTTGCAGCGGCTTTTTTTTTAAATTCATTTCTCGTAATAACAATATAGAATATGTTTGAGACATCACCTCTGGTTTACCTACCTACTAATAATATCTCATGACTCATGACAATGGCAGATTTATTTATACCTAATAACTGTTTTTCTCCTTTTCTCAGTTTTCTAAGTAACCACTTAACATAGACATAAATTACCGCAAGGCGGCATATGGCACACACAGCTTACCTTTATCGACCTAGGTTTTAAATCATATCATAAGTTCATAAACAGGTTAAAGAGGTAATTACCATAGAACGTTATTATTGTACCTATATTAAGTAAATCTCGCAAAATTAGAGAAAAAGGAAAGGTTTGATATTAGGTATTAATCCTTTATAACGTCAGTCTGTAAATAGGCCGGATCGCCAAAATACTTGTAAAGTACTTTTGCATTAGGTACTATGTTTTTTTTTTTTTAAACAGAAAACAGATAAGTGTGAATATGTTCACTCATGCCTACATTTATTGGTTAATCCGATTGTAGATTATATTATAGAAACGAATAGTATTTGTATTTTGTAAAATTATATTAATTTTATTCGTACCTATTATGTATTTTATATAATAAACAAATACTTTGCTTATAATTAAATATTACCTTTAATTATAAGCAATCATGCAAGCCTCATCCAGTTACCAGAGATCTGTGTACTTTTATATATGTCGATGCAAGACGCTAGATAGGTACGTAAGATGCGGCAACCTATCTACCTACATTCCGCTTTTAATTTTGAATGTTTTGTTCGCATACTTCTCGTAATAATGTAGACAAATAAGTAACTCAAAAATATTGTTGTCTATATTTTCAACCAATAAAATAAAAGAAAAATAAATATAAGTATTACATCCGCTATCCAGTCACCGCAACACAAGCCTAGCCGCCCACCACGGGGCCAGATGGCGCTATGTGTTGCTCACAGAATTTATTTATTTATAAAACCTTTGCTTGTGTAGGTCTCCCTACTCCACATTGTACCACAAAACAGGCAATATTTGTAGATACATATTCACACGTTAAAAAAAATGTATTACATACCAGATACTGTGAGCAATTTGTCCAATCCAGCACTTCTGAATTTATTAGCTTAGTCGTCGTTATGGATCAAAATGATACAAATACTATAACTTTTACAAACCTCAAACGTTTATTAATTTTAAACAATAATATTTTGCACATAAATGCTCGCTTGTGAGTCGGCCCGTGCCTCTCACTCCAATGGCCGCCGACAGTACCGTCATTACCAAAACAACAAAATATATGAATCTACCTTTTTACTTTTAAAATGTTTAAATTTGAGTTCATAAATATAATCTTATTTCTTATAATTTTCGCTAATAATGCTATTGCTAACAAACAAAAGTCGTGTAATTGTAATTTTTTGTTATAGATTGTACCCGTAGTGTGTAAAATTGTTCCGTATTTTGTAATATAAATGATTTTAATTATAATTCACTACCAATCTATCATTCTTTAATAATAATTTAAGGAGTTGATGTGGCCTACGTTACAATATAAAAATAATTCAAAAATACTAACTTTTGCAAAAGCAGCTGACATCGTTATTGTTAAAATCGTTGTTACACTTTACAAATATGATACACGACTTACCCTATCGTAGATTAATACCAATTTTTGAAGTTTATCACTTAAAATCTCAATCAAAATACCAAAACAACAATTAGAACGTTTTCGAGATTCTGGCTAACTTTTGTTTAATATATTTGATACTTGCGGTGCCTTACATGGAAAAATATTTAATGTTGAATGCCAAAAGCGAGCTGATCAAATCATTGGGCTTTTACTTTCAACACCGGACCTTCAGATAGTCTAATAATTTCAACAACGTACATTGAAAAAGCGTACGCTCTAAAGGGTTTGCTTATAATCCCACCCTACTTGTAAAGATGAAGGAAACGGGAAATAATCTTTGGAATTCCAAATTATTTGCCAATATTGATATCGTCATTGAATAAAGGAGCTATCACATATCTGGAAAATCCTACAACAATGCTTTTCGACTATGAAAATCTTTTTAAAGTTTTAAACGTATTTTAACCTTACTTATTCAATTTTTTCTATTCAAACACGGAATTGAGGCTTATTTTGGCACCAGAAATAAACATGGATGCATTATTTTATTAATTCCATATCGTAATTGGTAAACCCAAATTCATAAATCTGTAAATTTAAAAGAAATTCTTTACGAAAATCTTGAATGTTATATCGCTCACAGAGGAGAAACCCGAGTATATTTCTTAGGTTTACCCTGTCACACTCAGGAAGTTGATAGGGCAGTAAAATTAGTTACTAACTGCAGCAACCCTGACCACAAAATCAGCCATCCAGGGTTTCATTAAAGCACAGATAGAATTGTGTAAACTTATACAACAATTTTGAAGGTAAGAAGAATTTTCGATTGGAATGAGAGGCCTATGAATTATTTTAATTAGTATTTTTTTCTCCCAAACTGTTATTTTTTATGAAAAAGAATCTATTATGGGTGATTTGAGTTAATATTTTTTCAATATTTACCTACATACAAAAAAATACTTATGTTTCAAGAAGCGTTAAGATTTAAGATTTTTTCGAAAGTTCAAAGTGAATCCGGAGGCAGAAGATAATGTCCAAATGGTATGAAACTTTATAAAACATCGTTTTTGATCACATAGCATATTTTAAGCACTATTACAAAGAAAAAAAACACAAAAAAAAAAATTTCCATACAACAGTGGCCCGGCCTAATAAATACATCAAAATAAAACCCCACCGAAATCTCCGCCACAGCATAACTTTGTATGATTTTCTTTCCGAAATTAAACTAATTTTTCGAGTTTAAGGGGAGAGTCTACCTGCTCTTTTCTCCATACAAACTTCACTAACGTAGTCGACTGTTTCTTCCCTGGATAAAGGAAAAATATTAGGAAAAATACGTTTATGCCATAAGTCTTATATCAGCTACGACCGACCACACGTTTTGATTTTTTTCATTTTCTAATTTTACGGAATTTCATTTACCTATATTCTAACTAGAAAATGAAAAAAACTAAAACGTAGGGGCTCAACGTTTCAAGACGTTTACAGGTCTCTTCTCCAGGATAGGCAAAAATAGAGTTTTGCCTATTTCAATCCAACATCGCGAAAACTAAAGAAAACTCTATGAATGTTCTCAAATTTCGACTTACGTCACCGTTTTAGAATTCAGATTCAGCATTTCAAAGAAAAGAATTACAATGTTAAAGCTATATTTAAATCAGCACATTAGTTATTCACTTTAATAAATTTCAAAGGTTTATTTATGAATGCTTTGATTACACCGACTTGTAATGAATTCCGATCGGCATTCGACGCATCTGGCTTCTGACTCAAAAATTAAATTAGTTTGAAGAAAAAACCTGCGAAATAAAAACTGCACACTTCGCCCCAAACTAAGTATTTAAGTTTCTAATATTTTTTTAAAATATTTTCATCTGTATAATTTTAAATAAGTTATTAGTTATAAATACTGACACGCCTAGAACAGGAACATTTTGTGGACGATTTAGATAGGAATTCGACTTTTAGCGGGAATCGAACTCGCAAGCTCACGGCAATACAGAAGTTAAAAGTAAAGTCGAAGTATATGCTAATTTTAATATTGGTTATTATATCAAACTAGCCGCAACCTACGGCGTTCACCCTCATTATCCGTGGGAATAACGGGATAAAAGTAAGATATACAAAAAACTTGACAGGTGTCAAGGAACACCCGGATGGAACGAAAGTATCGTTACAACTTTTGGTGTTAACTTTTTCCGTCTAGACCCCTTTCGCAACGCGCGATAAGGAACTTCGTTCCAATACATATTATACCTATAATTATTTCAGTTCTCCAGCTAAGTACCTATTTATGCTGTTGCTACAGGAAAATGGTGTAAATTTTCATTTTTAAATTTGTTTGTTTGGTGCTGCGTTACGCTGCGCCCTGTGATGTTGAAATTAAAATAAAGAATCTAGCCCCTGTTTCATAAAGCCGACAATCCGACTTTTATGTCAAGAACTGACTTATTTGTCAAATTGTCACGCTTAGGCTGTTTCATAAACGTGACAATTTTGTTTAAAAGCGATAGGTGAAACCTTGACATATTTTTAATTGTAGAACGCGTTTCATAAACGCGACATATGTCAAGAAAACGCGACAATTATGTCGCCGAAAATATGTCGGGTTCCGAGACAGAAGGGTAGGCGCCTGTCGCAAATGTCGGACAATTTTACAAATATGTCAATACGTCACGACAATTTTATGTTTCATAAAGCAGAATTGTCAAGTTTATCCCGACAAATTGTCACCTGTCACCTGTCGCACAAAAAGTTTTATGAAACAGAAAAATGTCAAATTGTCGCAAGTAAATTTTCCACCATGACAATTTTGTTGCCTGTCGGCTTTATGAAACAGAAAAATTGTCAAATTGTCGGTTCTCGACATAATTATGTCGCGCCTGTCGGATTGTCAGCTTTATGAAACAGGGGCCTGAACTAATAAACGCGGCGCGCATACGTTAACTAAATAACTTATTTAACGACCCAATTTCACTGCTCGCTAATGCAACTCGCAACTCGCTTCAATCTCATTTATGAATTTACTTTAGCTGAATAATGCAATGTTTTTTTGGAGTGAGATAATCATTTACATGGGTTTTACCATGTTACCAGAGCGGAGAGATGTAACATTGATACTGAGTTGTTGATTTTGTGGCCTGAAGTGTATGTTTGTAAGAGTGTGTTAGGAAATTAGGATTATTACTGATGTAAGTATAAAATACTAGCTGTGCCCCGCGGTTTCACCCGCGTAAGTCCCGATCCCGTAAGAATATCGGGATTAAAAGTAGCCTATGTTATTCAGGGTGAATGTAGCTTTCTAATGGTGAAGTAGTTTTTGAGTTAATAATTCATTACAAACAAACAGACACGCACACACACACACAATACAAATCGTTCCTCTATATAAAATTAGTGTACCTAGATCAAATAGGCACAAAATTCAGTGCGCTATGACCTGTCCAGCGACTTGTACCATGGAGGTTAGTGTAAAAAACCCACCCAATTTTCCATAAAATCATACCTAACGTGTGATAATTTACGTAATATTTATTTATATTTCAGCGGGTCATTTCCGAGATCCCTTTCCAAACGAGGTAAAAATGGCGACCCTCATTTAAATTTATAGCTTTATGTTACATTTCCTGTCATTTTATGTAGATAGATAGATAGAGAGCGGTAATGGGTCACTTACACGAGGCTGATTCTCGAGCCTTTTTACTAAGCCAGTCAGCTGGTGTGGCTCTAAAACCCTATAAAATATAACAGAACAGAACAGAATCGATTAAAAAATAGTTTATTTGGTCTAAAACACACATATATAACAAAAATGAAATGGAAATAAAAAATCCATTGCATTTTTGTAAATATCTATTTTATTCAACGAATAACGATTTTTCGTTTGTTCTTGTATTTTTCGTTCGTCCTGCAATTGCAAAAAAAACGATAATTGTGTAACGTCTGTGGAGTTTACAGTTAGTCTTTAAGTTTATGTGTATTCATTTGATGTTAGTCTTTGTGTTGTGTGTGGATTTGAAGTTAGTCCATTGATGGTTTTCTTTGAATTTGCTGTTAGTCAATAGGTTGCCAATGGATTTGAAGTTAGTCTATTTGTTGTCTATGAATGTGAAGTTAGTCCTATCAAAAATAATTATAGTAGAGTCATCTTCTTCTTCTTCTTTTCGTATAGTGGTGTGGCTCACCTATTGTTAGAGTTTTCAGGTTGCCCTAAGGCCTCTAACTTGATCTAACGACTGCTATCAGAGATGACAACCAGGACCAACTGTTTAACGTGCCTTTCGAAGCACGGAGCAGCTCGATAAAATGATTTTTTGCCTCACAAATTATCGGTGATTCAAATAAGGATCGCGCTAAGCGTTGCTTTACCCCATGCCGTTTAGGAGCGGCAGGTGCAGCTAGGCCAATAAGCTCCTCATTGTACAGTCATATTAGATAACATCGTTCGTCTGAAATTACCGATCGTTATTTCGTTTGAAGAAAGCAAGTAGACCCAGTTAGCCAATGCAAATAAGGGTAGGTAAAGGGATAACAAGGATAAAAACCACATTTAAATTAAGTGTAATCTATCTATTATATTATTATAATACTAGCTGACCCGGCAAACGTTGTTTTGCCTTATAAATTATAGATCGTAGCCGATTCTCAGACCTACTGAATACGCAACGCATATAAAATTTGGTAAAAATCGGTCGCGCCGTTTCGGAGGAGTACGGTAACTAACATTGTGACATGGAAATTTTATATATTAGAAGAAGAAGATGACTCCGCCTATGTTGACTCGTATGATGTAGGTAATTCACTGTTTAGTTTGTTTTTCTACACTAATATTATAAAGAGGAAAATTTAGATTTTTTGTGCGCGTGTGTGTGTGTGTGTCTGTATGTTTGTAATGAATAAACTCAAAAACTACTGTGCCAATTCCAAAATTTCTTTCACCTATAGAAAGCTACATTCACCCTGAGTAACATAGGCTACTTTTAATTCCGATATTCTCACGGAATCGGGACTTACGCGGGTGAAACCGTGGGACGCAGATAGTTTTTTCATAAAATAGTCACTTAGGTAGGTATAAATGACTTAACTTTACCTAATTATGATCTATTTTTCAGTGTAGGTACTTACCTCAAAAAGTTTGGCTTACAATTTTTATATCAAATTCATTTAAATACAAACTGATATCAAAAACTCCAAGTCGTCGTACTGGCTGTGTCCCGCGGTTACACCCGCTTAAGTCTCGACCCCGTGAAAACCCTTTCTTATCGGATGCCTACATCATATAAATAACACACTCTCCAAATTTCAGCTCTTTACTATCAGCAGTTTAGGCTGTGTGTTGCTCCATTAGTCAGTCAGTACAAAACATTTTATGGATATAGATATGGTAGAGTTTTAGATATCGTTCGCACCAAGTTTTAAGCTTAGATGAAAACAAAAATAGTAGAACCTGTATATTTTTACATTGCGTATTCGAAAAATGAGCTAGAAACACCTACATGCATTTTCATAAAATTTTTGTATTTAAAAACATTTGTCTTTAAGAATGATTCAGGCATTTGTAAATAAGCAAAAAGGCATTCTTATGGATTTCAAAAATATAATCGCAGTGTGACAGCACGTGCTCACGCGTTAACGGTTCGACATACGACTGAGGCTAGTTCCTCAGCTAGACGCAGTTTTATCGTCTCATTTTCCGAGACTAGGTACCGTATCTTTAGTTTTTTGTTTTAATCTCAGGTTGTAAGTAACTTCTCCGCCATTTTATCTTCAAACCGTTACCATGACAACGTACATACTAACCACCTACGTCCCGGAAACCATAACAATTTTTTATGGTTGAGTGTTTGGAAAATAGTAAAAATGATGGGTGATAAAACGGGGCATTGTTCGTTTTTGTAGCTAGACGAACAACGATTGCGTTATTATATTATTATTATGATTATTTTCTGTGGTTATTGAGACACGAGGAATTTCTGTGTAAATATATTACAGCAGTATTATTCTTTAAAAATCGAACATCACTACGTTAGTTACATTTTCCCGGGTCTTAGTCGCGTATTATTATTTATTTTCTTACCTCGACGTCTCAACCATGTTACAATGGTCTTGGTCACGAGGGGACTCCCGGGAAAATGTAACAATGTTAACAAATCGTGTGAATTAAATAGTTTATCACTTCTTTATTAGTCACGTCTTCACTCACATCCCGCTCATGGTTTCAAACTGAGCGGGGTGAATCAAGAATCAAGAATATTTATTGAATAACTGTGTACATTAAGGTGACATGGAAATGTGTTATAAGTATCAACAGTGTGTCCATCCCGGCCATACAATATTATAGTAACTTAATCTAAGTATTAGGTACTTCTAAATAAAAATTCATCATCAGCATTTCAGCTGTAAGAAGTCCACTGCTGGACATAAGCCTCCCTCATAGATTTCCAGAAGCTTCGGTGCCGTGCAATGTCGGTTACGAATAGCACTGCCCCCTCTCTTCCCGTGGGTGTCGTAAAAACCGACTAAGGGAAATATAGCAAAAGATGGGCAGCAGCACCTTCTTGTTCATAATACAAATTTTACTGCGCTCGCCAACCCGCCTGCCAAGCGTGGCGAGTATTGGCAAATCCCTTTATGGACAGAAAGTGCAACAAACGGCCCCGAGTTCCCGGCAGCCCCGCTAGCCCGGACTTCGGTAGCGGTCTCGGTAACGGCGGGGCTAGGGGTGCTAAGAATCCCCGGCAGTCGCCCGGCTACCAATCCAAAAGACAACTGGCCCTGGCAACACACAACATACGCACTTTGAGGACTGACGAGAAGATTGTTGAGCTGGAAGAAGAACTGAGCAAGTTACGGTGGGATATTTTGGGGTTGTCTGAAGTCCGTAGAGAGGGCCAGGACACGATAACTCTGAAATCTGGTAACCTGCTTTTCTACCGGGAGGGCGACCAACAGTCCCAAGGTGGTGTCGGATTTCTCGTCCACAAGTCCCTCATTAGCAACATCATTACCATCGACAGTGTGTCGAGCAGGGTCGCATACCTAACACTCAAAATATCTAAAAGGTACTCGCTGAAGGTCGTTCAGGTTTATGCGCCGACTTCGTCACACCCAGATGAGGAGGTAGAGTCTATGTATGAGGACATTAGTAGGGCCATACATACTAACAAAACTCACTTCAATGTTGTTATGGGGGACTTTAATGCGAGGCTGGGCAAGAGAAGCGATAATGAGTTGAAGGTGGGGAACTTCGGGTATGGGCAACGGAACCCTAGGGGACAGAGGCTGGCCGATTTTCTGGAGAAAGAAGGACTCTTTATGATGAATTCTTTCTTTCGGAAGCCGCCTCACAGGAAATGGACCTGGGTGAGCCCCGATGGTTCCACGAGAAACGAGATTGACTTCATTATGACCGACAAGAGACGAATATTCAATGACGTCTCAGTGATTCATAGGGTGAAAACCGGTAGTGATCACCTAATTGTGAGAGGCACATTGAATATAAACGTTAAACAAGAACGGTCTGGTTTAATGAAGTCCACGCTCCGACCTACTCGCGCTCAGATCGAAAACCCCGAGAGCTTTCAACTCGCTTTGATTGTCTAGAAGATCACGCGTCGGTGGACGAGATTAATAACAGGTTCGTGGAAACTGTCCATGCGGTCGGGTCCCAGTTCTTTAAGACTCGCCGTAATAGTAAAACTCAGAAGCTCTCCGACTACACTCTTAACCTTATGGCTGAACGACGCTCGCTGAGACTGCCGACCCCCGATGATGTTGAGTCACACAGGCAGCTTAATAGACGTATCTGGAAATCCTTGCGACACGATATTCGTATCTTTAATACTGCTCGTATTAAAGATACGATAGAGCGGAATAAAGGCTCCAAAGTGTTCGCAAGAGATATGTCTATTGGGCAAAGCCGAATGACAAAGCTGAAGCGGGATGATGGCAGTGTAGCGTCGACGAAAGCGGAAGTGTTGAGAGAAGTCGAAAAGTTCTATGGACGGCTCTACGATTCAGTGTTAAAAATTGTTAAAAAAAATAAAAATTGTTAATAAAAATTAACAATTTTTAATTATGTGAATTTAGATATACATTTTTTACTTTAAATAAATTATTCCACTACAAATAAGTTGCGAAGAATTTGACGCTTCGATGCGCTTCGACTCTGCGTTAATAATATAAATAGACCCTTACTTTCACACTATCAATATCCGAAGCATATTTATCGGAGGATCTCCTTACAGCGTAATAATTTGAACAACGTTGAAATCTGAACGTGTAATAATGACAGAGGCACTCAATGGCCCATACCCTACATTAGTTAGGTCAAGTCAACAACTCGACGAGAGCGATTTGTTCACTCACTTCGATGACAGAGGTGTGGATCGACCACAGTGTTGCATTATACAGATTGGCATCTGCATAGGTGAGTGGTCAATCTGACAATCTAGGTGAGTGGTTAATCTGTGAGTGCTTAACTATTCTGATGATAATCTATTCTGATGGGCAGTGCAGGAAGCAATGATCCTTCTATTCTGTAATGTCTAGTGTGGGCACTTTAATTACAAGTGTATCTAAATGTATAGTGTACCTACTAATAAAATTACCAGTCCTAAAAAGTCGAGACAAATTGTTTTAGATATTACTAGCTGACCCGGCGAACTTTGTACCACTATAGAGGCTTAAAAAAGAATCCTATTACCGTCTTCTGGTTCTAAGCTCCCCACCAATTTTTAGGCAAATTGGTTTTGTCGATTAATAGCGATTAATAGCGTAACTAACCCGACTTTCTTATTTATAGGTATGGATAGTTACCTATCTTTATTTGTGGAATATAAGGTAGCCCAGTTTTACAGGGTAGATCCAAATTGTAGTTTGACTGCCCGACTTCAGATCACTATGCTTTTTGGTTACAGTGCATGCAACGGTTACGGTTACAGCTCGCTAATGAGTACCCGGCATTAATTTCGACTTCGCGGGTACTATAAAAAGAAATAGTACTCGTGTATAACGCGCTACCAGTAAGTAATTGCGAGTTCGAATCCCACCGAGTACGAATTTTTAAAGCATTTGTTATTTTAACATTAAAATGTTATTTACACCAGTTTCCCTACTGCTAACTCTAGACTGTGTAAACCACTCTGAAAGTGTAGTACCAGTAACTTCGTACAATTTATTTCCGTAAGCTAACGTACGTTAGAGCGCGAATCAGATTAATATGTACTACTTATACTCAATTATTTTTAGTAGTCTATTTAGGGCGCTTTATCACGCCGACGAGTTCGAATAGTCAGGGCTATTTTGGTGCAGTTATCTTGCATTGAGATGTTATGGATTTTACTTTTGATCCCGATAAATTTGCAAGATAGGGATTTACGCGAGTGAAACCGGGGGCGAAGTTAGTATAATCTACACTTCTACACTAATGTTATAAAGAGGAAACATTTGTATTTTTGTGTGTGTGTGTGTGTATGTTTGTTGTGAATAAACTCAAAAACTACTGGGCCGATTTCAAAAATTCTTTCACCTGAAAGAAAGCTACATTCGGCCTGAGTAACATAGGCGTACTTTTGATCCCGATATTCCCACGGGATCGGAACTTACGCGGGTAAAACCGCGGGACGCAACTAGTTTAATAAATAAAAATATTGCCACCGGCTGGCAATAGATAGTTCCAAATTTTGATTGAGATCTTGTGAGATAAGTACACAATAAAAAACAGCAAACTCAGATAATTTTAGGACACGGAAAAGAGGTTGTTCTTTCTGTATAGAGAACACAAGTCAAATAGACCCTTAATAAACGATTACCTATAATGTAATTTAGGAAAATGTTTCATTATATTAAATAAATAAATATTGTATTGTAAACACCCGCATGCACCGACTAGGCGACTCTACTAATATTTGCCTCAAATATGAAGTTCCGCGACTACGTCGAAATAGTTGGAAGGTACCATGGTAGTATTAAACCACATACATACCTACTTGGTTGATTCTACCGCAGTAGTCGGTAGCGGTTGACGCTTTAGGGGTGTTCACTGTTCACAGCACTGAAATGAAACTATACAAGTACGCTGGAATTTCTATACTTACCATACAAAATGACATTAGATCTTTGTGCCTCCGGTGAGTGAGATGGAGATAGTGAGTGAGAGTTTTCCGACATTGGCATCGGACCGAAACGCTGTGAACCACTGACCTAAATTATATGGACAGGAGGTCTCGCACTGAATTTTGTGCCTATTTGATCTGCGCCATGTTGCGCTGTTGTCGCGCGTTTTCTATTGAAAGTCCATGGAACTAATAGTTCCGGAGACGATCACCATCACTTTCAATATGAAACGCATGACAACAGCGCAACAAGGCGCAGATCAAATAGGCATAGGTCGAGACCTTTACAGGTCTCTTCTTCAGGATATCTATCCAACATCGCGAATAGAAGAAAATCTAGACAGATATGTGAAGTCGTCGGTTTCGGACTAAAGCTGTCTGAGTAGCTTTTCTGAATAACCCATAAGTAGGGTAAAGAGGAATATGACAATTGGTCTATTTTGTAGCACATTAATTAAATTGACTATTTATGAATAGTAATTACGGAATAAGTTCAAATCCTCTTCGTAATATTTCTTGTTGGCAACCTTTCAAAACAATTAAGGGTATGTCTTACCGGAGGTCCGCCAATTTCGATAAAAAAAAAGAAACTGAATACGTACTCGTACTTCCCATTATTTAAAATTAATTGGAATTCCCATTTGTCGGTCTCTGTAGAGCGTTGGGCAAAGGCCCGACTGCAATGCAGAAGGTTGCGGGTTCGATATCCGCCGGCTGCAAGTATAGCCAGTAATAGCCTATCCTAAACAAACGTGGGCCCAATTGAACACTAACAAATTGTGAAAGGACGAATGGGCCCCGGTCCCAGTTTTTTTAGCTGGGGACGCTATAACATATATGCTTAGGTATTAGAGAACTGGGTTTGCTTGTTCCCAGTTTCGATGAATCCCTGACGGTTGCTCCTGGGAGTGGTCTGACGGTACAGCGGACCCCTCTCATTATACCCTTGTTGGTCACAGTTGGGGACGCTATAACATATATGCATAGGTTTAGAGAACTGGGTCCCGTTCGTTCCAGTTTCGAAGGGGACCATTCGCCCCCTGTTGTATTTTTGCGAAAACCAACTCTAAATAAAAATTCACGAGCGTCCGGGTAGCAATCACCTGAAGTCAATCTGATTTAAGTTCGCTGGCTGCTACCCTCAACTTTTATGACAAGTTAGAGTGAAGAAATTAAATTATTTATAACATCCTAAATTCCCTACGGTATGAGTTTAACACTTTGAAAATTCAATCTTTACATAAACTTTATACCAGCTCTTTCTTTACTCTATTTTTCTTAGATAATGTTATTCGGGTTTGTTCCATACTTGTTTTCTATGAAACATGATAAAGAAATATTATTTGTTATTTTAACCGACTTCAAAAAGGGAGAAGATTCGTACCTCACCGTTTTACAGCAGCCCTTTTTAGGGTTCCGTAGCCTAATAGCAACAAACGGAACCCTTAGAGATTCGAGCCACTTTTTTCCGAAACTATAAGAACTATACTGCTGAAACTTGGTATACAGATGTATTCTGTGAACCGCATTAAGATATTCACACAAAAATAAAAAAAAAACAATAAATTTTTAGAGTTAGAAAAAATTAGGTCCCCTTACTTAGAACTGAAACTCAAAAAAAAAAATTCATCAAACCCATACGTGTGGGGTATCTATGGATAGGTCTTCAAAAATAATATGGAGGTTTCTAATATCATTTTTTTCTACACTGAATAGTTTGCGCGACACACTTCCAAAGTGGTAAAATGTGTGTCCCCCTGTAACTTCTAAAATAATGGAATGATAAAACTAAAAAAAATATATGCAAACATCCAACGAAAATTGGTTTGAACGAGATCTAGTAAGTAGTTTTTTTTTAATACGTCATAAATCGTAAACCGCAATTTACCTTTCACTACAAAACATGTTGTATGTATTGACGACCTCGGTGGCGCGTCGTGCGAAAGCGCGACTGCAATGCAGGAGGTTGCGGGTTCGATTCCCGCCGGGTGCAAGTATTTATGCTTAAAAAATAAATATTTGTGTCTGGTCTGGGTGTCCCTCTATGTATAATATGTATGTATTTACAAAAGAAAAATAAATATAAGTATTATATCCGTTGTCTAGTCACCGTAACACAAGCTTAGTCGCTTACCACGGGGCTAGATGGCGCTGTGTGTTGTTCGGAGAAATTATTTATTTATTTATTTATTTATTGTACGGAACCCTTCGTGCGCGAGTCCGATTCGCACTTGGCAAGAGATTTGGAGATCCGAAAATAATGGAGTTACGTCTAAAACGAATCCTGTTTGAATTCATCATAATACCAACCAATGGAAATATAAATTCAAAGTAAACAGTCCGAGATTATATTTATCTGATCAATTCTTACCGTCGACTAAAAACTTTGTGTCGTCCGATACTTAGGTAACCTTATTGTGTTGCTGTTATTATCTAAACATTTCTAAAAGTAAACACCTTGTCCACTTTGTGTGCGTAAACATGCACACTTTGAAACTACAGTTTATTTTACTGGATTTTTTTACAAGGAGCTATGCATCGGCAAAAATTCGCACTCACCCGGCAAGCGAGGGTTCGATTTCTGTCATGGGAGAAGTTTTGATGATACATTTTTCACTGTAAAATATTTGTAGTAAAATGCCTTGTGCAATAAAAACAAAGAGAAATAATTAAAGAGTTTTTCTTTTTTTTTTCGTTTTCTTAGCAATAGGCAAGCAATTTATTTTTCTCGATATTTCCTCGCGAAAGAGAGACCTACACGGGTAAAACTGAAACTGGCAGAGCCAGTTTTATATCATACTCAGTTGCGCGCGAACTACTAGGTAGCTAACTTCATTTATTTTATGAAATGGGAATACAGGTCTGATAAGTTTGTTTGTATCGGCCAACTAGTTTGTCGGATACAAATCTGCGGTCTACGAAGCGTTTGACCGTTCAATCAACAAAGATAAATTCGGATGATAGATGAATTCAATTTCGGATACAGATTTTTAATATCAATATTTTATGAACAAAGAAAATCAAACATTTTGCAATGAATGACGTGTGTATTATAAAGAATAGGTATTTTAATACTAGTTGCTGTCCACGGATCTTTCTTTCTTTTCGTGTGGTCTCACCTAGTGTTAAAGTTGTGAGGTCGCCTTAAGGCCTCTAACTTGATCTAACGACTGCTATCAGAGACAACAACCGGAATTAATGAATGAATTATTTAATCAATAAATTCTTTATTTTTCTTAACTTATGTAAGTCCCGATCCTTTTGAAATATCCGGATAAAAACCTGACTACATTCGAAGTGCCATCACAATCGGCTCAGTATTTTTGAATCAGTTAATTTCAAAATAAAGTCAATTTTCGGTTATGAATCGTGTGGCAGTCAATCCTGAAGAAGGGACCTGGAAAGGTCTCGAAACGTTGAGCGTTGTAACAATGATAAAAGTAATAAACACCACGCGATTCAAACAGAAAAATGTCTTTAATTTCAATACAACATCGTGAAAACAGAAGAAAAATCTCAGTTAATTTGATCTACTCCCATCTAATACCAAAAAACTAATACCAAGTGGTATTTGTTTACTGTCGTATTTAACGAATACCTAAACAAGCTAACTGGTATGAAGTACAGTCAGTAATAAAAATGCTTTTCAATATTATTTACTTAAATTTGATTTGATTTGATTTGTAATCATATTACAGTGCCTACATACATAAGTACCTAATATAGTCTCCAAAAAGCAACAATTTAAAAATATCAATATCACAAACAATTACGGTTAGGATTTTTTTTATTATTTATAAATTAAAAACTTGTGTTTTTCTGAGATTTTATAATATGGACGACGAGTAAATTGTGTTCTAAATTCAAAATTCAAACAGCGTGAGTAAAAGTCGTTTTTATTCACTGTTTAGCGTGAATAAAATAAGCTTTTAAGAGTGGGAATGGTATAAAATAGTTTACGTTTTTGCAACTAATGACTAAATATTATTGAACTAGAGTTTAATTTAAAATAACTTTAATTTTTCTAAGCAATGACCGACGGTAATTTTTTTGTCAATTAGTTGGGCAGTTACGTACTTAATCCAATGATTTTTTATTACAGTTGGAGCAGCACATCGTTTTGTAGGTGGTTTCTTTTTTTCGACCTGAGCAGCAACCACTGCTTGTAAGTTTGCGTCCTCTTTCAGCGCTATTAAAAGCTGATATAAATTTGCATTTTTCGGCACAGTCGAATTTAATTTAAAATGCCATGATTCTGTTGCATTTGTTGTTCGATGCCTTTCACCATATACACACCAGGTGTTCACAAAATTCTCGTCTTCTAGCCATTGTGACACCATGTATAGTTGTTTAATTTTGCAGTTTCTTCTGTGTTAGGGTTGTCTTCCATGATATAGCACCAGCCTTCAGATATAAATTGTCGTGGAAGTAAAGGCAGGAAAAATGTAAGTCTTACATGTCTCCGGGTGATTTCATTTTTTGTTAAGTTTAACTCTTTTCCTTTTTTCCATACATTTTTACTGTAGTGAAAGTAGCACCCTTTAAGCACAACTGACGGAAAGACAGTCGAAATGGCGTTCATAGCGGCTTGTTCAAAATCTGTCAAAAATTTTGAGGGCTGCCATTCAGGAATCTTTTGTTTCAAAATTTCGAATAATAGTTTGTAAGTTTCTTCTTTTTTATTGTTTAGTAACACATAAATCAGAGGAATTATGCGAGTGTGATCTTCGTCACTTCCCAGATCTCCATGGATAGTATAGAGCTGTACAAATGGCGCAGGACAGGAATCGAACGTTCCGTCACATTCAAATAATTTTAGTTTTGGAATTTGCAATAGTTGATTTCGACTAGATAAAATTATTATTCTTGTGTTAGAAGACTCATCCTTATGATCATGAAATACAAAATCCTGAAATCGTTCTGGAATTTCTACTTCATTTACAGACTTGCACTTTATTCTTGACATACCAGCTTCCATGTTTCTTGCAGAATATAATTTTGATTTGAGGCTTCCAAACGATGGGATATTTTCCACCAAATTCATTTCACTATTACAGAACTGCGATTTAAATTTGTTGTAAATTCTTGGTATTGGGGTGAAATCAGAGTTTACGACTGTTTCTCGCAAGTTGTTTACCTTCCTTAACATTGTATTGTTAGTTTCATCGGGCTCACATCTATGATTTTTCTCATTGGAAATAATGCCGTCCTGCATAGACAACAAAATAACGTATTAAAATACTGGCTGACTGAACGGTCACTAATAATTTAAGTATGGTTAGTGAAATACCTTTAATTGCAAAGATCCACTGCAATCTTTAATCTTCACACATCTCCAATGGCTCCATCCATTTTTATTTTCTCTTTTTTTGTATACTGGTAACCAGCTCTCAACAGCACCAATCCATATCAACGTTAATGTTGCCGTATCAACGTTAATGTTGCCAAATGCTTCCGGATTACTTTCTCGCGTAAGAAAAATAATATTTTGTTTGAGTATAGTCTCAACAACTCCATCTTAAACTCATCTATTTCTGTCAGAGATCTTGGTGTTGTTTTTGATTCGAGGATGCAGATGACGGAACACATTGAAAAAATGGTAGCTAAAGCATATAAGAATCTTGGCTTTGTATTGCGTGTGACACGTCCTTTTTCTGACTGTGATTGCATTAAGGTTTTATATTATTCATATGTGCGCAGTGTTCTCGAATACTGCAGCAATGTTTGGAATCCGGACTACCTTACATACATACATAGCATTGAATGGATACAGGCTAAGTTCATAACAGCTTTAAACTACCGAACCCGTAGTTGCGACATGAGTTACGAGGAGTCTTGTAAGTTCCACAATTTGTTCAAACTCAGCGACAGGCGTGTCCATTTGCAGATGATGTTTCTGTACGACGTCTGTAATGGTCTCGTTAACAGTCCTGAGCTCGTAAACCTCTTTCTCCAGTTTAATACTCCAAAAAAACGCACTCGTCACGCACAGTATAAACTTTTTTCTGTTCCATTCTCCCACTGCAGATATGGTCAGAATTCGATTGTCAGCCGTTCACTTGCGACTTTCAACAATAAATTCCATGAGATCGACATCTTTCATGAGGGCAGAAGTAGGTTTAGGAGACTGGTGGGAGATCTTTTGGGTTGGTGATTCTTTTATTATTATTTTTACTTCTTTATCGTGATATTTCAATTTTTAATTATATTTTACTACAACACACTTTACACTTCCCCACACTCACATAATACGCATGGGGCTTGCGGTCATCCCCTGTCCAACTCTTTAGAGTCTGGTTTCTGGGGGATGGCCTGCATCTCAATTCGTAAATACACGCTACATTTTCACACTCAAACACACTCTCACACATATCATGTTTACACACCCGAGCTTACATATCTCAATCTCAATAATTCAATATTTATTTATTTTGTTGTGTTTCTGTAATTTTTATTTGTAATTTTATGTAAAATTTTCTTTTTAAAGCGACGTTAAATGTACCTAAGTAAAAAATGAGAATCTGTAATTGGCAGTAAGCTTTGTGTAAATGTATCATACGTTAGTTTTTAAGTGATGTTGGTTCTGTAATAAGCAAATAAAAAAAATAAAAAAAATCCACCATTTCTTTTTATAAAAGTCAATTCTCCGGTATTTCCCGAAGATGTAGAAGGCAGATTTTCAGTATTATCAGTCATTTCTAAAAAAATAAACTCATATCTATAACGGGAATTTATACTGGAACTTTACCTACTAATTAGTAGCGTCTAATTTTTATAAGTTGAACATTGGAATAAACAAACAATATTTTTTAAACATTGACATATTTAAGTAATGTTAAAGAAATAAACATAAAAAAAAACAAATAAGTATGTATACTCACTTTATAATTATTATCACTTTCACTGCGCGCGAGATATCACCGAAAACTTCAGAAAAGTACTGAGGAATTGTTATAATATCCCTTTGGAGTTAAAATAGTTAGGTAATAATAATAATATTTATGCAAGGACAACATTATTGTAACAAAAACCGACTTTATTTTCATCGGCTTAGCGTTCAATCCACCATAACAATAAGACATTCACTTGTACGGAGCGGGCGGGCGGCGTGAGCGCCGCCGGCAGCGGCGCGGGCGCTTCTCATTGATTGGTTCCTTCGGATTTGAAAACAATAGACCAACATACCCTTTTTCGCACGTAAAAAAAAGGCAAGTTATTCACTATCATATTATTATGGTACCTACTCGTAAGTAAAAATACCGGAGTGAGGTGAATATATAGAAAGGCTTAGGATTGTAGGTATTGATCATAATAAAAATATCATAATAAATTATTTGTACATTCTTGTGGAATAAACAAATTATTATTTTTAATTAATTAAATCATTCATTAGAAAACCAAATATATATTTTGTCGCTGACTGTACCAAAATATTTGTTTTGGTATTCGTTGGGAATAGATGTGGTACTTCATTTAAACATTTAAAAGAAATACCACTTGGTATTAGTTTTTTGGTATTAGGTGGGAATAGATCATTTTTAGTTCAACAACCCCGGTTAGTAGGTACCTACTTAGGTATATTTCATAACCCGAAACAATGTGATAAAAATGAATTTATTTTTCAACAAATGGTGTAGAAAAACGGAAATCTCGTTTAGAGCCTCCGCAAACTACAGACTTTTTATCGACGGATAGTTTAATGGGGCTGTTAATCAGTATGCATGTATGAAAAAATTTACTTGAAACGTAGGTAGGTAGGTACCTACTATAGTAATTATTATATGCAAAAGAAAAAAAAAAAGTATACCTATTAGTATTATATCCGCTGTCTAGTCACCGTAACATAAGCTTAGTAGCTTACCAGTAGGCTAGATGGCGCTGTGTGGTGTTCACAGAGTAATTTATTTATTACACTAGAGTGGCTTGCGGGCAGGTTCAGGGCAAGGCGGGTACAAAACACAAGTTTTCTCTCATACTTAAGGACAAGAAACTTATTATCGACGTACAGAACACAAAAAATGTTTTTTTGTTGTGAAATAAATGTTTTTCGCATGTTTAAGTTGTCTAAGTTGTAGTAGGTAGATGGTAAAATCCTTAAGCAAAGATTCAGCGTGTGAGTAAGCGACGCCACCCGGTGAACTAATTGGTTAAGTCGATACTAATACTGGATGTGTTCTTGGTTCGAATCCCGCTCAGCGTCCACGATGCGTTTGTAGATGTATTTTTCCATTAAATTCTTTCTTAGTCCAGGCTTAAGCACTTAAAAAAAATGGATAACAATTCCTAAATTGCTTTTTCTTTTGTATAAATATATCAAATTATACTCTAGCTCCCGATCCCGTGGGATCCCCAAAAACCATTTCTTAGTGAACCTACACACACCACAAAGAACACACTCTCCAAACGTCCTTAGAAGCAGCTGTGCGTTGATACATAGTCTGTCAGTCAATCAGTCGGGACCGGGACATTAAATTTGATGTACCTACCTATACATAGAGAGACACCCAGACAACAAATATAATAAAATTCAAAATAGATAATCTATGCCTTTCATTTTCTCTCGAATTACAATCGGCCGATGAAAACATTTTTCACCTGCAATGCAACTAGGTACTCACATATTTTTTTCACAACACCGACCTTCTGGGCGCGTGACATGAATTACTTTCACACATTTCACAGGCTTTCACGAACTTTCACGTTCTTTCACACGATTTGGTATACGTTCGGAGGATTTTGTATTTTCTGATACCTAATACCTACTTTGGGTTAAGTCAATTGATACTTATACTGTGTCTAGGAATCTTAGATCAATAATGTAAACATAGAACTGTCAATAACAAAGGAAAGAGTAAATAAAGAGTTGTTGCTTTCAAATAAATGTATTAGTTTTTGTTTACATTTTTGATCTAAGATATAGTAAGTACATATTTTTGATAAGCGGAGCTCATTGGCCTTGCTGTATCTGCCGATCTTGAATAGTCGTGCGGGTTAAGCAACGCTCGGCGCGGTCATTACTTGGATGGGTGACCGATTATTTGTGTGGCAGAAACTCATTTTCTCGAGCTTCGAAGCACGGGGGTGCTTCGAAAGGCACGTTAAGCAGTTGGTCCCGGTTGTTATCTCCGATAGCAGTCGTTAGGTCAAGTTAGAGGCCTTAGGGCGACCTGAAACACTCTAACACTAGGTGAGCCACACCACTATACGAAAAAAAGAAAGACCTACTTTTTGTCACACTGTATACTTAGATGTTTGGACACTTAGATCGCATTAGACGCAAAAACTACTAAACGGATTGCGATTAAACTTAAAATATAGATAGCTGGCAACCTAGAATAATACATAGGCTACTGTTATCCCGATATTCCCGCCGGATTAGGACTTACGCGGGTGAAAACGCGGGGCGCAGCTAGTCATAAAATAATTTCAAGTAGGTACCTATTTATAGAAGTAAGTAGGTATTACATATGGCTGCGTCCCACGTTTTCACCCGCGTAAGTCCCGATCCCGTGGGAGTATCGGGATCTAAGTGTCCAAACATCTAAGTATACCTACATTAGGGTGTCCCACGCTATAAGGGGTAATTTTATTTTGCGATTTTTGATACGCATACCCTCTATATTTTTTCGATATGATCCTAAATACCTAAATATGAAATATTATTACGATCTAACAAGGGTAAGCCGTGCCGACTTGACTTTGAAGTTTAGTTGATCAAATTAGTACTGTGGAATAGAGAGATTCAATTTTGAAATCCAAAAAACTAGTAAAAATTAAACCAAAATCCGTTTTCTTAATAATAATATTGAAATGACTTATTTTAAGGTTATTTTTCATATTTTATCATCATCATCATCATCCGAGCGATGTTTGCGGTTGCATACTTTTCTGGAGCCCGGGCTCCGCTTCCCTGCTTTTGCGTCTCCGCTTCGCATGATATTTGGCATCCCTGTTCTCTATTCCTGTAGGAAATAACAATAGTTAAACGTTCTTCTTTCGATTTTTCTGCATCTAGAGCAGGCAACAGCTTTCCATTCTAAGAACCATCACGACATCAGACACCTCATCTTGAAAATCAAGTTTTTTGGCTTTTGCACGTTCTTTTCGTTTGCGATTAGTAAGTTTTCTTTGAATTGAAAACTTACTAATAGCAAATTCGTCAACGTTATGGCCCAGAGCACTATCGAAGCTCTGGGCCATAACGTTGACGAACTTTGGCTTCGAGAATATATACTGAATCCCTCATGCTCAATTGACATCTATCTAAAGCGTCTACAAATTTTGGGGTAATGAAGTCTTTTCTCATTGATATTTTGACAGTTTTTACCTGCTCGTATGAGACTATAGTCCTCAAATCTTCTTTGGCTACCAGGCTCGTATAATACCATATCAATCATGTTTTGATAAAGGTTCTATCGATGACTTAGACGTTAGAGAATAATTTTAGTCGCCGAGTCTTGTCCGTTTCTCTTAATCCTTCAATATTTTATCAACATTAGCAAAATTTTGGAAAATCTAAAAGAAAATCATATTATCTTCATCATTTTTGTTAAGTTGCAATATATCGGCGTGTGCGATGTCAAGAAGTGGTTAAAATTAAATACAAATTACTGCCAACGCCGCTTAAAATTTTCTGTACTTTCCTTAGTATTTTTTGTCTTGCCACAGATGGTCAAAATTTCTTTACGCAGCTGCGTAGTTCAGTAATGCTTTTGTAGGTATTCTTGCCTTCTCCTAGAATAAAATGCACTCACGAATAGTAAGTTTTGCACTTTTATTGACAGTTAAATGCACTTCACAGATGTTATAGGTAAGTACAACAAAACTGCTAAAACTTGTCTATTTGAAGAATGTTTGGAACCCTTTATCTGGATGTTTTGAGACCTTCTAATAAAAATATATATGTATTTTTGGAGCTACGTAATTCCACTGACATGTTGGACGATGAAAAATAATAAGTCTAACCAAATCAAACGCTATTTTTAACTTTTCGATAGGAAGAGCGCGATCAACTAGGTAACTTCAGTACAATTAAGTACTGAAACATTGCGATGCAAGTCGGCACGGGTTACCGTTGATCAAATTGCATGAAATTTAACCTACACTAGTTTTGACATGATACAAATAAATTAAGAGGGTATGCGTTAAAAAATATCGACTTTGATTTTTTTGGGACACTCTAACCTACAGTGTGACAAAAAGTAGGTTTTTCTTTTTTTCGTATAGTGGTGTGGCTCACCTAGTGTTAGAGTTTTCAGGTCGCCCTAAGGCCTCTAACTTGACCTAACTAACGACTGCTATCTGAGATACCAAACGGGACCAACTGCTTAACGTGCTTTTCGAAGCACCCCCGTGCTTCGAAGCTCGAGAAAATGAGTTTCTGCCACACAAATAATCGGTCACCCATCCAAGTAATGACCACGCCGAGCGTTGCTTAACCCGCACGACCGTTTAAGACCGACAGGTGCAGCTAGGCCAATGAACTCCCCACAAAAAGTAGGTCTGTAAAGATATCAGCTTATACCTTTTGTCATACCAGATGATAATAATTCAATTTTCTCGCGGAATGTTGATCTCCATTTTTCCCAAAACCCTAAGGAAGGTTCTCAATTCGTAGCTTTATATGTCATACGGGATTTGATACGAAATATTTTCAAGTGTTTCCTACACATGAACGACAAGTTTTCTGAAAAAAGGTTTTCAAAATGTTTGCACTCGAAAGGACTTGAACCTGCAACCTTAAGCCGCGACCAGACATCGCGAGGCAAGCGTTGCGATTGGTTCGTCACGCATGCCTCAATCAGAGGCATGTGTGATTACATTTATGCATTTGTCCCACACGACACATGCTCAAGCTGAGCACGCAAACAACCACGCACAGGGTTCGTCAGTAGAACAATAGAAAATCACACAGAGCGCACGGCTCGTGCGCTCTGTGTGATTTTTCGTGGTACATGCCTCGCGATGTCTGTACGCGGCTTTACAAAATCGTTGTACCGCGCTATTCAATTGCGTCACAGGGGCCTTTTCGGCCGGAGATGAAATTAAGGATTGCATTTCTTCGTGTTTACGACTGAGGCACGTAGCGACATCTACAGGTAACCATTGCAGGTTTGTATTTTTTTATTTACACAGAAAAAATATTATAGGTATATTTATTTTTTATATATAAATGTAAGGTATGAATGTATCATTTATTATACATATGTATGTATTATTTATTTATATTTATATGTAATATGTATGTATTATTTATTTATTATGTTTATTATTATTTGTATGAATTCCATTACTATTTGTATGTGTTACACCATGACTACCTACCTTTTATCTTTCTTTACTTCTCGTCCATCCAAAGGTTGCCTGGAAGAGATCGCTTTAAGCGATAAGGCCGCCCATTGTGCCACCTAGATATAAGTTATTTTATGTATTTCTTTGAATTGTTTTTTTTTATATTGGTGTTACAATAAAGAATTAATCAATCAATCAATCAAAAAAATACAACATTGAGATGAGCCTTAATTTTTTATGTAAAAAAATAGGCGAGGGTAAACCTGATTGTTGGCGTGGCGATACCAGCCGTGGCGATACCAGCCGTGGCGACGCATTGCCACGCTATATGATGAAATATACTATACGTAGCAAATCGTGGTTTTATATCTGTCAGGCGTCCCGCGGTAGCACTCATTGTTGTTTCACATCAAAAAGATGTGAAACATCTACCTATAGGCCCAGGTAAACCTAAAAATTCACGTAGCGATACAGGCCATGGCGACTCCTCGCCACGCTATAAGTATACACGGTGCTCCGAGGAGAGGGTATTAAGCCGAAAGGGGGTTGTTCTAGAAGTCTAGGCGAACAACTTTTGTTCTACAAGTTTTAAAAATTCGAATTAGTTTTCGAAAATTTTGAATTTAAAGGTTGCATGAAAATCAGCTGTTTCTTAGAGTTTGAGGTCATTGGCCTTAAGGTGCCTTTTTATTTAGTTTGGACCACTACAATCTAAACATAATTGTCTTTTTTATTACAAAAACAGCTGTTTTTTTAGTGATACAACTTTAAAATTTTCGAAAAAAAAGTTCGAATTTCCAAAAGTCTTAAAATAAAAGTTGTTCGCCTAGACCTCTAGAACAACCCCCTTTCGGCTTAATACCCCCTCGTCGAAACATCCTGTATATACCTACCTATCTATATGATGGATGTATTTATTTTTAAGTGTTTTTACGTAGCTCGATATTTTGACAGTATTTCCAACTGACTTGTTCACGAGACTACCATCTTAAAACAACCACGCCATCTTAAAATATATAACAAGTTTTGTTTCGCATTTTGAATTACTTACCTAAATTTTAAAATCTACGATAGGTAACTTACCGTTTTATCCTAATGAAACTCCCCTTTCAAGATATCTGGAAGAAAGAAAAAGGTTGATAAATATAAATAATACACCAAAGAACGAAAAAAGTTCAAAATTAATGAGATGACGTCTACTCGTATCGTAAGTATAAGATGTAGGTATTTTTTATAAACTTACTAGCTGACCCGGCAAACGTTGTTTTGCCTTATAAATTATAGATAGTAGCCGATTCTCAGACCTACTGAATACGCATATAAAATTTGGTAAAAATCGGTAAAGCCGTTTCGGAGGAGTACGGTAACTAATGGAAATTTTGTATATTAGAAGAAGATACATAGGTAACACAGCGCAATCTAGCCCCAATTTATATCAAAAAAACTATTTATTGTGTGTTTTCGCCACGTTTTCGCGATGTTGGATTAAAATTACATAAAAAAAATATTTTATAAAAAAAAATGTTCCCTGAACTACCGCCATATCTTTTGAACGGGTTGCTTTCGCTCTTATTCATAGGCAAAGATCACATAGATTTCATATAAATATATTTATACAACACAACAAAGGGTCACCTGGGGTAAGTGCGGCTTTGGGGGAAGGTTTCATCGAAACTAATCTATAGGTACTAATATTATAAAGAGGAAACATTTGTATTTTTGTGTGAATGTGCGTATCTGAATGTGTGTTATAAATAAACTCAAAAACTACTGGCCCGATTTCAAAATCTTTTACCACTAAAAAGCTACATTCACCCTGAGTAACATAGGCTACTTTTGATCTCGATATTCCCACGGGATCAGTACCTACGCGGGTGAAACCGCGGAACGCAGCTAGTATTGTATATAATTGAAAGCCGCATTTACCCCAAATCCGCACTTACCCCAAATAACCTTATTTAGTATACGATTTACGTTTCATCTCTTTATCTGTACTTGCTCCTGAGAAAAAGGGTCTTGACAGACAGACGGGCGGACCATCGTGTGATTCTAAAAGGGTCTCGGCTTTCCCTCTTGAGATACGGAACCCTAAACCCACACGTTTTTTAGATTTGGCATTTTACCATTTTGGCGTCTATTTACCACTTAAATAAAACTACTAAACAAAGCTTCTTTTCGTGTAGTGGTGTGGCTCACCTACTGTTAAAGTTTTCAATCCTCTACAACTTGACTTAAAGACTGCCATCAGAGAAACCTTACTTATAAACGATGACTGTAACGATTGTCACTGTCTGTTAACTTTGAAACTTCTTGTCGCAGTAAAAGACAAAACGTTACATAAACTTAGTCAGCGTTTCTAAGTAAGGGGTACAATATCTCAGTATCTTTACCGGACTCGTATTTGTTTTACAATCCTTTAAAAACCACGTAAAACAGATTTTATGTCATCCCAAAGGAATTAAAACTACCTATAATACAGGTAGAAACCCCGCGATATCAACATAGATGAAAACATGATATTCTAACATTGCGTATTCGAAAAAATGAGCTAGAAATTGCATTTTCATAAAATTATTGTTTTTAAAAACATTTGTCTATAAGAATAAATCAGGCATTTGTAAATAAGCAAAAAGGCATTTTTTTACGGATGTCAAAAAGATAATCGCAGTGTAACAGCACGTGCTCACGCGGCAAAGGTTCGACATACGACTGATAATAATAATAATAATAAGCCCCCTAAAACCCAACCACACGCCCTGATCGACCACCTGATCATCGTAGGGGGCGGGCAACATATACATATAATTACTGGATGGCTAACGTGGCAATGGTAACCCATCAACAATGGAGACGAGAAGTAAAGGTAAACGTTTAGGACCGCTTCCCGGGGGCGATCGCCGGGGCACGCCTGGAGCCGATGCTGGGCGTTCCAGCATACGAACCATCGGTGGTAGAGAGTTGAGACGGCGGGCTCCTACCGGGTCACCCGAACAAAGTGACAGCCGACCATCACCCTCATCCCCATCATCCACTAAATCTCTTTTCTCTTCTATTCCTTCTTCTCCACCTTCTTATCTAAAACCTGTCACTAAACCATCTTCCGTTTCTTCTTCAACTCGCTCCCATACAAAATCACTAACCGAAAACGTTGCGCAGTCGTCGGCATCAACTGTCGATTTTACAGCGCCCGTTGAGGTTAAACGTACGCGTCAAAGATGGACCAAAGAAATGAATACCTTTATCCTGCGTACATACTATATTTTAACTTCATTAGAAAAAGACACCATTTCTTACTTAGCAGATTTACATAACAAATTTTGTGAGCGATTCCCAGATGTAGATGTTAGCAGACAACGAATAGGAGACCAACGTAGAGCCATAGAACGTAGTAAATTACTAAATACATCAGAAATAGCTACAATTAAGAAAGAAGCAGAAGAATATTTAAATAGTTTAGTTAAAGAAAGACCTAACACAACAGTTACAAATATATCACTTACACAAACATCGCAGCATCAAACACCAACAATCTTAAATACAGGACAGAGAATGCGGTGGAGTACAGAATTAAATGAAGAAATTATTAGAGGGTATTATAAAATAACAGCAATTGAAACCAACAAAACCGCATATAGAAAACTCCTTCACCAACATTTCATAACTAAATTTCCCCATCTTTCCCACGTTACAGAACAAAGAATTGCAGACCAAAGACGTTTAATTATGAACAATAAACTAATTGATGCTAACCGGTTAGAACAAATAAAATTAGAAGTCAGTAACAGTAACCCCATAATAGCCGAAACAATCAATAGTCAGAATTTAACATTAAATGATACAGCATCTACCACAAATATTAATATAGAAAACCCATCCGATATCCTAATTACAGAAACTATTCAACAAGAACAAATCCCAGAGAATATAGATCAGGACAATTTGAATATAGAGAGCACATTTAATGAAGCCTTAAATTATTTTAAAAGTACTGACCCGATGAATAGACCTTTCATACCTAAACAAAAAACCTCTAGAAAATTAGCGCAAATAATAAATTACATAAATAAAAACATTCTTCCCTTACATATCAATAGCGACACTTCTTTTGAAACACATCAGATGGTTTTATACACAGCAGCATGGTCAGCGGCAAAATCAAATGGTACCAGACTAATTATACCTCCACCGCCACCAAATATAGAACCACATAATAGAATTCATAAACCAAATTGGCAAAAGAGACTTGAAAGTAGAATCAGCAAATTAAGAAGGTATATAGGCAAAGTTACACATTACATAAATGGAAGTAGAAGCAGAACACTAACAAACGAAGTAAATTTTATTTTAGAACAATACAGACAGCACACAATACATGAAGAACCAAACACACAGCTTTCCCAATTTCTAGATACCCTCAAACAAAAACTATCAGTTTATAATAGCCGACTTAAAAGATATTTAGCCTGTACAGTTAGAAAAACTCAAAATAACCAGTTTAGTAATAGCGAAAGAAAATTTTATCAAAATCTTAGACATCAGACCACAAACGAAACTCAAAGAAACATGGACAACACGGGCACCCAATTACCGAATTCTACTGAACTGAAACAGTTTTGGGCTGGAATTTGGGAACATCCGATCACTCACAACGAAGAAGCACAGTGGATTCGAGAAGAACAAGTAACTCATGAAGCTACTGAACCGATGACGTTTGAAAATATACCGATGCAAACTTTTCAGTCTGTTCTCAAAAACCTACATAACTGGAAAGCGCCCGGCCCAGACAATATCCACAACTATTGGTACAAGAAGTTTACATATATTCAACCTTATTTATATCACCATATTAATAATTTCATTCAGAACCCTAATCAAATGCCTGCCTATATTACAGCCGGTATCACTTACATGTTGCCAAAAGATCCAAAAGATACAATCAACCCTGCCAAATACAGACCTATTACTTGTTTGCAAACCGTTTATAAAATCATAACTGCTTGTATATCTCATTCCATATTCAATCACCTACAATCACATTCCATACTGAAAGAGCAACAGAAAGGATCTAGAAAGTTAAGTCAAGGATGTAAGGAACAGCTTACCATAGATTCTGTTATTTTAAAACAAGTACAACAAAAGAAAAAAGACCTGTATACCTCATATATTGATTATAAAAAAGCCTTCGACTCCGTTCCGCACTCATGGTTAATAAAGATTCTTGAAATTTACAAAATACATCCTCAAATCATAACATTTCTCAAACAAGCTATATCAACTTGGACCACAAAATTAAAACTTACCCTAAACGCTAAGACCATCGAAACAGATAATATTCAAATTAAACGTGGTATTTTTCAAGGTGACACATTTAGCCCACTGTGGTTCTGTCTTGCTTTGAACCCCTTATCTAACATCTTAAATTCAACGGATTCCGGCTACATATTGCACAATAACTCTAACGAATCACAAAATAATACTTCACTCGATTTACATAAGTTTAAACTAAACCATTTACTGTTTATGGATGACATTAAATTATATTCAAGTACAGAGAAAGAATTAGAAAAATTATTAGAATTAACTGAAATGTTTTCACGGGACATAAAAATGGACTTTGGTATTGAAAAATGCAAAATCAACGCAATCAAAGCGGGACAGAATTATAATATGCACTACCAACTACAATCTGGCAATACAATAGAACCATTAGAGGAAAACGAAACATACAAATATTTAGGATACAATCAAGCGAAGTACATATTAGAAAAAGAAACCAAAACCAAACTTAAAAAACAATTTCAACATAGACTTAATAGTATCTTGAAAACCCATTTAACTTCAAAAAACCTTGTCAAGGCCATTAATACTTTCGCAATACCCATACTCACATATTCTTTTGGAATCATTAAATGGAATAAACACGACCTAAAACAACTACAACGTAAAATAAACACTACAATGACTAAATTCAGAAAACACCACCCTCGGGCTTGTGTACAGCGCCAAACGTTACCCCGATCTGAAGGAGGCCGAGGAATAATTGACATCCATAATCTACATAGTAAACAACTTACAAATCTCAGAAACTATTTTCATAAAAAAGCCGACATTTCAACTCTACATACAGCAATAACCCAAAACGATAAAAAGCTCACACCTCTAAACCTTAGCAACTGTAATACCCAACACTTAGAAAACCAAATAACACAAGAAACAAAAATAAATGAATGGACCCGTAAGGCTTTGCATGGAAGGCATCGCCACGATTTAAGCCAAAATAATGTCGATAAAGTTGCATCGAACGCCTGGCTAACTCGTGGCGAGCTCTTCCCGGAGACCGAAGGTTTCCTTATCGCGATCCAAGACCAAGTAATAGAGACCAGAAATTACCAAAAATATATCATTAAAAACCGCAACCTACCAACAGATTTATGTCGCCGCTGCAATAGCACTTCAGAGACAATACAGCACATTACAGGAGCGTGCCGGGCAATAGTACAGACCGATTACAAATACAGACACGATCAGGTAGCCAATATTATACATCAACAATTAGCTTTAAAACATAAGTTATTACCGCACAATATCGCAAAACCTTACTATAAATACACCCCTGACACCATTTTAGAAAATTCTACCCACAAATTATATTATGACAGAGCAATACTTACAGATAGGACGATACATTACAATAGACCAGATATCACATTAATAGATAAATCAAACAAGACTGCGTTACTCATAGATATAGCTGTACCCAATACCCATAACATTCAAAACACTATAACAGAAAAGCTCACCAAATATTTAGAACTAAAAGACGAAATTATGCGTATGTGGAAACTTCGCAGTGTCACAATAGTCCCTATTGTTCTCTCAACTACCGGTGTTATACCTAAGCAGCTGACCCAATCGTTAAATACACTTAATTTGCCTAGTTTTACAATAATTAATTTACAGAAAGCCGTAATTTTGAATACATGTAGGATTGTCAGAAATTTTTTACAAGTAGAGTCACAAAACAATCTTATTCACTTGGCTTAGGCCCGTGAAGAAGATTTTAAATAACCGGTGAATAGCCGAGCAAAGGAAAATATAAAAAGAAAATAATAATAATAAAATAATAATAAAAAGTTTATTGAAGTAAATTAAGTACACATCAGACTTACACAATAGGTATAACATTTTGCTGCAACATTATGGTCTAGAGAATATTGTGACAAATTGCTGATTCCTAAACTAAGACGTACTTGTATTTTAGGAATCAGTTTTTAATACAATTCATATTATTATGTACCCATTACTTAAAAATTATAAAAATCTGATTTATAACTTACAATTTAAACATGCAAAATAATTAAGTTTTATAATAACTATCTCATCAGCTGTAAAAAGTTTTCTGTTTCCTCATATGATTGAGTAAGCAACAATTTCTGGAGCTTATTCCTTACCTCCGTTTTATTTAAGCTAGAAATACATAAAGTTTTATTAAGTGAATTATAGAGCCTACGACTTGTCGCCCTAGACTGACACTTTGCAAATTCGGTTCTACATGGTGCTGGAGGGCAAGCCAAACTCCCAGATCGTATTGGAATATTTTTCCGTAGAGATGGTAAGTACGTATGCAGTCTGAGTACAACACAAAAAATAAACAATTGCCTAATATTCATACAGGGACAATCTCTGTACAGTTGCATAGTGGAAAATCTACGGGGTTTGAAGTAAGCCACTTTGAGGACAGCCCGTTGTGCTCTTTCTAGTTTTATCAAAATGGATTTGTGTGTGCCACCCCAGACAGAAATGCAGTACCTTAAAATAGATTGACATAGAGATATGTAAACAGTTTCCATCAATTTGGGAGTAGCAGAAAACCGAAGTGTTTTAAATATATAAATTAATTTTCTTACTCGTCCAGACATATAATCCACGTGTTGTCTCCAAGTAAGATTTTCGTCAACTACAACACCTAGGTATTTTATATGTGTGACTCTAGTTAGTGGCATACAGGTACAAGGCAAATCATTAGTTTCACATCTATGTGCTTTCAATATTCCCGAAGATGAGGGTGGTTTTACTGGAGAATGTGGTATACAGAAACGCACGAATTTGGTCTTGTCTAGGTTTAAAGTTAATAAGTTAGAAGAGAGCCAATCCATCACAATCCGCAATGCACACTCAGCGTTGTTTTTTGCACTATCCCAATTTGAACCATAAGCCAAGAGCACCGTGTCGTCAGCATAAGTATATATTTCACAGAAAGGTAGTTTTAATTGACATAAAGCATTTACGTAAACAAGAAACAAGGTTGGGCCCAAGATGCTTCCTTGGGGAACCCCATAGCAGATTGATTCTTCATCACTAACCTTCCCATTAATTTTAACTGATTGCGTACGGTTACTGAGATAATCTTTAAACATTTTTAGAGTTAACCCCCGTGCTCCAATGTTTTCAAGTTTTTTAAGAAGAATCGGGATAGAAACCGTGTCGAAAGCCTTAGACAGATCCAAAAATAGGCCATAGCATTTCATTTTATTATCCAGTTTCTCAGCAACTGACTCACTTAGGTTAGCTACAGCATCTTCAGTCGACAGACCAGGCCTAAATCCATACTGATTCGGCGATATAATATGATATTTAGCCAGGTAACCTGTCAGACATTTGTTTATGATTCGTTCCAGAATCTTAGCTAAGGCACTGAGCACTGAAATAGGTCTATAATTTGTAACACGATCTCTATCCCCACCCTTATGTATTGGTGTGACCAAAGCTTTTTTAAGCACATCCGGGAAAACCCCAGTCTCTATACAAAGATTGCAAATATAAGTAATTGGACTGATTAAAGATGGTAGGGATTGCTGAATAATTTTCGCAGGGATTGAGTCAGATCCAGTTGCACAATTACTGCGCAATGATTTAACCACTCCAATAATCTCTGCTTCAGTTACTGGTAGAATTACAAAAGAGTTGACAGGTGTATTCTCATCATATGGAAGTCTCAGATCTTGGCCAGTCGTAATTTGGGATGCCAAGACTTTACCAACATTGGCAAAAAATGCATTTACTGTATTAAGCGAGGCCTTCTCATTTTCTGAGATTTGTAAGAGTTCCACAGGATGATTGGATTTAGTGTTTCTTGAAGTTATCTGATTAATTAAATCCCAGGTTTTTTTAGGGTTGTTCTTAGCACTTTCAAACTCATTTTGTTCATAAAGATGTTTCAATTTCCTTAGCAGTAAATTACAAAAATTACGATAGCGTTTATAAGTGAGTTTCAGAATTGTATTTTCTGGATCACACCTATGTTTACGGTGCAATGTGTCCCGATTTCGAATGCATCGAAGTAAACCAGGGGTGATCCAAGGTTTTAATATTCTTGTCTTACTACTTATCTTTACAAGTTTGGAATTTTGGTTTATTATACTTTGTAAAGTTTTAATAAGCGTTTCCATAGCCACATTTGCATCCTTTTCCAGTAAAATCTTGTCATAGTTACTGTTACTGATGCATTTTGCAATAGATGGGTAGTCATGTCGTAGTTGGGTTCCTTTTTTGTACATTGAGTGTGTCACACGAGATAAGCGTAGTACAATTGGTAAATGGTCCGTTATGTGGGTTTCTAAGATGACAGCAGTAGCAGGTAAGTTTGTTTTAAGCAGAATATGATCCAAGCAATTATCGTTTCTAGTAGGATAATTATGTGCTGGTAATAAACCTAGTGATGCGGTGTATAGCATATACTTGTCAGAGTGACTATCTATATTGTTGTATAGTTTAATATCCACATTCATATCTCCAATCACAATTATATTTCTAAATGTGCTTAGATGTGACATCAAGTTACCTAAACTGGCATAGAAAAGCGATAGGTCATCATAAGATGGTGAGCGGTAAATACCTATGACAGCTGTGTCACCCACAGTGCATACCAGGCAGTTGGCATCTATAAATTTTGGTTCAAAAACTGTAAACCCAAGTCCCAGTCTAGTGTACATAAGAACTCCGTCATTCTGTAATATATTATTAGTGGTGCCATGTGTCTCATAACCGTCAATAATAGGGAAAATATCACATTTCCTAAGCCAACATTCACTAAAAACAATGATGTCAAACGTAACGCCTGCAACCGCAAGCAGTATTTTGAATTGGTCTATGTTTTTAGTTACGCTTCTAATATTTATATGAATGACTTTAATATAACTATTTGATTTATTCATAAACGCTAAACATTCATTGGGAACACACTTAAAAGAACGCGCAACGCCATAGTTATCAATTTCATTATTTAAGTCGTGCAGGTTTCTATCATGGGAAGCCATTTGTGTATATAAAAACTACCAACATGGCTTCCAACAAAACATTACCAGGATTAAAACAATAGACATAAAACAGCGCGTAATTACAATATTTTTCTATAACATCATAAAACTTTGTGAGAATAATAATTATTAAGTAGAAGAATATGTGACAAAGACATAGGATAATAATGCAATAGCAGAAATATATTTTAATTTTTAGATAAATCCTTGTAGGCAAATGGCACTTCAGACTTGCAACTATATTATTTTTATAGTTCCTAAAGTACCTATTTGCATGTACTAAATTAATTATAATAAAAACAATACTAGAATCGAAAATAATTTTGTCTAAAATATGATGAGACTTAAACAGAGCTAGTCACATATTTGACAATAAATCTAATAGACTTTGATGCGATTTTATAGTATGGACATTTTTATCATCAGCTGCTTTACGGATAAAGATTTTTCCATTCGAAGTCCAGCAAAACCTAAAACCATTTTTCTTGGAAAATTCGCGGGCCTCATAAAATAGCCTTTTTTGAGTCATCGGAAGGCGCTCGTCCACAAAAATTGGCTTCGTATCTCCAGGCAGGTCAAGCGATTTGGTACTAAGTTTTTTTTGTACAGTTTTGTTTTTGTTGAAAGCTCGGACACCATTAATTAAGTCAATTTTTGTACATACAGAAGCGAATTCCGTAACCACCGTCTTTACTGTGCCTGGTTTGCCGGGTAGGCGGTATAGGTCTCGAACGTCTGATTTTTCTAAATCAACCGACAGAACTTTCCCCAGCTGCGAGACAGCACGAAACAAATCATCAGGAGTTTCATTTTCTTTCGCAGGAAGGCCTCTTATCTCAACCGCCGATGATAGTGATTGTGTCTGAATATCTAGAAGCTGCTTTTCCAGTTTTAGTATACAGTTTCCTTGATCTCCTCGCTCCTTTTCCAGCAGTATTATTTTGTCTTTTATTTGCTCATAACTCTTATTTATGAATTCAATCGACTTGTCTATTTCCAAGTTAGTCTTTTGAATCTCCGTACACTTTGCCTTGAGGTCGGCCACCTCTGAGATAAGTTTACTCATAGATGAGTTTTGTTCAGTTTTCCATTCTTGAAGCATACTTAATAAATCATTTCTTAGTTTAGAAAACTCATTATTTGGGCTACCAGGGGACTCATGTGACTCAGTACGCATCCGTTTTTTACTTTGACTTCTTTTGTCTGGCCTGCTATTCCTTTCTTCCGCTACGGTAATCGAGTTAGATTGCTTAGCCTTACTACGTTGTTCCTTAGCCTTTGGTGAATTCGTAATATTCGACATTGTGTAGAAAGTAAGCAGTAGGTAGGTTCCACTTCAAAGTACTGCGTACGATGTGGTTGAATGTGAATGCACTAGTAAGTTCGCGAGAAGAATGTCGTAAGCGCCGTGAAATATGAGGCGCTTACGCGTTAGACTCCAAAGCACTTCGTTACAACACACGTCGGTATATTTTTGATTAAAATTGGTCTAGATTTCGATAGTTATGCACCAAAACACTTTTTCTATATTTGTAACTTGTAGAAAACCAGTTTATTAATACTTTTTCAAGTTTTTATGTCAATTTCATGCACTTTTTACACAGATTTGAAACATAATTTTACGGAGCAAAAACAACAGCTGTTTATCGTAGGTAATGGTGAAGATGAGGCTGTCTGAGTGCGTCAGCTAGACGCAGTTTTATTGTCTCATTTTCCGAGACTAGGTACCGTATCTTTAGTTTTTGTTTAAATCTAAGGATATCAAGTAAATTATTCACCGCAATACATTTTAGTGGCGTCTGAGAACCCTATTCTGTAGCGCTAAGGTGGTACCTATGCGTCGTAAAACCAACAATTTGTCTGGGGACAGACGTGAGCTGACGATGTAATTGGCTTTCTTTGTGCTGTCTTACGGCAGAGAGCTGAGATGCAATGCGATGTTGGTACAAGCGTAGTGGAAAGAAGTTATAGAATGCAAGCCTGCTTCTTTTCTAAAAAACCGGCCAAGAGCAAGTCGGACTCGCTCACGAAGGGTTCCGTACGGAACCCGAAAATAAATACTCGTGAACGCAACAAAGACGCAAATTTGCATTTTTCTTTACCACCGACTCCAGTTTATCACTAGATGGCGCCACTTTTCTTTCATCCGAGCGATGTTCCCTGTTGCATCCTTGATGGGAGCCCGGGGTCCGCTGAAACCCCAAATTATTTGGGGTCGGCACAGTAGGTAAGTCATCATTGACTATGCCTGGCCGCCTAAATGACACCAACCATAGTGGAAATAAGTAACAGAATGCAAGCTTGCTTCTTTTCCTAAAAAACTGGCCAAATGCAAGTCGGACTCGCTTACGAAAGGTTCCGAATCATTATCATAACTGGGTACGAAACCTTAAAAAATAAACACTGAAACAAGCGAAATCCGTGAACGCAAAAGAGCCCAGTTTTGGCGCCGTGTCAGAACGTTATGTAGTTGTAAAAATATATTTTAATTTTTGAGGTTAATTAATGCGATTTGTAGCATTTTTTTCACCCTAAAATCCTAAATGGTACTAATTAAACGTTTAACTAAACTACCGCCTCCGCCATTGCGTCTTCCATATTGCACAAACACGACAAAATAATCTATAAATGAGTTTCTATTACGAAAAACTCGAAAGTTCTCGTGCTTACCCGACCTCTTTGGTTCGATTTCAGCAATATAAATAGTTAGATTTCTTATTATGCAGGATGAATAAAAACTAAAAGTTTTCACAGGATAAAACTACAATTATGAATTATCGAATAGTGCTAAAACCGTTCAGACACGTCTATTTTTGGGCATTTTCTATATGGGCCTGGGCCCCTGGGAAAATGAACAATTTCCCTTATGTGACAGTTGGGCAACTGTACCTATAATACCAATTACTATAGGTAAACATAGTTACTTTAGTACAATCTGTCTTCTTAGAGCGAACTCAGCGGTCAGTTTTCAAATCGCTCCAGTGGTCGGCAGATAAGTTCAAAAATTTTGACGTGGAAGGGGAAAGTTCCTGCAGTACATTTCACATGCGACTTCTATAAAAATAGACTTCTGCTTCTGCGCATCCGCCATTTTTTTCAACTAATCTGCCGGCCACTGTACCAAGGTTTTTGTTATGAAGGTCGAACGCTGACCCAATGTTTACAATTAGTGTATGCGCCCGCGCCGCGCGCCGGTGGGCAGTGTTTAAAATTGAACCAAATGACGTTACTAAGTGGTAGCGAAATTAAACATAGACTCGTGATTAACAGCTGAGTAAGATTTAAAGAATCACAAAATAATTTCAAAAACTGAAGGGTTCCGTACCACTATCACCATCGGGTACGGAACCCTAAAATATACGTGAACGTAACGCAAACGTTAAACTTTATTTTACTACCAGCGCGAGTCTGTCACTCGCATCACTAGATGGCGGTAGTAGACAAAATACATCGCGGTATCGTTGCTTTTTTCAGTCCCTGAATCACGTTTGTTGTATGGGAGCCCATCTAAAATATTTGTTTTATATTATTTTTATTATTATAGTATTTGTTATTGTAGCGGCTACAGAAATACATCTTCTGTGAAAATTTCAACTGCCTAGCTATTACGGTTCATGAGATACAGCCTGGTGACAGACGGACAGACGGACAGACGGACAGCGAAGTCTCAGTAATAGGGTCGCGTTACCCTTTGGGTACGGAACCCTAAAAAGCACGATCACGAATGATTTCTGATAAAAAATACTTACCTACCTCAGATTGTGCCTAAAATAAATGTCCCCGAAATAATATAAAATAAAAAATAAATTATTAGTCAATATTTATCATCAACCCCCTTACTTATAAACGATGACTAAGTTTATGTAACGTTTGTCACTGTCTGCTAACTTTGAAACTTCATGTCACACAGTAAAAGACAAACGGTACATAGCTTATGCAGCTGTTTATAAGTAAGGGGCTATATTTACAAGTGGCCCTGTTTCTCGAAATAGCGTGAGCTGATGAACTTGACCTACTCCACACCTTTCCGAGAACAAAATATTACGCCTTAGTTCTTTGAAGTGCCTAATGAAAGGCACTTCTAACGATCCTCTTTGACTTTTTCCTAGTATCAAATCACCGAGTATTAATCCTACAGAGAAACAGCTTCATACAAGCCCGCAGCGTAGGTACTTCACTACATGCGCAGCTATGTGTGCGTGACCTCTGTCACCGACAGTGTGCCGACGGGTTCACGTACGTGAGCCGAGTAGGCTCTTCGGGCGGCCTCGGCAAACCCGAGCGGATAGCGGTGAGAAGTCACGCACACATAGCTGCGCATGTAGTAGAGTACCTACCGCCGCGGGCTTGCATGAAGCTGTTTATTTATCACAGAACACAAACTAAGACATTCATTCAAAAACAGTATAAGTAGGTACTTAATCTTTCTTCTTTCTTCTAATATATAAAATTTCCATGTCACAATGTTAGTTACCGTACTCCTCCGAAACGGCGCGACCGATTTTTACCAAATTTTATATGCGTATTCAGTAGGTCTGAGAATCGGCTACTATCTATAATTTATAAGGCAAAACAACGTTTGCCGGGTCAGCTATAATAACTAAATTCATGTTCCTACGATAGCTATGCACAACATTCAAATAAAATAGTTATGCTAAAAAGGAAAAAAACCCTAACCTACAATATTTTTGACTACACTTTTGTATATTGTGGCAAATTAGTGAAGACGTCTAATTCTTTACTTATATCATTATGAGCTCTGCTTCATCTAAACACAGGATCATTGTATGCTACATTGGTTGAACACATAGGGAGAGAAAACAACTGTTGCTCTGTAGGATTAATACTCGGTGACCAAATAGAAGGAGCTCGATCGAACTTTCCAATATAGTTAAAGAGTGCGCCGCAAAATTCCATACCGACTTGATACTGCGATGAAATGCACAATGCTGGTTTGTTTGATAGTCTCACGACGGAAATTGCCGAAAGTAAAAAAAAGAAAGTCATTTCCGGTTCGAAAAAGGAGGCGTTACTTTACCCATTTTGTACTGAATTTGGTTGGTGATATCTGTCAGTGTTTTTTTGCCGGAAGTGCTTGACAGACGCTCTCAAAGATGACCATCGTGACTCCTAAATATAGATACCAATCAGATATGAGCACAAATAAATACTATAAGAAAGTATTATCAGTGTATCATACTTTCTACTAATATTAAAAACGCGAAAGTTTGTAAGTATGTAATCTATGTCTGTATGTATGTGACTTTGTTACTCCTTTACGCAAAAATTACTGAACCGAGATCAGTATAATAATAAATAATAAGTCTCGGGATCGGGACTTATGCGAGTGAAACCGCAGCTATAGTAAATATACGGTATTTTTATAACATCGCATCGAGATATAGAGATAAATATTATATCCCTCGCGTAAGACAACAATAAATTGCTATAAATGCACCGTACACTATCTGACTTCAAAATGCACCTGCATTCTGCATTGCATCTTAAGAATAAGACGTATAATACTCGTACACTTAAAGCGAACCAAGCTAACATTGCACGTGAGTGTAATAAAACTAAGTGCTTTTAAATTGTAGAAGATTAGAAGTAGTAGTTATTTGATATTTTAATTGACTTTAAGCGAGAGGAGGTAACTCAATTCGAGTGTAATTTGCCAGGATAAAGAGAACTAAACAATTATTAAATAAATTAGAATACCTACTGCTTTTTCTGAAAAAATGCTTCCAAAAACTTTAGTAACCGGTGGGATTCGAACCCGCGACTATTGGTAATTCGAACCAACGCGTTTGACCGCTTCGCCACAGGTCAAACGCGTTTTCAAAAAAAGCAGTAGTATTTCCTAAGTGTTGATTATATAACACTAAAAAATAATGTTTATAAATAAGCATACAAAAAATAAAACGAAAAATCACAATCTTTAAGAACCCTGATCTTGCCTGAAAGAGATCGCCCCTAGGCGATAAGGCCGCCTTCAAGTTCTTCTGTGTAATATGTGTGTGTGTTATCGTTTAACTTAATTTAATCAAACATCGAGAAGCCAGAAGAAAAATTAATGTATGATATTGGTAGGTATATTACCACTCATTACCTCTAAATAGGTACTTACAGATTCCCAAACTTTACTTTAAATAATTTAGACAAATACTTACCTAAAATTAAAGACATTTTTCGGTTTAAATCGCGTGGTTTTTATTACTTTTAGGATTGTTACAAACGCTCAACGTTTCAAGACCTTTCCAGGTCTCTTCTTCAGGATAGACTAAGATGTGATTTGTCATTCTAATGTATTAAATAGTTACAGTCTTATTATTAAAAACTATTAAAATGTTATCAAAAACGTTCCTGTCTACGCAGGTTCCAAATTGCAATGATTATTATTTACTTAATTATTAAATTTTATTATTAAACTTTATTATTTAATTTTAACTCTATTACTTTTATTTACTTTATTATTATTTACATTTTATTTAGCCTAAGTGTCTTTAATTTCAATACAACATCGCGAAAACAGAAGAAGAATCTAAATACTTACCTACCTACCTAAATACCTAAATCAACACCTGTCTTAGCAAATCAGTCGTACAATATTCCCCACTCTAAGAGGGTCCTCCAGGATTATTTACCTAGATTAGCAGAGAACCCTTCGGTCGTGTTCAGTCCCTTACCCCGGAGCGACCGCGAAAGCTTTGTGTAAGTACGGGCACAGATTTCAAGAGAACTATTGTTTCAATTAAACCGATCTAAAATTGGAGTGACAAATGGTTTAATCTGAAATCTAAACCACTGTTTTTAGGGACATCAAACAAATTAATATATCTGGATTTTAGTTCTGTTTTCGAGGTGTTGGATTGAAATTAAACGCCGCCGTTTAAGATGACAGGCTACCTACTCTTTTCTCCATACAAACTTTACAAACGTAGTCGTCTGTTTCCGCCCTGGGAGGAAACGTTTGTATGGAGAGAGAGTAGGTAGACTGTCCTCTTAAATTGAGTGGTGCTTATTACTTTTAGAATTGTTTCAATGCTCAACGTTTCGAAACCTTTACAGTCTCTTCTTCAGAATTGACTGCCTTCACAATGCTAAAAGTAATAAACACCATATTCATTTATTAATGGATTGAGTTTAATTTCAAATTTTATTATTTCAGTGCACCTGTTCTTCTTTTCGTATAGTAGTGTGCCTCGCCTAGTGTTAGAGTTCTTCAGGTCGCCCTAAGGCCTCTAACTTGACCAAACGACTGCTAACTGAGATAACAACCGGGACCAACGGAAGGCTTAAGTGCCTTCCGAAGCATGTGGAGGTCGAGAAAATGTTTTTTTTTTGCCACACACATTATCGATCACTCATCCAAGTAATGAGCCAAGCCAAGCGTTGCTTAACCGGCACGACCGTTCAAGATCAGCAGGTACAGATGGGCCAACATTCTATAACTATAATGGCTTAACTATGCTTTAGCTCTGTTTAATTTATCTTGAAAATGGTTTAATTTTTTTTGAAAATTTCCCAGTTTGGATAAAGCTTTATTTCTTTCAAAAATACAAACAATTAGGCACTGAACCGTTTTTGAAGAAAAAAAATAACAGAGTCGAGGCATCTTTGAATTGTTTTGATTCTAGAATCCGTGTCCTGGAGTTTCATTTTTCATTATTATTACCTATGCATTGTACTTTCTTGATTTCGTATCTCAAAAGGTAAAACGAACCCTTAAAAGATCACTTTGATGTCCGTCCGTCCGTCTGTCAAGACCCTTTATCTCGGTAACGCGAGATAAGAGCGTTTGACCACTATCGCACCTGATACGCCCTGATAGTAAGTGATGATTGACGCGAAGAGACCGCGTCAGAAACTCCCCTATCAGGGGCAGCCTTCATGTCCGAGACATTGCAGACAAACTGCAAGAATGCCGCTTACGGTGGTACGGTCACGTTCTACGAAAACCGACTAGTTACGTGGGAACAAATGTCTTGCTATGGCGCCTCCGCCCGGCCGCGGCAGATTGGGAAGACCTAAGAAGTGCTGGCTTGACGTCGTAAGATCGGATATGCGTGCAAATGGCGTCACTACGCGGGATGCCGATGAGAGGTGGAGACGTAAAAGTAGGAAAGCGGACCCCGGGCTGAAAGAGGGATGCAACCGGGAACATCGTGAGCGATGATGATGATAAGACAGAGTTACATTCGCATTTACAATATTATAAGTATCTTACTTACTACATAGGCTTGAATTGAAAAACTAGAGCAACGAACGGTAATTTTACGCATATTTTGTTCGAGAGACTCCCGGAGCTGTTCAATTGAAAAAATGGCGATTAATGTATTTAGTTCAGATTATTAATAGTTCGGTCGAATCCACAGATATCTGAAAATAGGTCAAATCAAATCTAAATCAGAGAAACAACATCATCATCATCATTTCAGCTGTAAGAAGTCCACTGCTGGACATAAGCCTCCCTCATAGATTTCCAGATGCTTCGGTCATAAGTGGCCTGCATCCATCGTACCTACCTTTTTTTAACAAACAACACTGTTCATAAACTGCCAAAACTCCTGCAAATCCATTGGGCTATTATTCCAACACTGACAGTAGATAAGTTTTCAAAACAGGGTTACACTTAGATCATGTCTTTGTCTGTGTCCAGGACAAAATCGGCCATAAATAATACATTATCCCGACCCCCAGGGGACTGGTTTTGGACATTTTCGGGGTCTCCCTGGGGTGCAACCTTTTCCTGTTACTCGGCGCATCTATAGCTGTGAGATACAATAAGTAATATTGTTTACGACGCGGCGGTCGTGTCACGAATGAGTGCTCCAAGATTTTGGACGGTCTTAATTTCTGTATTTATATAGGTACCTACTCTTTTTTTCGACAACTTTTCGAAAATATGTTTTAAGCTATTGCATAGCTTTTATCGCGGGCTTTGAGCGCGGCGACCGAATGAAAAAATTCCGTAACGAAAATAAAACCTAACACCCCCCACTCCGCCTACCATGTTGCCATGGTTACCATGTAGCCCGGCCGAGCTACATGGTAACTATGGCAACATAGTACAAAATAAATAAATAATTATAATTGCATAAGTTGATAAAAATGCTATGCAATAGGTAGCTTTACCGCGGCAGTCTATTTATTTATTTTAATTGGTAGTTAGGTAAAGTACATTTCAAACAAAAGGTTATTAATATTTTAATCCGGCATTTTAATGAGCGTACTCGTATTCCACGTCACGTACTGAAGTTACATAGTTCGTAGTCTAGCCGGATATTCGGTCTTTTACCGGATGGCCGGATAAAAGTTAAAAATTTACATCCTTATCAATTTTGTGTAAAAAGTTACGGAATAACATTAAAAGTTTGATAGTAAAACTTTTATTGCGTTTACATTTTCATTTTACCGCCTTATTACAAAACGAAGACTAAGTTTTGACTATAGTTTAACTTCGTCTTAATACCCATGCACTGAGAATGTACCGATATTCATGAAAATAATTAATGTTACATTTAACAAAATAAGTAGGAAAAACAAAACCTGTAGGTACTAAATAATCAACATCTACACTAATATTATAAAGAGTAAAGATTTGTATTTGTGTGTGTGTGTGTGTGTGTCTGTTTGTTTGTAATGAATAAACTCAAAAACAACTGGACCGATTTCAAAAATTCTTTCATTATTAGAAAGCTATATTCACCCTGAGTAACATAGGCATACTTTTAATCCAGATATTCCCACGGGATCAGGACTTACGCGGGTGAAAACGCGGGACTTATATAATAAGTATATAACTCACTTATTACTGGTAATTAGTAATTAGTTGCTTGTTCTCCGTCAAACGTCACTTCTCCCCTCCCCAACCGCTACACAAAAAGGCTAATCTAATAACCACCCCTTAAGCCTTAAACTTATTATTTCCTTTATAAGTAAGGATATAGTGGATTATTCTGTCGCATTGTCTCCGATTGGTACTTACACTGGACATCATGAGATTTAAAATATTAGTACAGTAAAGGGAACATCTGATGAACCTTTTTGTTGAGCATATGACATAAAATCTATGTTACAAATTTTATTAAATAACGGGGTATTTACCAGAACCAATTTTAAACTTTGAACATTTCAATTCAATTCAATTCAATTCAATTCATTTATTGTCTGTAAGTCCAGGATTACAATATTTAGTTCTTAACATAATAATAAGTACGCTAGACCTCACCTTAATTTGGTATACAAACATAAAATTTAGTCCCTAGGTTAATTAATTAAATACATGAAAATTATAAATTAATAGCATTAAATGAATAGTTTGGGAATTGAAGTTAGTCAAATTTAATTAGTACAAAATAAGAATAATAAAAGTTAAAAATGTCAATAGCAAATTAATAATAATAGGTTATGTCAGGAAGTTTTTATCATCGAAAAATTGTTTAACATTGTAATAGCATTTCTGTATTAGTATCCTTTTAAGTACTAACCCAAATTCATTTATTTCCCATTTTATTTTAGAATTAACATATTACATACACAACACAAACAAATAAAAAATAAAAAAAGTCAATTAAATAACCCGCCCTTGATCGTACTCGGCGCAAAGGAGCCGAGGATGCTAGCGGCATTGCCTCGCTGTATGGGAAAACTTGGTAAATGTCCCATTACTTATTTAATAATAGATAAGATATATTTACACTCTATTTGATTAATACACCACATTATAAAAAATGATATTATATTATGTACATAGGTACAATTTGTAGTGACAACAACGATATAAGTTTAAATTCGTAAATAGAACATAATCTTCAAATATGTACCTAGGTAGGCTAGGTTGGTGGTTATATCCTTTATTGCCATAATGTTGAATTTTCCAAAATGTTGATTTCCTAAAATGTATTATTTTTTTGAAGATATTTGCAAAAAAAAGAAAACAAATGGTATTAACTCTTTCATTATCGCAATAGAACCTCATTTTCTGTTGGGCTATAGGATATGAAGATAAAGTCTATATAGGTATCAGAAAATTGGGTTTTTTTAAGGCGCCATTTTGAGGTGTATTCAAGAAAACTGTCTCTTTTCGTTTATAATAGTAAACTGTACAAAAAAATGTAATATTACCCCATAAACAAACAATTAATAGTTGTTCATAAAATTGATTTTACATCTAATGCTACTGAATTTGAAATATCTTAGTTGATCTGAGCTAATCTCCTAAGTAGGCCGTGTCAGAGTCCCTTTAACTCGGTAACTACTGACATCCTTGAGGTCGCAACATGTGACCTTACTCAAGGTCACACTATCTTTTGACACTGACACTGAGACATGCTTAGACTATGAATTCTTATCGAAAAATGAATAAAAAATAAAGACATTTTTCGGTTTGAATAGTGTGGTATTATTACTTTTAGCATTGTTACAACGATCAACCCTGAAGAAGAGACCAGTAAAGGTCACGAAACGGTGAGCGTTGTAACAATGCTAAAAGTAATAAACACCACGCGATTCAAACCGAAAAATGTCTTTCATTTCAATACAACATCGCTAAAACAGAATAAAAGTCTAAAAATATATAAATTAATAAATGAATAATGTTTATTTTAATAATTAAAAACTTCGGCATCGAATCGCATCGGGACCTCTAGAAGTAAGCAATTAACCCAGTACTTCTATCGATGTTTATCTAACTGCCCATATATTTATGTTAAAGACGATTGTTACACCGTGCCCATGTATGGGTCTATTGACCCAGTCCACGGCTCAGACATTACCCATTTATCAAGTAAATTGACTTAAAGGTGGAGAACAAGCTCTATTGCAATAAATACTAGGTTTTATTGCCTCATTTATGGGTTTTAATTTACGTTGAAAGGTTTTGTTGTAGGTATGTTGTGACGGGGTTTGCGTCATTATCATTTTTAACTTTATAATAAATATTAGCTGCGCCCCGCGGTTTCTCTCGCGTAAGACGCGATCCTGCAGGATTTACGGGATCAAAAGTATCCTACTTCGATCCCGATATTCCCGGATCGGGAAATACGCGGGTGAAACCGCGGGGCGTAGCTAGATATAGCTACGCCTTAATAAAAGAGAAACATAAGGTTGTTTAATAAAATAATGTAGGTACCTACCTACTGTTCAAAAACAAAAAAGTCTTGTCCTTAGTAATACAAGAATAATATACCTAAGTAATTTCTGGTAGGTAATCTATAAATGTGTTCTTAGGATTTCGTATTTCAAAACGTACCTAATAAAAAGAAAAACTTACTTAACCTAACGTATGGGTTCACTCGTTTGTCCGTCTGTAAAAAAAAAAGTTACTCAAATAATTCGGTGGCACTGTATGTAGGTTATTTTATGCTTTTTAAGCTATTGCATAGCTTTTATCGCGGGCTTTGAGCGCGGCCACCGAATCAAGAAAATCCGTAACGAAAATAAAACCTAACACCCCCCCACTCCGCCTACCATGTAGCTCGGCCGAGCGTTAGCTCGTATACAATAGCTTTACCGCGGCAGTCCCCGAGTGCCACACGTTTTTTTTTTATTTTGGGCCGAAACCGCGTCGAGTAATCTAGCTACTAAATAAATAATTGTACTATGTTCCTATCGTACCTTCGAGCTATTTGGAAAAACATGAAAAGAATAGAAAAGTGGTTGTAAATCGGCCGGCCGCAGGCCAACGTTATCCATTATTATTTTCTTTGTCAGTTTTTTTCTCTTTTTTTTTGTTTTTTAGACGTAGGTACTTCAAAAAAGGAGGACGCAATTTATCGCTTTTATGGTAGGTATACAGTGTGTTTCGGCAACGGTAATGTGTAAGCCGAAGCTGAAGCCAAAATATGTACCTAGGTACCTACTTTTGTATATTTAAAACTAGCTGCGCCCAGCTGTTTTACCCGCGTAACGTAAGTTCCGATGGGATTTACGGGTTCAAAAGTATCATAGATCCTTCTCCCGGTTCTAAGCTCCCCACCAATTTTCAGCTAAATCGGTTAAGCCATTCTTGAGTTATAAATGGTGTAACTAACACGACTTTATTTTTATATTATACTAGCTGACCCGGCAAACGTTGTTTTTCCTTATAAATTATAGATAGTAGCCGATTCTCAGACCTACTGAATACGTATACAAAATCTCATAAAAATCGGTCAAGCCGTTTCGGAGGAGTACGGTAACTAACACTGTGACATGGAAATTTTATATATTAGATAATTCAATTACAGATTTTATTATCGCTACAGATTTATAATATGTATAGATAGATGGAATTTTCAGGTAGGTAGGTACCTATTGCGAATTAGCTGGTAGTGGGGTATGAGATTCCGAAAATTAGCTTTATAATCTCAATAAATTTTAATACCAAAAATTGAAAAAAGAAAAGTAAAAAAAAACGGGTGGCACTTTGGGACTGCCGCGGTAAAGCTATTGCATAGCATTTTTTATCAATTTATGCAATTATAATTTTATTTTTATTTTGTACCACGTTGCCATGGTTACCATGGCCATGGCAACAATAGCTTAAAACATCATTTTTTTTCTAAATATAAAAATACATCAACAGTTAAAAAGAGCTTAGTATTTTAAAGCAAATAAAACCCATTTATAAATTAATTGGGTTCTAGATCTTCGCGTCTCAAAGTATCAATAACGGTTGTAAAATGCCATCCTTCGTTATATGATCACCAGTTTAAGTTGATACGTGAAAATTGTAGAGTCAAACCATTTTCCAAAGATCAAAGATGTCAAGTTACGCTGGTCAAGTACCGGTTTTGTTTGGCGAATGGATATAGGAAGCCTTAAATTAGGATATTTGAGATACTAAATTGATTTAGGAATAAGTTCTTGCGTTATTAATATGTCTGTTTGTGTTTTTACGTAAATATATGGCTGTGTTTTGTTATGTCTTGGAAACCTATTTTTTTTAAGATCACCGCTCACTGAGGTAGGTACTTTTTATTATTTATTATACATTTTGAAGATTTTTGTTCAAAAAGTAATGTGTCGAATTACGTCAAATATTACAATAATTAATAACAATACAATAAAATAGAATGTTTTTAAAAGGTTAAATTTAGGGCCCGAAAAAAACCTGGTTTTATACAAAGTAACACTTTTTGCCTTACCCTTCGAAATAAAAATGGAAGAAAAATAAACTATTTACTTTCTTTTTTGTGTGTTTTACGTCAAGGTGGCCAGTTCGATCTATGGAACTGACAATGGCCGTATGAATTTTAATGTTCCGAAGTTAAATTGGACGAAAACGCGCAGTAAAATCTCTAGAGACTATAAACTTAATTTCAAAAGTTTTTAAAAGTTCTGTAGATCAAAAAAGCTATTTTGATTTTTGCGAAACCTAAAAAAACAATGGTTGGCTGGAAGAGATCGCCCATAGGCGATAAGGCCCATTGTGGCACTATAGATTCAAGTTTTTATTTGTATAAACTGAATTTGTATTTTTTTGCATTAATCTTTCCATTTAGGTACCAAAATAGAGTTAGGTGGCGAATGGGCCCCTTCTAAACTGGGACCGGGATCCAGTCGCCACTGATATTTTTTGTTGAGGTCGACTGAACAATAAACAAACGTAGGCCCAGTCGACCCCTAACAAAAATTAAATATAAGTACCTACATTTTTTCAACTTTATTATTTTTCGGAACTTTCCCTTAACTTATCATTTTATCATATAAGAACCTATAAAATATCCAATAATAGTAAAGCTACACCAATAAAATCAACAATAACACTTCGACTAACAAAACCTAATAATGGTAGTCGAAGTAATAAACAAAAACAAAGCCAAAACATTCAATTTATCAGGGCAACATTAATTCAGTCTATTGTGGTTTAGATTAAATGGCGGAGAATTGTACAGATTGCTAAATTTCTCAAAATTAATTTATATTAGGTACTTTACTTATGTTTATTCGTAATGTTGATTTTAATGAAATGTTGTTCAATGAAATTTACACAAATAAATGTATTACAGTTTAGGAAATTGAGCCATCAGTCAGTATACAGTCACAATACAATCACACAGTCAGTCAACTGATTAAGCAATGCCTGGTACAGTCTTTCGTTGGATGGGTAAGCGATAATGCGAGTGGCCAAAAAAACATAATATTTCCCTCCTTTGGGCTTCTGCTCAGCACATTAAGCAGTTGGTCCCAGTTTTTATCTCCGATAGCAGTCGTTAGGTCAAGTTAGAGGCCTTAGGGCGACCTGACAACTCGAACATTAGGTGAGACACACCACTATACGGTTGTTATCTTGAATAGTAGTCGTTAGGTCAAGTTAGAGGCCTTAGGGCGACCTGACAACTCTAACCATACTATACGAAAAAAGAATGGAAGTCTAAATATTTTTTTACTTCAAAAAAAATAAATGAAATCTTCTTCTTTTCGTATAGTGGTGTGTCTCACCTAGTGTTAAAGTTTTCCGATCGCCCTAAGGCCTCTAACTTGACCTAACGACTGCTATCTGAGATAACAACCGGGACCAACTTTACGTGCCTTCCGAAGCACGGAGGAGCTCGAGAAAAGGAATTTCAGCCACACAAATTATCGGTCACCCATCCAAGTAATGACCACGCCAAGCGTTGCTTAACCCGCGCAACCGCTCATGATCGGCAGGTACAGCTAGGCCAATGAGCTCCTCAAATGAAATAAATTATTTCTATGAACATAATTGTCAACTGAAAATCAACACTAAGCTCTTTAATTAGGGTGAACCACACACAGGGTATATACTTTAGCAAATCACAGTTGACAAGACTACGACCAGCTCTGTCACAATTAAAATTATAAACCACTTTGTATGTTCGTCAAAATGGCACTCGCTTTTAGAAATTTGACAGTTTAATTATGTCTTTCCTTTACATGTGAATTTTGAATGTGTTAAATTTACGCGATAGAATCATTTTGGTTCATTACGTGATTTATATCGTAGATTAGATTAGGTACCTACGCGTAATTTTAGTTCTTATTTAATAATTGAAATGGTTTATATTTAATAATTGAATTAAATTGAATTAAGTTTATTTATATTTTGAAATTCATATGCCCATGCATTGTAATTGTAATTTTTTGGGGAAATAAATTATGACGATGATCTTTTTCTCACTTTCACCGTTTGACTTAATAAGTATTTTAAAAAAACGTTTTAATGCAAGAACAGCTTTAAATTCAGTAACAATCAAACGCTGTTTTATTCTAGATTATCCAGAAATCAAAATAATTGTATTTTTGTTATAACCTACCTAATAAATATTACTTACAAAAGCGTCTATTTGGTATTCCCTAAACAAAAAAAGAATATTTCTGTAATATTTTCCTTAGAAAGCATCATAAATTCATATTATTTTTACATTATGTGACAATTTTTGACACAACCAAAGGGAGTTAATATACCGGGAGAAGTCAAAGTTACTCGGTTTACGAATAAAAATGTTTGCTGTAAACGCGAGTTAAGTATACCTGTCTATTGTTTGTTTTGTTAGATTTTTTGATTGTGTCCTATTTTTATTTAATGTTCATCATGGTATAATTTCTCAGATAACTCTGGGTAACTTTGTCATTTAATTAAATACTGCCCCATGTATATAATAAAATGTATTTTTATTGTGACCTATTTTTTGAAGTTCATCATTATTATAGTGTCTCAGATAAATCTGGGTAACTTTGTCTTTCAATTAAATATTGGTCAGTTTATGTATGTATTTTGTGAGTAAGTGGGTAAATTTTGAATCAGTAGGTACCTAATACCCAATATCACATAACAAGTTTCTTTTTCTGTTAAAATAGGTAATTTTGTAAATACTAAAGTTGTGAAAAGTATAAAGAAAAGGTCAATAATATACCTACCTATAATTAAAGTAAAAAGTTAGCATTTAAGTTATCCGTATTAAACGTAATACTAATTCCTGACAATATCTATAAAATGCCTCAACATTAAATATTTGTTCTAGTTTACGGATATAGTTTTTGTCAAATAATTAGATTTCATGTTGACGTCCAAGGACAATGGCCAAGTCGGATAAGCTAACTTACATCATGGGACCTGCGATTTACAATAAGCTACCAGTAGCGGTTACCAGTGCGACATCAATATACAGTTTAAATCTGAAATTTTATTAAAAAAATGGCTTGAGCAGACTTTTTATGACATACGGGAATTTCTGAACGTGTAATGTACGATTTAGAATGATTTTTAAATATTATTATTATTTTAATGATTAATAATTATTTACGTGCAATGTATTTTATTTGATTTTTATAATTTAATTCTTATGGGACATGATGTATTAATATGAATTTCTTTTGGGTGTATAAGTAGTATATAATATTTTTATAAATTTTAATTAGTACTCACAATGTAATTAGGTATATGTAGTTTCTACTATGTTAAGAAATGACGTGTAAACATATTTTTTACAAATAAAATAACCATTGAACCATTGAACCATCTACGAGACTACCTACCTACTCCAGAAACTTATAAATTAATGAAATCTTTTAAAAATGAGCCCTATTCATACACATTTTCCTCTTTTAAAATCCATAAATAAATGATGTAATTTAATCAAATTTTATTAGATTTACATACAGGCAGGGTCAAACTTATTTAAGTTTGACCCTGCCTGTATGAAAGAATTTTCTTTATTACTGTTTTCTACAGATAGGTATAACATAATTCGCTTTGTTCTCCAGTCCATTTTCGACTGACATTTCAAATTTTATTCATCTGTTTCACCTATTGGACGCACTGACCACAATTTCATGGACAGGACATAGCGAACTGAATTTTGTGCCTATTTGTTCTTCGCCATATTGTGTTGCCGCGCACTTTTAATAGAAAACGCGCGACAACAGCACAACATGGCGGAGATTAAAATGTCATTTTTTGTATGGTATAGCAATTCCACCACACTTGTATAGATAGAGTTCAGTGATTGGACTAGTAGATAGTGTTTTTTTTCTTCCATTATAGACCCTGCACACAGCATACCAATATCACGTTTTTCAAGCTCAGAAAATAAAAGGTGTGCGTTATTTGTTTATTTGCGGTTCCCTGTCCATTAATTGGTTCAAGTTTAAATCAATTTGACCGATTTACCGAACAAGGTCAATGGGAACGTGACCGTTCGCCGACGGAGGAATTAAATGTCACTTTAGAAATGTACTTAACTAACTCTGCGGAGTTTTGACGGGAACGCCTTGAGGAAATGTGGTGCTGTATTTTCATTTTCGTGAAACCTTTACTAAGATTCTGAAATTTTAGATCAAAAAGGTAAGCAGAAAATTGATACATTTATTTGAAAGTGACAGCTTTTTATTTACATTCTCCTTTTGATATTGTTCTTTGTTTATATTTTTGATCTCAGAATCTGAAATAGACTATAGTTAAAATGCATGTAAATTGCTTAATTTTTGTCGCATATTAATCAACTTAGTTTCGTGAAAGTGGACTTTTCAGTTGCTTCAAAATCTTGTTAAGAGTTGTTGTAAATTATTAACTGCCATTAAAAACCCTCCTCGTCATTAATTGTAACTACGGCGACTTGATTGTTTTTGTGCCGGCTAATTCCCAAATGGCCATAATACTCGTAAGTTCATGACCGACAAAAACATAATAATAATTGATTTATTCACTTTAAATATGGCTTTAAGTACATACACATTTACATTGAGTATGTAGTTTATATTGGATGTCAGAAAGTATAAAAGTCCTTTACTATGCCAATATTTTTATGCCATCGCATTTCTGTCTATTCATAGCATTCAAGTTTAAAAAAACACGCAGTTAAAGAAATTTTCAATTAAGTTCAATGTTGTCATAAAATTTAATATTTTATCACTGTTTCCCAACTCTGTACAGTTACTGCACGTTTAAACAACTTTATGGAGTTGCAAAATTGACGTTGTTTGAAAAGAATAACTTGTTTTTTTAAACGTCTTATGAGTGTTTGGTATTTTGGTTTTATGGGAAAAGGACCGAATAAAATGTAACGCGGAAAATTGTACCGTAAACAAAATCAATTAAAGTCACTAGGGGAAAGTGCGGCTTATGGGGAAATGCGGCGATTTCGATTTACCGGACTTACAATTTTATAGATATTTTTTTCCGTTTTCGCGATGTTGGATACAAATTAGACTCATTTTTCGGTATTAATCGCCTGGTCAATCTGTAAAGGTTTCGAAACTTGAAGCGTTGAAACAATGCTAAAAGTATAAATACACAATAAAATTGTAAAAATTAAAAAAATCGGTTTCAATCGAGTAAAAGTGAAAAATAATGAATTTTTACAATTTTATTGTTAAATTGATAAAATCGCCATCTAGTCACAACATAGGTAGATATTTCTACTAACATGATTGGTCCGGTAAATTGAATTCGCCGCACTTTCCCCTGTGACCTTACGATCCAAAGTTTAGGCACTGTTTATCTGGCGCCTCGTCGATTGGTTTAGGAACATTCAAAAGTTATGTCATAAAGTTTTTGGGCCAAAGTATACCAGGTAGGTGTAGGTTGGATACGGCTATGACAGCCCAGGGTCTTACTGCAATTGTAAATGACGATAAAGAGTCGATAAGAGTTTCTCAGGTTTGCGCTGACTGTAAAAATATTGCTTAAATATTTGGTTATTTAGTTGTTAAAGCGGCAACAGAAATACATCTGTGAAAATTTCAACTGTCTAACTATCACGGTTTCTGAGATACAGCCTGGTTACAGACAGACAGGCAGCGAAGTCTCAGTAATAGGGTCCCGTTTTACCCTTTGGGTACGATACCCTACAAAATGCCTCTAGATATAAAACATATTTTACAGATTTATTTTACTAGAGATTGAAAAATTACCCTGAAAATGAATAAAGCAATAAATATATAAAATTTAATGTAGGTATGTACTTAAAATATTCCACAAGCAAAGATACTCGTAACTTTCCCGTTTTATGAAAACTTAACTCGTTTTTAACTACTTGGGAGGCTAAGTGGTGGGTATGGCGGTAATGACTTGGTTCTAACTTAGATGAAAACAAAAAGAGAAGATACCTTATATTCTAACTTTGTGTATTCGTAAATGAGCTAGAAACACCTACATGCAAATCACACCCCCACAGAAACATTTCCAATGTCATGTACGTTGTATGACAGAGATAGAGAGACGTTCCAAACTGCAGCGCAAATGAGATAGCAATCACGAGATAAAAGATAGAAAACGGTATTCATCGTCTTTCTATCTCTTATTTATAAATTTATTGTACCTATTTAAAAACATTTGTCCTTAAAAATTGATTTTAATTTAATGTTATTGGTTTATTTGAGTAATTACGCGTAAAATGTGATTCCAGACATTTTTTTCCCTGAATGATTCAGGCATTTGTAAAATGAGCAAGAAGGCATTCATGGATTTCAAAAAGATAATCGCAGTGAGACGGCACGTGCTCACGCGGCGACGGTTCGACATACAACTGAGGCTAGTGCGTCAGCTAGACGCAGTTTTACCGTCTCATTTGTTGAGTCTAGGTAACGTATCTGCTCTTTTTTGTTTTCATCTAAGAGTTATAATTTAAATTTTGCATGCAAAACATGGCAAGAACAATGTAACAACTTTTATGTAGGTACCTAGGTTTTTGAGCTAAGGTACGTGACGGTAGGATTCAATCTCGAAATATATTTTTTAGGGTCATGCCCTATTTTTCCCCGGCAGACACAATGTCCTAAGTGGCACGGTACGGTTTATATTATGATTTTTAAGTTTTTTATAATCACCCGAAGGGGACAGTCTACCTACTCTTTTCTCCATATACACTTTACAAACGTAGTCGACTGTTTCCTCCCTAGATAAAGACATTAGAAAAAATATTTTTATGCCACAAGTTCTATATCAGCCATGACCTACGTTTCGATTTTTTATTTTCTAATTTTTCTGAATTTTTTTTTAATTCTAAATAGAAAATGAAAAAAAGGGGCATGGTCATGGCTTATGGCATAAACATATTTGCTCTAATATCTTTATCTAGGGAGGAAACAGTCGACTACGTTTGTACGGAGAATGAGGAGGTAGACTAAATCGTCCTAACTTTTTTTGTTTTTGGTTGTAACACCACAAAATATTACATTCAACCCCAACCCTCAAAAAATCCTGTCGGTCCATGCGTCACACACCCTGTATATAAACCAAACTATTATGTAGTAGCTAAGAAATACCAAAACACCATCACGAACCTTCTCCCAAAATCACTTATTCGACATAATCAAGGTACCATTAATTCCTCCAACAAATTGAAGTTCGCTAACGACTTCGTCAGCGGGATGACATAAAAAATGATATTTTTCACCGAGACGACATAATGCTGGCTGTCGTGAATGAAGCTTAGCTGGTTTTACACGGACTAGTGTGGTGGGCATATTTTAATCTAATATTATAAAGAGGAAAGATTTGTGTGTGTGTGTGTCGTATGTTTGTTATGAATAAAATCAAAAACTACTGGATCGATTTCAACAATTCTACTCTACGCATACCTATTTGTTATTTTTTTTTTATTTATTTATTGTGTTCATGGTACCTATAGATATACCTACCTGAGTTTTGTTTCATGTGTACTATCTACCTATTTTTTCTTGTTGTTGTCTGAATAAATTTATTTTCTTTTCTTTTATTTAATACTAGCTGCGTCCCGCGGTTTCACCCGCATAGGTCCCGATCCTGGAAATATCGGGATCAAAAGTAGCTTATGTTACTCAAGGTGAATGTAGTTTTCTAATGGTGAAAGAATTTTTGAAATCGATTCAGTAGTTTTTAATTTATTCATCACAAACATACGACACACATACACACAAATTTTTTTTTTTTTCCTTATAATATTAGTGTAGAAGTCACAAAAATACAAATCTTTCCTCATTATAATATTAGTGTAGATGGTGTAAATGTCGAAGTGTAGATGTAGATTTCGCGTAGCAACACTTCCTTCCATGTAAACCGAGTTACTCCCGTAATTCCCTCGGATTCATGTCACGTGCTAATTTATATGAGAATTCGTTACCGAATTGATATTAAAGACTAAATCCGTCTGCAAACCGCTTCATTTAGGCTCCGACGCTTTATACGATTGTAATTTGACTTTTAATGTAACAGATGGAGCCATTACGTATCTTAGTACACAGAGGAGGAGGGGGTGGGGGAGAAGGGTAGTAAGGGGGAGGGGGGAGGGGGAGGAGGGGCTCATTGGCCTAGCTGCACCTGCCGATCCTGACGTGCGGGTTAAGCACGTTTGTTGCGGTCATTACTTGTATTGACCGAAAATTTGTGTGCAAAAAAATTTCTTTCTGTTTAGCAGTTGGTCCCGGCTGTTATCTCTGATTGCAGTCGTTAGGCCTAGTTAGAGGCTGCCGACCAGGGGCCGTATTACTCTAAATCACAATGGAATCTCAGTGGTTTCTCAGTGGAATGACAATAGTAGTGTCATGATATAGGACCCATACAGGATGCATAAGTACAAAATTTGCGTTATTGAATATTGTTCTTACAATATTCAATAACGCCAATTCTTAGTTCTTACAATAAAACCTATATTTCTTTGATATGAAGGACATCTAGAAAATCCGTGCCGAGTGAGAGTTACTAACCAGAGGTGTTTGTTTCGCCCGCACTATTGCCGTAACGAAGTTATATTTATTGATGGTCCCACTCACAATGTACATCCTTCCACACCCACAAATACACACACGTCTACACTCGCGAGTTTTTCATTTCAGTCAATCCTGAAAAAGGGACCTGCGAAGGTTTCGAAACGTTGAGCGTTGAAACAATGCTAAAAGTAATTTTATATTTTCCCGGGTCTTAATCGCGTGATTTTTACTTTTTAATTCTCTTACCTCGACGTTGCAACATGGTCGAAACGTCGAGGTAAGAGAATTAAAAAGTAAAAATCACGCGATTAAGACCTGGGAAAATATAAAATTAAGAGTTCCAATCGTGTTAGTTTAAAAAGTTTAATGCTAAAAGTAATAAACATCACGCGATCAAAACCGAAAAATGTCTTTAATTCCATAATATATTCTAAGTTCGGTGCACTCCATCGTGTATGGTTAATATATCGATGGTGGTTTCCAAGGTTACCTATCCTGCCATAAGAGTTTTGACAACTATTGAGAAGGCATTGAAACACGATTGTGGATCATAATATCCCCCCTGACACAAGGTGTGATACACCACTACACGAAGAAACAACAACAACAACAATACAATATTTATTTATTATTATGAAACTTATTAAACATTTTCCAAATTACATTATAAATCAGTACCACGCTAAGCACAGCTTGTATCGCAGTAACCGAGATACCAATATAAAAATGAAGATGACATTTAATAATTATTCATATAAATATATACCTTATTGACTAACATACCTACATACAGATAATATAAACTAAAATTAGAGTTTAGGGTTTTCTAAAATCGGACGCGCTTCCCAAAGCGGCGGTACACAATGCCAGCTTGCCAGAAGTCGGCAGAAAACAAGACATCTTTCACCGACGCTGGGAACCGGAGCACGAAGGATTTAAAGTTGGTTTTCCTTTGCGATTCCAGTTCTTCTAGCTCAAAAACACCCGAGACCGGAGCAAGCTTGTTGTTGGTCTTGATATAATCTTGAACATCCTTGCTAGATGTGTTCTTGCAGAACCGCGACAGATACATCGATATCACTGGTTCGGCAGCCTTCAGTGTGGACGAAGTAGCGGTGCCGCGAAGAAGAAAGACGAAGAAGACTACGCCTGTACTATGAAATCAAACGAAACGATTAGAAACTGAAGTGACAGTTTCACAGGCAGCGTAGTCTTATTAAAAGGATCCCGTTTTTACGCCTTGGGGAGGAAACTCTAAAAAGCCGCCAATTCTATTCATATATTCTTAATGTTCTTGTAAATTATAAAAATATATTACTAGCTGCATCCCGCGATTTCACCCGCGTAAGTGCCGATCCCGTGTGAATATTGGGTTTAAAAGTAGCCTATATTACTCCTCGATAATGTAGCTTCCTTTTGGTGAAATAATTTTTGAAATCGGTCCAGTAGTTTTTGAGTTTATTCATTTCAACCATACACACAAAAACACACGCACAAAAATTCTAATCTCCCTCTTTATAGTATTAGTGTAGATTATAGCTAAGGATGTGACGGGCTTTACGTAGTAAACCCAAAGGTGATACAAACCAATTTCTTATTTAACTTTAAATAAGCTAGGGAGATTAATCGGGCGATAGGGTAACCCACAAAATACGGGGTAACTTGAAAACTAAAGACTTTCCATGTAAAGGTTAACCCATTTACGGTACCAATAACGGATCGTAGTTCCGTAGGTTAATGTTTTAACCGATTTAACAATGGTTCTTGTTAGAAACTTCAACTATTAATTAGAACATTTTATAGGTTACTACGTCCCGTGGTTTGGTTTGAGTTAAGGGCCCTATTCTGAAAAACTGAAAATCCATGTCGGGCGCATCGAAAATTGTTGATTATTTCATGACGGAATGTCGTAGAACTTTTCTTTGTGTACAGATTGTAGGCGACATTGTTTCCGATATTTTAGTGCAGTTTCCATACAAATATGTCTAAACGTATTGAAGCCTATCGACATTTTAGCCAAATCAGTCATTTTTTGTCTAAAATTTGGATAGGCTTTGCACCAATAGGAGGTTCTTGTCTTAAAACTACACCAAAATGTAGGAAATAATGTCACCTACAATCTGTGCACAAAAAAAAGTTCTACGACATTCCGTCATGAAATAATCAACAATTTTCGATGAGCCCGACAGGGATTTTCAGTTTCAAGGTCGTTGGCGTATATACTCCTCTTAAGGCCTTTCACATCTGTGTTGTATTTATGTACAGCCTTATCTATACTTATCTACACTAATATCATAAAGAGGAAAGATTTGTATTTTTGTGTGTATGTATGTGTCGTATGTTTGTAATGAATAAACTGAAAAACTACTAAGTACATTCACCCTGAGTAACATAGGCTACTTTTGATCCCGATATTCCCACGAGATCGATTTCAAAAATTCTTTCACCAACAGAAAGTTACATTATCGATGGTACTTTTGATATCAATATTCCTACAGGATTGGGACTTACGCGGGTGAAACCACAGGACGAAGCTTGTTATTCTATAAAACTTACCTAAACATCGCTTCACTAGTCACTTTCATCTTCACTCACAATTCAAAACGAACTTGAATTCTCCATTTCGCTAAATAAAATAAAGTTGCCTTTATTCACATTTCAAGCATGCAATACGTAGGTACCAAATAGATTATTTTCATCTCACATTGCAATATTTTTTTTTTTTATTCATTAAATAATTATTTGAATATATTTTTTGTTTGTTTGTTTTTTAATAATAGTAACCAGGCACCGCGCCCACGAGAAAGGTAGGTAGGTAACCTAAACTGCCTAAATGTGCACAGGCCTGATGTTCGGAATCTGGATAGGTATTTCTCGAAAGTCTACTTACAATTCATCAAAATGAATGGGTTTAGCGTTACAGACAGACAAAACTCTCGCATTTAATTACTAAAGTTTTGTGTACCGGTCTGAGAAAATATTTAAAGGAAGAATACATCTTCAAAAACGGACCGCATACCCGAAACTGAGCGGGATTCGAACCACGCATATTTTTTAAATCCGACAGAAACGACCGAAAATCTACCGGCGGCGTCAGTGACACAATATCGGTCTTCGGTCTAACAAAATTGAAAAGTTTTTGATTTTTAGAAAAATTAGATACCTACATCTACAAAAACATAACATATACCCGATACTGAGCGGGATTCGAACCACCCATCTTTTTTCAATCTGGGAGAAACGACTCAGAATCCAGTCTACAAGCGCGACTACCAAAATCTACCAAAAATTAAGTCTTTTAGTCGAAAGAATTCTTAACAGTAACTGAAACTAAAAGTACTTGTAGGTAGGTACTATTTATCTATTCTGTGCTAAAAGGCAAACTTACCAAAAACTAGAGGTAAATATGTTGCGTGTAAAATGGGTAAAGTTGCAAGTTTCATTTACCCACGGTGACTCCAATTATATTTGCACATGACCTATTTTGTGTGAGAGCGTTGTATGAAACCGTATGTCTGTATGTAAACTAAACAAGTTCAACAAAACAATGCTTTTAACATTTTGTACGCGAACTATTATTTCAAAGAGTTACTTTATTTTGGGAATTGCGAGTTGTTTTGGTAAAGAGTACCTACTTTGCTCTGCTTTGTGCAGCGTAAGTTTTTAGCATAATAATAATATGAGGTAGGAATAGTTACATTTTCTGGGATCTTTATCGCGTATTATTATTTATTTTCGTATATTATCTCGACGTTTTAACCATGAGGACCGTGAGGGTCGTGCGTCCTCTTGCGGCCAAAATCATTGTAACATGGTTGAAACGTCGAGGTAAGAAAATAAATAATAATACGCGATAAAGATCCCAGAAAATGTAACTATACCTAAATGTAACTATAACGTATTTCGAAAACAATGTCATTTCTAAGTATTGTAGGAATTCAATGTAGAGAAAAAACCGGCCAAGTGCGAGTCGGACTCGCGCACGAAGGGTTCCGTACCATTATCTATACAACAGATTTTGTTTTGAAAAGTAAATTGCGGTTTACGATTTATGACGTTTAAAAAAAACTACTTACTAGATCTCATTCAAACCAATTTTCGTTGGTAGTTTGCAAAGTAATGTACATCATATTTTTTTTTTAGTTTTATCATTCTCTTATTTTAGAAGTTACAAGTTACACACATTTTACCACTTTGGAAGGGTCTCTCGCGCAAACTATACACTTTAGAAAAATATGACATTAGAAACCTCAATATAATTTTTGAAGACCTATCCATGGATTGGACACCCCACATGTATAGGTTTGACGAAAAAATTTTTTTTGAGTTTCAGTTTTAAGTATGGGGAAACCCAAAAATGTATTGTTTTTTTTTCTATTTTTGTGTGAAAATCTTAATGCGGTTTATCGAATACATCTACTTACCAAGTTTCAACAGTATAGCTCTTATAGTTTCGGAGAAAAGTGGCTGTGACATACGGACGGACGGACAGACGGACAGACAGACATGACGAATCTATAAGGGTTCCGTTTTTTGCCATTTGGCTACGGAACCCTAAAACAAAATCTTACTGTTAGCAATTTCTAGCAAAATAACCAATAATTAAAAAAAAAGTCTTTAGAAATAGAGACGAACTCAACTCCAATAATAAATATCAATTGAATAAACTAAAACCCCGCCGAAATCCCGCCGGGTACTAAAGTTTTTGTAAGCATTTTTTCAAAAAGTAGTATTCCTAAGTGTGGATTAACACTAAGAAATAATGTTTACATGAATAAACTAAGTTAGGTATTTCACCGTGTAACATAATATTTGAATATCGACTGTAATCAACGAAAATCAGAGATTTTGTTATTTATTTAGATTTCCCACTGGAGTTGGTCTAGCATTTCAAAACCGAGGTCGTCAAACTTCGTCATAAATAATATATTATAAACTAGCTGCTTCTCGCGGTTTCACCTGCGTAATTCCCGATCCCGTGGGAATATCGGGATCAAAAGCCTAAGTTATAGCCTAAGTTACTCAGGGTGAATGTAGCTTTCTAAAGGTGAAAGAATTTTTGAAATCGGTCGAGTAGTTTTTGAGTTTATTCATAACAACCACACAGACGCGCACACATACACACAACAAATACAAATCTTTCCTCACGCCGGATACTAAAGTTTTTGAAAGCATTTTTTCATAAAAGCAAAACTTTCCTCTTTATAATATTAGTATGTATTGATTTAGATTTAGCATTGAAGACCGAAAATTTAGGCAGAAATTTTGTCGGGCCACGCGCTGTGTAGGGTTTCGTAGTTTTCATAAAATAACACGGGTTGCAATTTGGAAAAAGTCGTAACAACTAACAACATTAACTATGTTCGAAATATCATTTTATATTTATTTCAATTTCACATTAAATTTCTAACCACTGCTTTGCTTAGCTATGATAATTTTCTTTTACACTTCATAGCTGACCCGGCGAACTTTCGCCTTAGAGGACAAAAAAACTAGCCAAGTGCGAGTCGGACTCGCGCACGCAAGGGTTCCGTACCACTATGACAATTGGATACGGAACCCTAAAATGAACACTAGACCAACTAATCCGTGAACGCAACACGAACGTAAAGTCTATCAGTAGATTGCGCTAGTGATAAAATTCATCGCGGTATCGTTTGCGTTTCATGTCAAAAATCACGTTTGTTGTATTAACTATTGTATTGAGCCCTTAAATATTTGTTTTCTTTTGTTTTTAGTATTCTAGTATTCTGGTTCTGGTTCTGGATTCTTTTTAGTACTCTTAGTTTAGTAAACTGGCGTACTCCAGTCGGAGTACGCCAGTTTTCGCTTGTTACCTTGATTTGTCAAAAGCCTTTGACTTGGTATGCTATGACAAGCTGTGGCAGAAGTTAAATGGTGAGACTGGGGTACCACAAGAGGTCATATCATTGTTTAGGTATTGGTATGGTAACCAACGAAATAGGGTGCGGTGGGCAGATGCGCATTCGGACGTGTATGGGTTGGAGTGCGGGGTAAGACAGGGGGGGTTGAGCTCGCCTCGCCTCTTCAACCTATACATGAACGGGCTCATCGGTGAGCTCAGTGGGGCTGGAGTCGGCTGTTCCATAGATGGGGTGAGCATTAACAACATAAGTTACGCTGACGATATGGTCCTACTGGGCCCATCGATTGGAGCGATTCGCAAGCTATTGTGCATCTGTGAGTCGTACGCGGAAGCCCATGGGCTCAGATACAACGCGAAGAAGAGTGAGTTCATGGTATTCAAAGCAGGTAACAAATGCTATACTCAAATTCCTCCTGTAACTCTGTGCGGTACGCGTTTGAACAAAGTCAGTTCATTTAAGTATCTGGGTCACTGGGTGACCGATGATCTATGTGACAGTAAGGACATCGAGAGGGAGCGCAGGGCCCTGTCCATCCGGTGTAATATGCTGGCTCGCAGGTTTGCACGTTGTACGAGACAAGTCAAGATTACTTTATTTAGGGCATATTGCCAGACTTTCTACACGTGCAGCCTGTGGACTAGCTTTACAAAACGGGAGTACAGGGATCTGCGTATCCAGTACAACAATGCGTTTAGGATACTGGTAGGGTTCCCACGTTTTTGTAGTGCTTCCGCTATGTTTGCTGAGGCGCATACTGACGATTTTTACGCTGTAATCAGAAAAAGGTGCGCCTCGCTATTAAGGCGTCAGCGTGGTAGCCCGAATGGTATCCTGAGCGTATTGTCCGATCGATGGGACTCGCCGATGCTAAAGAGGTGGATGCAGCTGCACGCCAGCGGTCCTTCTTACATTTAATATTTATTTTTATACTAGCTGCGCCCGCGGTTTCACCCGCGTAAGTCCCGATCCCGCGGGATTAACGGGATCAAAAGTAGCCTATGTCCTTCTCCAAGGTCCTATCTATCTCTATACCAAAATTCATCAATATCGGTTCAGCGGTTTAGGCGTGAAAGCGTAACAGACAGACAGACAGAGTTACTTTCGCATTTATAATATTAGTAAGATTATTTTGGTGACATAATTTTTTGTTTTTATTTTCTTTTATATTTATTTTTATTTGCTCTTATTCTAGTGGACATTTCTATTTAATTTTGAATCAATTTGACATAAATTCATAACTTTATTTAATTATTATTTGACATTAATTTAAAACTTTATTTTATTATTATTTGGCATTAACTTAAAACTTTATTTTATTACTATTTGACATTAATTTAAAACTTGTTTTTATTATTATTTGACATTCATTTAAAACTTTTATTATTTTTCGACATTAATTTAAAACTTTATTTTATTATTAAGATAGAAATTATTTGTAATTTGTAATGTTTTTTTTTTTATATGGATGTATTATCTGAAATAAACGAATTGAATTGAATTGAATTTCTTGTTATAGCGGCAACGAAAATACATCATCTGTAAAGTCAAATTTCAACCTTCTAGCTATTATGGTTCATGAGATACGGACAGACGGACGGACAGAGAAAAATCAGTAATAGGGTCCCGTTTTTACCCTTTAGGTACGGAACCCTAAAAAGTATTATAAATACTCGAACTCTAAAATAAAAAATCTTAATGCGGTTCACCGAATACCTTCATCTACTTACCAAGTTTCAACAGTTATAGCTCTTATAGTTTCGGAAAAAAGTGGCTGTGACATACGGACGGACGGAAGGACAAACAGACAGACATGACGAATCTATATAAGGGCTCCGTTTTTTGCCATTTGGCTACGGAACCCTAAAAAATGTTTTTACAAAACCCACAACGATTTCAAAAGAGCAAAGCGAAAAAACTCATGATAAAATCACAGATGATGTATTTCGGTTGCCGCTATAACAACAAAACAGAATAAAATAAATATTTAAGTGGGACTCATATATGTACAAGAAACGTGATTATTTTTTGTGATTTTTAAATTAACCTTTGTAATGAAAAAGGATATTTTTATAACGAATACATTTCGTTTTAGCTGAAAGTAGGTAGGTATTCAAATGGAGCCACGGAACCACAAACGCACGTCAAACGCCAACCCATCTCTGAATATACCTAAATATTTTCTTTCAACGAATATAGGTAAGTAAGTATACCTAATAGTGATGGGCCGACTACTCGGCAATTTTACCGACTAGTCGGTAGGTGACGACTACTCGGCAAATTGTGCCGACTAGTTGTCAAGTAAAAATTATGCAATAAAACCAACATTTATTAAATTAGTAGTTACATTTGGAAGGTGGGTAGTCATTAAAACCAACCAGGGTCCTTAAAATGTTTTAACCATACTTCAGCTCTTCTTTGTTTTTTCGAAAACGGTTCAACCATTTTCGAAGTTTGGTAAGGTTTCGCCACAGTTTTCGAAGTGCCAATTCTTGCATAATTACAATTACAAACAATTGGCAAGTGGTCGTTTGAGAGATATTTATCTCTGCATTATGAAGAATTCCATTGGCGACTAATCGGCCGACTAGTCGGCAATTTTAAGACCGACTAGTCGGCTAGTCTGCTAGTCGGCAAAAGGCGTAGCCCGTCTCTAATACCTACCTACCTACCATTTTATGATATTCTAGAGAAAAATCAAATTGTTTGTCTTTTTAACCGACTTCAAAAATCGGAGGAGGTCTTCAATTTGACCGTTTATATTATTTATTTTATATATTCTGGCTGTTCGCAAATATGTATACCTAGTCCTTCACGCAAACACTACTGAACTGATTGTGTTGAAACTGGGTACCTATAGGTACAGATAGATGGAGAGGATTAACACATAGGCTGTTTATTATATCCATATTATAGCAAGATCGGAACTCTCTCTAATAAAATAAAATTAAAAATAAATACATTAGTTTATTAAACAAGAAATATTACAAATGGATAAACATATTAAAAATAGCTGCGTCCCGCGGTTTCACCCGCGTAAGTCCCAGTCCTGTGGGAGTGTCGGGATGAAAAGCAGCCTATGTTACTCAGGGTGAATGTAGCTTTTTTATGGTGAAAGAATTTTTGAAATCGGTCTAGTAGTTTTTTAAGTTTATTCATAACAAACATACAGACTCACACACACACTCACAAATATATATCTTTCCTCTTTATAATATTATAGTATAGACAAGCGGACTTTTCCTGTAGGTATATCGCTCTCGATATACCTACAGGAAAAGTCCGCTCCAGAAATAATTTCTAAAAGAACATTACATTAAAACCGCAGGCCGCTGCTAGTAAATCATAATTAAAGTTTTTCAATTATAACTTAGTTATATTGTAGGTAGGTATCTAAAATATCTACCTACTTAATCTCAGTTTCAGTGTTTTGTTTACGCAACGTAAATTCGGTGGGCAAAGTTACAATCAATCGCATTTATCGTACCTTTTCATCTAACTTTGTATTAATCTCTTAAAAACAACACAAACAATAGAGGCCGGGCTTAAAAAGTTTTAAGCGTGCAGCCTGTAGGTACCTATATGGAGCGTATGACTGGTTATAACCTGCGGACGGAAGGGGTGTTTCGCATGTTTGTAGGTGTGAAAGTTTACATGAGGTTAAAAATAAACAAACATACCAAAACAAAAATATAGGTTTTCTTTTGTTTTCGCGATGTTGGCTAATATTACTAGCTACTATTACTAGTTTACATCTCATTTACATCTCATTTGTTTTAGGTATATTATTCCGAATAAAAAGTAATTTACGCTGTAAAAATGAAAAAAATGTTTCTCCGTTTTATTTCATTTCGAATGAATATTTTGGAAAACCTTATGGTGGGGACCCTTTAAAAGTAAAATCTTAATCCAAATAATTTCGATATTAAGGTAGAAAACTAAATTTTTCATAATTTATTTTGGTGGTATTAAGTTTGTATGGAAATGGTAACAGTCGCCACGTTCTTAAACATAGACACTAAAAAATCAATGTCTGCCACAATATTATCCGACAAAATAGGAATGACATTGAATTAATTCCTCTTAGGTACAACACGTCTTTATTTTTTGCCGATAAACTCCTCTATACTCGTATTGATAGACTTACAAAAAATAGGTAGCCAAAGGAATAGAGCCTTAGATTACATGAAAAAAAAAACCACTTGGAAAGGTAGTCAAGTATAAAGGGCGAAATACTTAAATCCTAGTATTGTATTATATTGACTGTAGAGTCTGAAATAAATAAATAGTTACTCGAGAGTAAACTCAACTTTAGTCAAACCCTTAAAAAATATACAAGCATAACAAATAAGTATTTGAATTATATGAAAAATGTAAACTCCGCTGACTCCAAATTAGCAAAAGGTACAGTAGCTGAATTGCGAATTATTTTCATGTTATTTGTACAAAATCGGTAGTGCGAAAAAATTCTGATATCAATTTTTTATTGAGTAGCACTAGAAATAGCCGAAAATACATAAATTTACGTAAAAAAGGTCCACTCCTCGCTACGCTCGACTGAACATTCTCGTCCTCTAATAGGGCGTGAGCATTGAAAAGTATGTACTTATCTTTTATTTAGGTAGGTACCGGAGAAATGAAATGTAGGATAGAGACCTTATTAAAATAAAGACCTTATTAATGTCATTGACCGTTGTCGGTTTCTTGAGGATTTCTAAGATGACATATTATTGCAGAGTTTGTAGGTTTGGATGTCAATATAATTACTAGTTGCGCCCCGCGCTTTCACTCGCATAAGTCCCGATCTTCGATTTAGGGATCAATAGTATCATATGTCCTTCTTCCGGTTCTAAGTTACCTTCCCACAAATTTTTAACCAAATCGGTTCAGCCGTTCTTGAGTTATAAATGGTGTAAATGACACGGCTTTCTTTTATACATATAGACTAGCTGCGTCCCGCAGTTTCACTCGCGTGAGACTCGATCCCGCGAGATTTTCCAAATTCCCATTCTTAGTGGATTACACGCCACAAAGAACACACTGTCCAAATTTCATGTCTCTAGGACCAGCGGTCTGGGCTCTGCGTTGATATACAGTCAGAACTCTGAATTTTAAATACCTACTAGCTGACCCGGCAAACGTTGTTTTGCCTTATAAATTATAGATAGTAGCCGATTTTCAGACCTACTGAATACGCATATAAAATTTGGTAAAAATCGGTCGCGCCGTTTCGGAGTAGTACGGTAACTAACATTGTGACATGGAAATTTTATATATTAGATAATATATGGATATTAAAAGAGAAATACTGGTTTGGCGCTTACAGTTGGCTTCTCAAGGCGGGAGATATCTCAAGTCGCGCTGTGCCACAAGTCAGCTCCCGCCACGCCTTTATGAGCATGCACGCACTAGCCCGCGTCGTGTCGAGCCAATACTTTCACACGGAGTGTGGGCGCGAGCTGGCCCGGCGCGACTAATATATTTCGCGCCGTTACATTCCCGCGGCGAACCCGCCTTGTAACCGTCCCGCCCTAAACCCGCTAGTGCGATAAGGGTCTAAAATCCTTATTAATAAACGTGGAAAAAGGTCGAAGTAGTTTTAATATTTATTCTACAAATATTATTTAATACGTATTTACTATGTTTATATTTATTTTTAACAAAGCTCGATATTTCGCCAGAAATTTCAACTAGCTTGTATACAAGACTCGAGATATTTGAAGTGAATACAACCATGTATGTTTAAAATGGTATATTTACCACTTTTTGTTCCTATCTGTCAACTTTGAAAAGTCAAAGCTTGCTTACTACTCCGACCTTACTCCACGTTTATTAATAAGGTTATATGACTATTGCGACCATACACAGAAGCCATTACGCTAGAACAAAATGCAAATGAAATAATGTTAGAAAATATACGTTTGACCCAATATTCACCCATTTTATTGACTGTTAAAAACTCCTGCTACCTCCTTCCTTATCAAAGGAATTCACACCTTACGCACGTCGGCTCAAAGTCGACGTTCCTTCGACACGAACGAGTCTAAAACTACTTATCCGATCCAGTGGTTTGCGAAATGAAAACCAAATTATTGCTCCACACTTCGGGTGTAATCCAATCAATTTAAGCTGTGGAAGCCATTTGTAAGTGAAGTCAAAGGAGATGCTTCTATCTGACATGTTGACAGGTATTGAGATGTGGAGAATCGACATTTTGGGAATTCATCATTTTGGGAATCTACACTGATATTGTAAAGAGGAACGATTTGTATTTGCGTGTGTAGGGGGAATCTGCAATGAAACGGACGTGGTTTGAAACGGACACTGTGTTTGTTTGTTTGTAATTAATAAACTCAAAAACTACTGAACCGATTTCAAAAACTCTTTGATCAAAAGAATGCTACATTATCGAAGAGTATCATAGAGCTTTTGATCCCGATATTCTCACGGGATCGGGACTTACGCGGGTGAAACAGCGTTTCGAAACAGAATTTCGAAAAACCCTTTTTAGGTTGTGCGTTGTTGAATCTCCTTCAAGATTATGGTAAAATTGCCACCGCTTTACCATAACTCCTAACTTGAAAACTTTGAGCCCGATCGGGTCAATTTCATGCCAAAAATTACACTGGTACTGGCAATAATAATATGTACAAGATGTAGGACGCCAAAACTAATAGAAGAAGCTTCAAATATTACAAAACTTGAAATAATAGAAGTACTTGACCGTGGCTGTTTGAAATTGGCCATATCTGTCTCAGAACGAAAAATAAAAAAAACAAGCTCATTACAGTACCTACATACAGTGGTACAGTGCAATACAACAAGTATTGAAACTATTTTTCATCTATGACTCAATGAGGCAATTCGAATGTGTTCTAAATTTAAAAAAGTACAGTGAATGAAACAAGTGTTCGCTCATTATTCGCGGAATATTTACCTTCATAACAACGTCGGTGAGAGAGTAGCAGCATCTGTTTGCTATCCGACGACGGCTAGATAGCGCGGGTAACTGATTACGTACAGTCGTGTGTATAAATAGAAAGAGAATTAAATTCACATTTATTTCGATTTAATAAATAAATAAATAAATAAATAAATTCTATGAACAACACACAGCGCCATCTAGCCCCGTGGTAAGCGACTAAGCTTGTGTTACGGTGACTAGACAACGGATATAATACTTATATTTATTTTTCTTTTGTAAATACATACATATTATACATAGAAGGACACCCAGACCAGACACAAATATTTATTTTTAAGCATAAATACTTGCACCCGGCGGGAATCGAACCCGCAACCTCCTGCATTGCAGTCAGTGCAGACGCGCCACAGAGGTCGTCAAAATTTATCTTCCGTTTTTGCGGTCTTGAAAAGAGGTGAGGTCCCCCTATGAGGTTCTTGTGTATGGGCGCGTTTCCGAAGTCACGCAGTAGTAAAACATACCGTTGTAAAGGTGAATTTTGCTTAATTAATATAGTCATTGCAATCTAGGGTCCACATGAACATTTAGACACATTAAATTTTTTTCAATAAAATAGAATGACAAATCACATCTCAGTCAATTCTGTAAAAGGGACCTAAAAAGTCTCGAAATTCTAAAATTTCAAAAAAAAAACAGAAAAATGAATTTAATGTCACATTAATTTACAGAATTTGTAGTAAAAAAAGCGGAAATGGCAGATAGAAAAGGGACCAACTACTTAGCGTGCCTTCCGGAGCACGGAAGAAAGGAGAAGGTCAGGAAAATGTTTAATATACTAAAATAAATTGTAACTCGATAGGTCGTCTTATCTTTCGCTTATTATCTTAGTGTTATCTAGATAAATTATATTAGCCTAATAAGTATGTTATGTATTATTCATTTATTACACATACGTTTAGGTGCAGAATGTCCAAGTTGTGTCATGTCTAGTGAGTGCAAAATGTCAACGTCATAGAATGTCAGGGTAGCAGCATGTCCAAGTCCCATAATGTAGTAAAACACTTAGAAAAAATCTCGTAACCTGTAAAAGTAACGAAACTTTGAGCGTTGAAATAATGCTACAAGTAATAAACACCACGCGATTAAAACCGAAAAAAATGAGTTTAATTTCAATCTAACATCGCAAAGACAAGAAAAATCTATAGTTACATTTAACCGAGCCTTAATCGAGTATTATTATTTATTTTCTTACCTCGACGTCTCAACCATGTTACAATGGTCTTGGTCGCAAGGAGACTGATGGGGCTCTATCACAAACCATAAAATCTAAACTTAAATCCTATTTTTAAAATCAATTTACGGCTTAGATTAAGAAGATAACATTTCTTTAAACCTCATTGGTTTTTTAATGTTAGTTTAAAAAACCAATGAGGAACCAAAAACCCAATAGTTTTAATTAAAATGTATATTTTTTGTTTTTCCGTTAAATAAAGAAAAAACCGTTTGACAGCCCTTCGATAATCCTTCTCTAATGAGAGACAAGTGACACGTATCCGATGACGTCATACGTCGCCACACTCGGCCGCTAAATGTGATGAAACAAACCATTTTACAATAGTCTTGGTCGCGGGGAGACCGATGGCCCTATCAACAATCCATTTAAATAATCCTCACTTATCCGATGACGTCATACGTCGCCACACTCGGCCGCTAAATGTGATGAAACAAAACAATTCGACGTTTCAACCGTGTTAGAATGGTCTTGGTCGCAAGGAGACTGATATCACAAACCATAAAATCTAAAATTAACTCCTATTTTTAAAATCAAATTATGGCTTAGATTAAGAAGGTAACATTTTTTTAAACCTCATTGGTTTTTTAAACTAACATAAAAAAACCAATGAGGAACCAAAAAACCAATAGTTTTAATTAAAATTTATAATTTTTGTTTTTCCGTTAAATAAAGAAAAAAAACGTTTCGATAATCCTTCACTAATGAATGAGAGACAAGTGACACGTATCCGATGACGTCATACGTCGCCACACTCGGTCGCTAAATGTGATGAAACAAAACAGCTGTTTGTTGTCGCTTGTCGCGCTGATAGCGATATTATCTGATATGAGGATAACGGGTAAGCGGTACAGGCGAGTGGACAAGTATTGAATTAACTTTTTTTTACTTAAAAAGGCCGATTATTATTATTTGTTAACATTTTTTTTATATTAAAAATAAAATTTATTGCCCGGAACGTGGTAAAGAGATGTGTTGCTGAATTTTGCATTTTCGTGAATTTTCGAGTTACAATGCATGTATGATTGTTTTATTTCGGGAGAATAATATGCGCCGAAATTCAATCAATTTAGTTTCGACGAATAAAACTGTACAAGTGTAACGAAAACAAGGGTATAATCGGTTTATAATCGATAAGAAACATTAATTTTTAAAATATAATATAAAAATAAATATCGGTTCAAACATGACGTCTTCGTTTGAACACCAACCCTCAAGTTGAAGAAATCGCATTCCGACCGCTCTTGACTATTGGATTTTCAAGTACTATTCACATTTTTTGTACACCAAATCCTTTTATAGTCAAGTATTTACTGTTTACATATCAAAATATATACGGTATAGTACTAAAAATGTAATCTATCTTGGTAAATACAGTGTGTAAACATGAAATTTTGTGGTCCTTTTCAAGAGCATAGGTCCAGTAGAATATTAAAAACTACAGTAAATATTGTAAGAAAGTAGTTGGGGTCCACGGTTTTCCCTGCGTAAGTCCCGATCCCGAGGGAATATCAATATCAATAAATGGCATATGTCCTATTTCAAGGTCCCATCTATCTCTATACCAAATTCATCAAGATCGGTTTAACTACTGGACCGATTTCAAAAACTATTTCACCATTAGAAAGCTACATTCACCCTGAGTAACATAGGCTACTTTTGATCCCGATATTCCCACAGAATCGGGACTTACGCGGGTGAAACCGCGGGACGCAGCTAGTATTATAATGTGAAATAAAAAAAAACTGGTGGCACGCGGGGACTGCCGCGGTAAAGCTATCGCATAGCATTTTTTATCAATTTATGCAATTATAATATTTTTTTATATTTTGAACACGTTGCCATGATTACCATGTAGTTCGGTCGAGCTACATGGTAACCATGGCAACATGGAAGGCGGAGTGGGGGGTGTTAGGTTTTTTTCGTTCCGTTCATTCAAAGCCCGCGATAAAAGCTATGCAATAGCTTAATATGCGCACCGCGCTAAAAGATGTTTACACTTCAAATGGTAGTCTCATTTTCATTTCGAAATAATTTAACAATTTGATGCGGCCCCAATAAAAATTGGCGCCTAAATAAAAACAAAATATCTACTAACGCTTCTATACTCGACAGTACTAGAGGATGGACTGGCTTATCTTGATGAATGTACGACCGAAGTCGGTCGATGCGAGCTCCGATTGACGAGGCGATGTTTTCGGGGAACATCAGTGTCTAATGAACTCGTCTAGTTTTTCCTCCTTATTTTCATGGTAGGTATTACAATTTTGTCCAATGTTTTTTTCTTTAAGAAAAAGTTATGAGCGTTGTGAACATCGCTCTTACGGTAAAAGAAAACATCGTGAGGAAACCCTCGGCTTAGTTAGCTCCGTTTAGCTCATGTATGTAAACATGTAGTTTTTTTTTAACTCTTTTTTTGTTTTATAGTATTGTATTTCTTTTGTGTACCGTGGTTTTGATGTCAATAAATGTTTTCTATTCTATTCTTTCTACTTGTTCTTTCCTCTGGGCATGGCTCACTAGGCTGGGAGGGTGGTGTGGTGAGCAAGCATACTCCACCCAACAATGTCCCGGGCACTACAGCGTCATAAATAGCATGGATTAAAAGTTGCTTACGCTGTATAAATCATCTTAAAAATCAATGAAAAGGCCAATTATTATTGTTAATTTACGATTTTAAACTTTAATGGTTGTTTTCACTGCAAATATTATTAAATAACTGCGTTCCGCGGTTTCAGCGTGCAGCCTCCTTTACGGTATATTTTAAAAGTCACTGGCTGAATGAGGTAAGAAAATACGTTACAAAATTAAAAAGAAATTGTCGTGGCAATGAGGAGGAACACTAACTTTTTATTCCGTCAGAGGGCGTTGGTCGACTGATCTTAGGTTTGAATTAAGAACTGTCAAACAGGTGTTTTTTACAACTCTCGGCGCCAAATTGGCCATATCGGTCTCAGACCAAAAGAAAAAGAAAAAAAAATCTCGGCGTTTTCATTTTTGGGGGACCATCATCAAAAAAAAAAATGATCATCCGACGCCAGTGCCATCTGCTTACAGCTTTGCGTGTGGCACCCCATGTATTATGTAGGTACGTAATGCAGGTAGAGTGGGACACACTCCACCCCCCAGAGTGGGACACACTCTAATTTTAAGTTATTTTTTTGTTTAATTTTTATTTTGTGTTTTTGGTGCAATAAAGTGTTTATCTATCTAAAAGAAGAAAAATAACTGTACTAACTAACACTGTACTTCGGTACATGAAGGGCTATTTAATAAAATAAGTAATTTCGATCTCGTGTTGTTTAATCTAGATCTAGTTAGACATTTTTAGCCTTATTAATAAACGTAAAGTGAGGTCGGAATAGTCATAACATGCTTTGTCTTTTTCCACGACAAGAACTTTCAAAGTTGACAGACAGATACAAACAAAAGACAGACAAAAGGTGGTAAAATTACTCCGACCTTACTCCACGTTTATTAATAAGGCTATTTGGTTTTAGGTCACGTTAAGAATCATTCAAACCACTTACCACAAAACACGAAGTTTTCACGAAAACTGAAAACAGAAAAAGACCTTTCTTTAATTTGAAAAATAAAAGTATTTCTTACTTAAAGGTACCTATTATATTATAGTCTGAGGGTAATTTAAGGGGGTTGTACTACATTCTACATGTTTAGGTGCACATTTCCCCCCTTACTTATAAACGGTGATTAACAAATGCATAAACTATGTATCGTTTGTCTTTTACTGTGACATGAAGTTTCAAAGTTGACAGCCATAGACACACGATACCTACATAACTTCCTTTTAAGCTATTGCATAGTTTTTATCGCGGGCTTTAAGCGGCCACCGAATCAAGAAATTCCGTAACGAAAATAAAACCTAACACCCCCCACTCCGCCACACCAAAAACGTGGTAACCATGGCAACACTACCATGTTGCCATGGTTACCACGTTTTTTTTTTTCAGTGAACACGGCCAAACAAATTAATTGAAGTTGGTGGTGTATTTCAAGCAAGATTTATAATATAAGATCAAAAGTTTTCAACAACTTAATATAATATAAAAAACCTTTTTATTATAAAGTTTTGACCTTCTTTCAATAAAATTCATGGCTTAATTATTCTCAAAATAAGTTGAAGATCCAATTAGAGTTGTTTTTTTTTGTTGAGTAATTTTAAGAGGTTGTTTTTAGAATTTCTTAAATTTCATGAAAACGAATTAGGTATTTTCAACAAAGATCTATAATAAAATACATAATATCTTCATATAGACTTTAAGAAACATTCCTAGATTAATAATCCATAAATGAGTCCCTAGGTATGGCCCAAAATAAGCAATAGCTATGGCCGAAAGCAATACCTATTCGTTGGCCAAAGTAGCTGCCAGCCCTTTGGTCAACAAAAAAAAAAAAAAAAGAAAATATAAAAACAAATCAAAATGTGTATCATGGTCATGGCTGATTTAGGTTTTATGCACTGAACTGAAACTATACAAGTACGCTGGAATTGCTATACCATACAAAATTACATCAGATCTTTGCGCCGATTTCATTTGCGCCATGTTGCGCTGTTGTCGCGCGTTTTCTATTGAAAGTGATGGTGACCATCCGTGGAACTAATAATTTACTTTCAATAGAAAAACGCGCGACCACAGCCCAACATGGCGCAGATCAAATCGGCATAAAATTCAGTGGGGTATGTCCTGTCCAGTTGTAATGGAGGTCAGTTGTTTTATGGCATAAACATATTTTCAATGACTATAGGGAGGAAACAGTCGACTACGTTTGTAAAGTTTGTATGGAGAAAAGAGTAGGTAGACTGTCCCCTTAAGAGGATAGTCTCCATTCTCTTTCTCCATACAAACGTAGTTTACATTTTCCTCCCTGGATAAAGACATTAGAGCAAATATGTTTATGCCATAAAACCTATATCTGTCATGGCATCCATCTACCTTTTTATTTTTTTTTATTTTCTAATTAAAATAATAAAATGAAAAAAATAAAAAGGTAGATGCATAGTCATGCATGACAGAAATGACAATGCATCTACCTACCTTTTTTAGGGTTCCGTACCTAAAGGTAAAAACGGGACCCTATTACTGAGACTTCGCTGTCTGTTTTTTTCTAATTAAAATCTTAATTAAAAATAAAAAAATTGAAAAAATGAAAAAAATAAAAAGGTAGATGCATAGTCATGACAGATATAAGTTTTATGGCATAAACATTATTTGCTCTAATGTCTTTATCCAGGGAGGAAAATGTAAACTACGTTTGTATGGAGAAAGAGAATGGAGACTATCCTCTTAATAATTCGCTGTAACCAGGCAAGTGCGTTATTGACGCAAGCGTCTCGGTTACTCATAGAAGCTAATCTTTGAACGTAATACAAACCAATGTAAACTAAATGTACTGTACGGTCTGTCTGTACGCAAACATTGGTGAAATTACAAGCCAACGAAGTGAACGAGCTGCCAAAATAAACGTAGCCAGTTATTTCTGTTTCCAAGAATCGAATTTATTATCGAAATCTACATGTTTCCTTATTTATTATTTGCAAGACGTTGAAGGAATATAATTGGGAAGGAAAAAATGTGTGGGTATTGTTTACTTGCAGCGCCCTGCGGCTTCATAATTCATTTAGTTCATAATCATGGGTTTACAGATATCTTAGTAATATAGTAAAATTTGGTACATTCATGGTTCGCCTTATTAGGCATATGAAAATTGTGTTATTTAAACTAAACTATTTACAAAAAAATGGAATTTAAATTATGTCAAAACGTCTAGGTATATAATAATATCTGAATGCCAAAAAAAAATAATCAATTAGTTATGTCAATGAATTTGTCCTGTGTAATTCCCGATCTCGCGAGTATATTATATTGGGTTAAAAATGCCTATATCTACACTCTATTTGAGAAACTTAGATTAAAACTGTAAATAAAGAACAGTCAATTTTAAAGGAAAAAGTAAACTTCAAATAATTGTATGGGATTTTTGTTTACATTTTTGATCTAAGTTTATGAGACAGCTATCTCCCTACCAAGGAATCAGGGGCCCCAACCGAGTCATCCGCCCTAATAGGGTCCCGTTTTTACCCTTTGGGTACGGAACCTTAAGAAAGGAAATAAACTTATGTTATTTTTCTTTAAAATTTTAAAGTAGTACCTACCTACTTATTTTATTTTAAATTATAATAAGGTAGGTATAGTTATACAGGGTGCTCCGAGGAGGGGGTATAAAGCCGAAAGGGGGTTGTTCTAGAGGTCTAGGCGAACAACTTTTGTTTTACAAGTTTTGGAAATTCGAAGTAGTTTTCGAAAATTTTGAGTTTAAAGTTTGCATGAAAATCAGCTGTTTTTTAGAGTTTGAGGTCATTGGCCTTAAGGTGCCCTTTTATTTAGTTTGGACCACTACAATCTAAACATTAATTGCCTTTTTTTTTTACAAAAACAGCTGTTTTATTAGGACACAACTTTAAAACTTTCAAAAAAAAAGTTCGATTTTCCAAAAGTCGTAGAATAAAAGTTGTTCGCCTAGACCTCTAGAACAACCCCCTTTCGGCTTAATACCCCCTCGTCGAAACATCCTGTATAAACAAAATCATTGAAAATCAGCGATGATTTAGTCTCAGCGATTTTTTATCAACTGATGTGTTAATTTCTTAGTAAAATCGTGTCTCAAATGACACTTGCCGTGTGATATTGTTGCAGCATCAATTAGTACCTCGGATGTTGACAGGTAAGTAGGTAAGTGTACTCGGTGGTCGTTCTAATTTTTGTGACATAGGCAGCTGGTATAAAGTACGGTTAGAATCAAAAGTCCATGACCGTGTATGCCCGGCAGGTACCGTGTATCCCCGGCAGGTACTGTATATCCCCGGCGGCGGGTACCGTGTATTCCCGGCAGGTACCGTGTATCCTCGGTAGGTACCGTGTATCCCCGGAAGGTACCGTGTATCCCCGGCAGGTACCGTGTATCCCCGGCAGATACTGTGTATCTCTGGCAGAATGCAAATAAAACATTTTATTTTATTTCATTTCATAGACTAGACATAGTTAGGTACCCATCTCTTCCCGTAGGATAGCTGGAGAACTGGATTTACACATTAACGAATGACGAATACGAACGACGAACTACGAATATTATAATGACAAACAGATATGATTTACTTTTTTACATTTGTAATCCACCTAATGTGCGGAACGGAGCTAGTAGGTACCTACAACTTAACTTTATTGTGGGGTGTCAAAATAGGACAGACATTCTGAAAATAAAAACGATGATAGAGAATTATTTTTTAGAATTTCTCTTCTGTTTTGACCTCTCCTGTTTCCTGTTTTGTTTTGTTATAATTAGTTTGAAAATCTGAATGTGTTCATTGATTTTTTCTGCTGACAGTACTCTCTGGTAATTCTATTTTTACTGAATTTAAGTCGTGATCGTACCGATGTGAGTGGTCACGAAAATTCTAAGTAGGGAATTTCAGAAACTAAAGAACTGGTAAATAAGTAGGTAGGTATGTATTTGGTTTGGTGTGTGGATTTCCCGTGACGTAGCGGCTATCGCGCTGGCTCGCATTGCCAGTAGTCGCGGGTTCGAGTCCCGCCGGGGACTATACGGCATTTGATAATAGTGTATAATATGTTGCAGTCACAACTCGAAAACGTGTTGGTCATAACTAGTACTGACAGAATTTTCGGATAGGTCTCATCTGTCCCGGTCACTGTCCCGGATCGATATACCCAAAAGGCCATCCCGGCCGTCAAGATTTTAAAGTCAACGGGAACGGATGAGACTTTTGGGAATGTCGATAGGTCTCATCCGTCCCGGTGATGTATTAAAAGGATTAAGGTTATTTTAGCCAAAAAAAAAGCGTCTTATTTAATATCTACATCTTCGCTAATATTATAAAGAGGAATGATAATTGTATTTTTGCGTGTGCGTCTGTATGTTTGTTATGAATAAACTCAAAAACTACTGTGCCGAATTTAAAAATTCTTTCACCATTAGAAAGCTACATTCACCCTGAGTAACATAGGCTACTTTTAATCCCGATATTCTCGCGGGATCGGGACTTACGCGGGTGAAAAAGCTAGTCATTCATAATATTCATACCTAGGTAAGGCACATTCAACATTCACACATATTACAGTCATAACATCATTTTTACAGCGACGCGATGCAATATCACTTTATTTCGCGAAAGTAAAATATGTGAGGAAATATGAAAGAGCACAGGCAAGCTCACTCCTTCACAGCGCTGTTTATTTTTTACTACCCACGTAACTACGGTTAACGAGATAGCAGAATAAGGCCATAAATCCACTACCTACAGCTATACGTTCAATATTTTATTACGATATTTTAAATAGAGGGAGGCTTCAGGCGGGGCTTGTCACCACCCACACGGGCCTAAAGATATCCAAGTACCTAGTACATTCCTGATTTCAGCTCTCTACTGTCAGCGGTTAAGGGCCTTGTATTATTAGTATTGTCATGCATTTGTGTTTGCGCCCGCGACGAAGTCCCAAGTTACCGTATAAGTTTTTTTTTTTTTCTCAACTAGATATAATAAAACTTTATTCAATAAAACAAGTCAAACAATTTACAAAAATTATAAATCACAAAAAAGAAAAAAGACTTAAAACCTAAAGCAATAAGAAGTTGTCGGCACCGCCCTCCCGCGGCATGGTGCCCAAAGCGCTATAGATAGTAGCCGTATAAGTTGAACTTACTTACATACAAAGTTGTAGCTTGTACGCAAGTTGCACACAATTTGTCAGAGTGAATTGTAATTACTGCCATACTTATTTAGAATTTTTATTCTATTTATATATTTCTATTTATATAGCCATTTTTATTTAGAAGTAATGCTTAGATTAAGTTACTATAATATTGTATGTCCGGGATGGACAAACTGTTGATACTTATTATAACACATTTCCATGTCACCTTAATGTACACAGTTATTCAATAAATATTCTTGATTCTTGATTCTTGAATCGCGGCTTAGTTAAACATGTCTGAACTAAGCAGAGAGTTTCTTCACGATGATTTCCTTCACCGTAAAATTGGAAGACGTTCGCACAAAATCACCTCGTATTTGATAAAAAATAAACTCACAAATTAGAAGGTTGTAAACTGTACCCAACTAAAGGTTAGAAAAACAAACTCATAATTTTAGAAAAAAAAAGGTTATCAAAGTACCTATTCCGACTTCTTTAGGCGAATAAAAGTAGGGCCACACCAAACGTGAGGCTTGCGTTTGCGTGGCGTGAAGTAGGTATGTACAATGTGCGCACGAAAAAACTGTCACAGCGGCAAGAACACGCACTACACATATGTATGTATACCTACAATCAGCATCGAAAGTCGATTTCCAAAATCACCACATTCAGATTTTCCAAATAGCTATAGGTACATCGCGGTTTATTTTGTTACCGTGTGCCATGCAGTTTAACATCAAATATTGTCGAGTCTAGACTTTCCGCGCAACCAGAAGTCACTGAAGACAATAGTTTCATTATTTTCCTTACCCACCTTCGTAACCTTTTCTTCTTGATGTTTTTTTTTATACAATTATAATAATCGCCAGGGAAATCAATACTAGTTCCTTTGGTGACATGTAGCCGATGAGTGTGCAGTGGTACTGCATGGACAGACAGCGTTGCTAAACAAAGCGACATGTTGCCCAACAGTTGTGCAACATGTCGTGCGTCAAGTATTACCCATACTTCGTTTTTTTAATTTAAGACTACGATCTGTAATAATAAGGAACAAACACCACGCGATTCAAACCGAAAAATGTCTTTAATTACGATATGACTTTGTCGTTCTTTGTATTTGACATTTTTTCTTCAGGAAGATGTGTCAAATCATAGTCCAGAACTAAAAAACTAAGTATAGTGGAATATATATCGAGAAAGGGAGACACGCACGTACGCACGCATGCTATGCCACGCTTTCAGTGCAACCCAGCTTTATATGTAATCTCGGAGTGTGACGTCACATTTCCTAAGAAAGTTACGATTTTGTTCCGTATTTCATAAAATAAGGGTTTTTATTTCTTTGATAAATATGTAAAACAGTGTGGTTTTATATAGCAGAGATAAATTTAGTACCTTCATACCTAAAGGTTAACTAAAACTGGCATAAACACACGTTTACATGTTGATGTTGTGTAGTGTACGTGGGAGTAACATCGCACTTCATGCACAGACACTACGTGTAGAATGGACTTACAAATATACATTAAGCATCTTTCTATATATAAAACTAGGGGAAAGGTTCCACGGCCGAAGGTACGACAAAAACTGCGCGCTGTCAATTATGCTGCATGCTTTTAACGATGCTGGAAAATATATATTCTTTTATTCACTACTAGCTGCATCCCGCGGTTTTACCCGCGTAAGTCCCGATCCCGTGAGAATATCGGGATCAAAAGTAGCCTCTGTTACTCAGGGTGAATGAAGCTTTCTAATGGTGAACGAATTTTAACACACAAAAATACAAATCTTTCCTCTTTATAATATTAGTATGGATATAGATAGTATAGATATGGATTAAAAGTCCTGACTGATCTATATATCAACGCAGGGCCCAAACCGCTGCTCCTAGATGCATGAAATTTGTAAAGTGTGTCCTTTGTGATGTGTATAGATCCACTAAGAAAGGGATTTTAGAAACACCCGCGGGATACAGGGAGGAAACAGTCGACTACGTTTGTATGGACAAAGAGTAGGTAGACTGACCTCTTAAAAGATAAAGATGACGTGAAAAGTTTCCAATATTTGCATCTATCTACCCATCTATCCACGATCCGCTCTCAAAGATGAAACTTGGCAGTTTAAAGAACTGTAACTTAGAACCTACTTACATAGTAAGGCATCTAAAGACCCTTTTGACCTAGAAACCTGATGGCGAACTTAGTCCGAAGTGGGATCGAAATAAGTTATCGATGATGGGCCGGGGAGAGATGGCAGAAAAAGGGAAAACTTGAATCAGTCAAAAGCTTTTTTATTTTAGAAATATTTTTATGAATTTTTCTTATGTTTTTGCGATGTTGGATTTAAATTGAATATATTTTTTTGGGTGTAATCGCGTGGTGTTTTCATTTTTAGCATTGTTTCAATGGTCAACGTTTCGAGGTCTTTACTGGTCTCTCTTTTTTGGTCTCAATGCTGAAAGTAATAACATGTACCAGGTACCTATATTAAAAATTAAAACAAAATGATTAAAAAGTGATTAAAACCGAAAAATGCGTTTAATTTCAAAGTTTCGATATATTTTACAAGGAGGACACATTCGAATTTTGTCACGAAAAGATTTTTGATTTCTTGTTATAAAAATGCTTTTAATCTATCTATATATATAAAAATGAAACGTTTTCCGTTGTCACGACATCACGCGTGAACGGCTAGACCGATTTCGATAATTCTTTTTTTGTTGTGTTTGCTATTGTCAGGAGAAGGTTCTTATGAAAGAAAAAATGCTAAACCGATTTTGATGAATTTTATTTTTTTATACTAAACGACAGGACAACGTCTGTCGGGTCAGCTAGTCTGTTATAGATATTAACAAATTTGATTGTTGCTAACCTATGTAGAATATTATCAGTCACCCATCCAAAAAATAACCACGCTAACCTTTGCTTAACTTTCACGACTAACCAACTTACTACTAAAGTAGGTCGTAGTCTTTGATAGAAACAAAAATAGCAGTACGTTACCTCATCTCGGAAAATGAGACGATAAAACTGCGCGCACTAGCCTCAGTCGTTTGTCGAACCGTTGCCGCGTGAGCACGTGCTGTCACACTGCGATTATCTTTATGAAATCCATAAGAATGCCTTTTTGCTCAAATCATTCTTTTAAAGACAAATGTACAATAATTTTATGAAAATGCATATAGGTGTTTCTAGCCCATTTTTCGAATACGCAATGTTAGAATATACCGTATCTACTATTTTTGTTTTCATCTAAGGTCGTAGGTTGTATAGTTACGTCTTGCCTCGTGCTGGGTTCCGAACATTTTCCTTATCCACTAGTGCCATTATCACATTATTTTCATGCAGTACCCTAGTTTTATAGCGTGTTCGCACATTAGGTAATTGTTAGATAATTGATATTTTACGATCGTTTGGTGCCCAGAAGGTTATATAATGTGTGTTTATTAAATTATAGAGGCGAGTTAATGGTTTTTTATTAGATTTAGTGTATGTTTTCCTTTATAATAATAAAAAAATATACCTCTTAGCTATATTATTCTGTTACTTCTTGGAAATATTGTTATATTATAAAGGGGGTTTCGAGGACGGTGACCGAAAGAGAGTAGTTCTAGACGTTTAGATGAACAACTTTTGTTCTACAACCTTTGGAAATTCAAAGTAGTTTTAGACCTCAAGAACTTTGTTTGTTTTCAAACCCTTTCAAATTCGACTAAAGTAAGTATAAATCTATGTGTAAAAATACTTAATATATTAATACATTAAAAATAATATATATTAAAAAAATAATTTGCGATTTGTAAGAAATCCATCGCTTAAAGTTGCGTTCCGATCGCCGAAGAGAAATGACTCTTAGGTACACCTCTTTCGTGATAGAAAAAAAAAACAAAAAACGCGTGCAAAAAAACACAAAAAATGCTATGCAATAGCTTTACCGCGGCAGTCCCCGAGAACCACACTTTTTTAGGTTTTATTTTCGTTACGGAATTTCTTGCAATAGCTTAAAAGTACAACAATACAACGATCGTTACCATATCCCGGAATAAATATAAATAAAATAAAATAAGTAAACTATGAACAACACACAGCGCCATCTAGCCCCGTGGTAAGCTACTAAGCTTGTGTTACGGTGACTAGACAACGGATATAATATTTATATTTATTTGTCTTTTGTAAATACATACATATTATACAATTACATAGAGGGGACACCCAGACCAGACACAAAATATTTATTGGAATAGTGGGTTAACTATGAAAACAATCGATGTAGTATATCAGAAAGAGTCAAAAGAGATATTTCTCTTCGGTGGTAGGAAACCGGCTTACGTTAATTAAAAATTTCATTAATAGAAAAGGAGCTTTCACAAAAATAACTAAAACAATAACCCCCTTACTTACAGGTAAACGATGACTAACTTTATGTAACGTTTGTCCTTTAATGTGACATGAAGTTTCAAAGTTAACAGACAGAGACAAACGTTAGATAAACTTAGTCATCGTTTGTAAAGGGTAGATGTTTAACTTGAAACCTGTTTTTGTTCTATCTATCGTCAAATTTTCACTAAAATTACGCATAAAATTAAACTTAAAAATTGTAGACTAAAAACAATATATTTTTATAGGTACCACTACGAACCAAATTCTAAAGAAAAGCGAAATATTAAAATCAACTTCATTAAAAACCAATCTTCTAAGAAAACTTAATTAGGCTAAATGGCTAAAACCTTGAAGCTAATTAAGTAGATATTTCATAAATCTTAACTAATATTCTAAATATTGAAGTTTGCGTATAACAGAGCGTAAGTTTGACAGATAATTAATTAACCGATGAGGGCCTCTGGTGGTGAGTCGGGTGAATAAACGCAACGCAGAAGTTTGCGGGTTCGATTTCCGCCGGGGATAAATGAAATGAAAATAATTTATTGTCAGTCTACTAATACACCCATAGAACCTAAGTATGATAAGTAAGTAAGGATAAGAAAAAGTAAGTATTAAGATAAGTAGGTATTTATACTGACAATAAATGTTTGATTATGGTTCTGGGTGTTGTCATGTCGCCCTTAGGCCTCCGAATTTGACCTAACGACTGCTATCAGAGATAACAACCGTATAGTGGTGTGTCTCACCTAGTGTTAGAGTTGTCAGGCCACCCTAAGGCCTCTATGGCCTTCTGACTGCTTATGGATCAACGCACAGCCTAAACCGCGAATAGTAGAGAGCTGAAATTTGAAGAGTGTGCTATTTATATCATGTCGTTGATATCTGATAAGAAAGGGTTTTTTCGAAATCCCCACGGGATCGGGACTTAGGCGAGTGAAACCACAGGACACAGATAGTTGAGTATAAAAAAATTACATCAATAAAGAAAGTGTAAATTACGTAAAGTAATTAATTTGGAAATGTTATCTTTTCTAGGAATATCAAAGAGGGGATGAATTAAACAGCGTCTTGGGAAATCATTTTTTAATTTCAGGAACATTCCGTCCAAATTGAGGTGTTTAATGTAAACTTGAGTCTTGAATTTCTGATGGAATTATTTGACAGGTGGAAATTGAATTATTCATTAAACGGACCGTACACACTAAGTGGTAAAGGCGGAACCAGACATCGCGAGGCGTGGGTTGCGAATGGTTCCCCTCGCATGCTTCGGGCTGTGTGGACGTGTATGCTAACAGTGAGCATTCGCGTCATACGATTGTTGCGAACCCCGCCTCAGTGCGAGCCGTGCGTCTCGGACGGACGGGTGTTTTACTATTCTTCTACTGACGAACCCTGTGAATGGTTGTTTGCGTGATCAGCTTGAGCATGTATTGTGTGGGACAATGCACAAATGTAAACCTGAGGCATGCGTGACGAACCATTCGCGACGCACGCCTCGCGATGTCTGGTTCCGCGTTTATGCTTTTTAAGACTAAAATGTTGTATTCATAAAATTTCGATTATATCAAATGTTGAATTGAGCCAAACTAGTAAGTCTAGTAGCTTAAGACAATCATCTGGTAGATGTCGCTACGTGCCTCAGCCGTAAGAGAATGAAGAGGTGCAGTTCATAATTTGATACGACAGAACAGGCACCTGTGGCGCAATTGGTAAGCGCGTGACACGGAATCTCAGGGTTGCCGCAAAATGATTTGTATTTCTTCCTAAATAAATTAATTAATTTCCAAATTAACGTGTACAAAAATTACTTATGGTCTAAATTTTGATATAAATCCAAGTAATATGCCTGAACTAGGAAAATCCTGTATCTTAGGCAAGAATATCAAAAATAGAAAACAAAATTATCACTTATAAATTAGAGACAAATTTAAACAAATAAAATAAGTAGATACTATAGGTATATCTAAGTTATGGTAAACATTGGAAAATTTAGAGCAAATAAAATTTGTTAACAATTCTAAAATAGTCAAATCATAGTCTACAATTAAAAACCAAGTAGGTATTTGATATGTAAGTGGGATAGGATATAAAAGAAGCTGATTGTCAAACAAAAATATAAGAGAGAATAATTCTAACACTCTCTGGGACATCGCCTTTGTCAACTTAAGACATCCTAAGTTCACAAATTGAACAAATTCGGGCGCGAAAATTCGGAAGTGGAAAATATAAAATTATCATATCTAACGAATACCCTGACATGGATGTCCGTAGGGGTCCATATTGGCTCACATAAAATTTTAAGTCCTATTGTTTGTCTTACTACCGATTTGAATTCATAATAATCACTCTTCATAATTTTATCACTCATACTTTTTTTATTCAGACATTTTTATTACTACCGTCGGAGCTCATAACAGTTTAAAATCATAATTTTTTTCTTCATAACATTTAATGATCATATTGCTTTAGTTCATAATTATTGTTACTAAGAACATATTTCAACTCATAATATCGTTGTTCAGAATAGCTTACTTTATAACAGACATTTATCATAATTTTTGTATTAATAACAGCAACTTTAACAAAACTTTTTATGAACTACCCCAATCAAACTCTTTGTGAAATTATAAATGGTTTTTGACTTGTGTTCTGGCGATCTTCTTTTTGAAACGGAGTTAACTCATAATGTAATTATATTTTCTATTCTATTATTATATTTCTTCTTAGAAATTACTCTTTAGTTAATAATGTTGTAATAAAAACACTTATGATTAAGATATATCAGGTTTTTTTTATTTATAGTAATTAGGCGCTTTGGCGACCGCTGCCGCGGCACGCTCGCTACGCTCGCTCGCCAAAGCGCTGCGCGTAATCATGTTCTTACATTAACCTAACCTATCCGAGTCGGTGTGCTCCGTATATTTAATTTCAAAATTCAAGTAAGATGACAATAGTAGTTTTATGACAGTAATAGTTTTTATTTATAACATGATGAAGATGACAGTAATAGTTTTTATTTATAGTAATTAGGCGCTTTGGCGACCGCTGCCGCGGCACGCTCGCTACGCTCGCTCGCCAAAGCGCTGCGCGTAATCATGTTCTTACATTAACCTAACCTATCCGAGTCGGTGTGCTCCGTATATTTTATTTCAAAATTCAAGTAAGATGACAATAGTAGGTGAAACAAATGTATGAATAAAGATATTATGATTTTCAATAATTATGCATAAAACACTTATGATTAAGAAATTTATAAAAATGAATATTAGAATAAAACACATGTATGAATATCAAAGTTATTTATTGGAATGATTATGAGTTTCGAGCATTATGATAAACAAATATATTAAAACAAATATTAGTAAAATGAAGTGTATGAATAGTGATATTATGAATTTCAATTATTATATATTTTAATATTTAGTTTTTAAATTTTTTATGAAGAATGATCATTATGATTATAAATGGTATGTGAAACATTTTCGGACCTCCGATGATAGGAGTTAAAATTTTATGTAAGACGATCCGCCCCCTGTCCGTAGTTATAGAGGCTTTGGATTTTAAACTAACATGTACAAAAAATATACCTATTAAAAAAACTAAATCGAAATCGCTATCTATATCCATTTATGACCGACGATGCAACAGGCAGACAGATAGACACCAAAAACTTATTACTAACACTAACACCCCTAACTTTTAATTGAGAGAAAAATCAAGTCTTTTTAAAGATATTTTTTTATAGATACGTGGGTGTTAAGAAAATTCATTGTAAAAGATAGATAGATTTTATTTAGTTTTTTTTTTATTGTAGACTATAATTTTTTTATACGCCTTTCTGAAGAAAAATGTCAAATATGACGAACGAAAACGTCAGAAATTAAAAAACGTACCAAAGAATAAAGCTAAGCGTCCACCTTTCGGCATCGTAGGTACGTAATGGACGGATCGCATCAAACGGATCGTAACTAAACATATTTACTCTAATGGCTTTATCCAGGGAAGAAACAGTCGACTACGTTTGTGAAGTTTGTATGAAGAAAAGCGGACGTATTATATCCCCTTAAAATATACTTTATACTTAATCTTCAGGGCGTGTAAATGGCAGACCGTCTACAACTACGGCCACAAGATTGATGACCAAGAAACGCAGCGTCAGAGCTCCATTGTGGAGGGATTACCAACAGATATACAGATAATCATTCCGAGCTTCAGACTGTAATTTACTACAGTTTGACATTTATACATACTTGCTTTTTACGAAGTTTCTTACCTTCTTCCTCTCATCCGAGCGAATTAGGAGCTCATAGGCCTAGCTGTACTGCCGATCATAAACGGTCGTCCCGGTTAAGCAACGCATTACTTGGATGGGTGACTGATAATTTGTGTGGCAAAAAAAAACATTTTCTCGAGCTCCTCCGTGCTTCGGAAGGCACGTTAAGCAGTTGGTCCCGGTTGTTATCTTAGATAGCAGTCGTTAGGTCAAGTTAGAGGCGTTAGGGCGACCCGAAAACTCTAACACCAGGTGAGCTACACCACTATAATAAAAATAAGCAGATCCGAGCAATTTTCCCGTTTGCATCCCTCTCGGGAGCCCGGAGTCCGATAAACCTCTAATAAAATTGTTATTTTTTTTGTATTTGGGGTTGGCGCAGAGGCATGCAAGTCATCATTGACCATACCTTCCGCAAATAGATTGGGGTATATTTTCACGGTCGGCCACTAACCCTCAAAGGGACCAAGTAGTTTATCCGCCACCGTGCGGGAAGCTTTAGGTTTGCTGGTCCCTCAGATCCCTTTGTCGCCTTTTACGACACCCACGGGAAGAGTTGGGGTTACCCTATTCTATACCGGGGCTACATGGCAAAAACTTTAGCTTACCTACTAAATTTTATTTTGTAACACCTCTAACCTTGTTAGATACGCAAATAAATGATTGAATTTAAATCAGTCAAAGTCAAACGTAAATATAACCAAGTTACTTTGATCTAAATGTTTAGCATTTTTTCTGGTCTTGAATATAGATCTCTCTTTAGATAGGTACTATACTATATTTATGATTTTTCTTTTTAATTCATTCATTACTTATTTGTTGTCATAAATGTACGTATTTTATTTTTTTGTTTAAAAGACATCTTGTCCTGAATAAACTTTTTAAATTAGAAAGAAAATAGATTTATTCAGACAAGCACACAACTACTTAAATAACAAGAAAAAAAAAAAGTAAACAACATTATGGACACAATAAATTCACACCATTGTTAACATAAGTTACATTTCCCCCCATTATTTTCTTATCTCGACGTTTGGACCATGTTAGAGACCACTGTAACATGGTTGAAACGTCGATTTATGTAAATAAATAAGTATACGCGATTAAGACCCGGGAAAATGTATGACCGTATGTATGTATGTATGACCTGTCTTGAAGTTTTAAAGTTTACTTAACTCCACTCCTACTTTAAGCACTGTGGGCCAATGTAACCCTTTCTTATCAAAAAAATCACATTTCATTCAAAGAGCTTTCTACTATCTGTCATTGCGCCTTCCATACCGAACAAAATTAATTCCCTGTCAAATACAGGACTTCCATTTATCGATTTAGACCGGGACTACATAGTTCATAATACACGTTCACACCACAGTAAGTGATGTTAAATTTCATTTTGATAATGGCCAAACTTACTCGCTTAGTTACTTAAGCCTAAGCGGGTATTTTCTGGAGCTCCTCCGTGCTTCGAAAGGCACAGTAGGTCCCGGTTGTTATCTCAGATAGCAGTCGTTAGGTCAAGTTAGAGGCCTTAGGGCGACCTGAAAACTCTACCACACCACTATACGAAAAGAAGAAGACCACAGTTAGAACACACACACATTTTTTCATAAAAGCAGTATTGTAAGTGTGGTAAATACTAAGAAATATATTTTATACTTTTATTAAACTAATCAAAAGACAATTCACTGCTTTATCCCATGTATTTGAGGTCGGAGTATGCTCTATACATCTGTTATTTAATTTCTTAGAATACTACGATTAGAACCTCAAGTCATGCAACCTTCTTGACACTGACAAACAAAGGCGCACAATGTAAAATTCTAAATTTAAAATGTTACGATAAAACGTTGGGCACGACGACATCGCACGAGTAATTGTGTAGAAAATGGCAGCGCACGCTCGGTCTCTTGGCGACTCATGGGTGAATCGGTACCAAGATATTTAAATTCTTCTTCTGTTTTCGCGATGTTGTATTGAAATTAAAGACATTTTTCGATTTGAATCGCGTGGTTTTTATTACTTTTAGCATTGTTACAACGCTCAACGTTTCGAGACCTTTCCAGGTCTCGAAACGTCTATCCTGAAGAAGAGACCTGGAAAGGTCTCGAAACTTTGAGCGTTGTAACAATGCTAAAAGTAATAAAAACCACGCGATTCAAACCGAAAAATGTCTTTAATTTCAAGATATTTAAGTTAAGAGGACAGTCTACCTACTTTTTCTTCATACAAACGTAGTCGACTGTTTCCTCCCTGGATAAAAACATTAGATCAAATATGTTTATGCCATGAAAACTATATCTGCCATGACCATGCCCCTACGTCTTGGTTTTTTTTTCTTTTTTTATAAATATAGAAATAAAATTGATAAAAATTTGAAAATGAGAAAAATCAAAACGTAGGGGCATGGTCATGGATGATATAAAGACTTATGGCATAAACATATTTTTTTCTAATACCTATTTTTATTCAGGGAGGAAACAGTCGACTACGTTTACAAAGTTTGTTTGGAGAAAAGAGTAGGTAGACTGTTCCCTTAAAGTATATCCCATCAAAAACATGGTTGTAAAAAAGCAAGTCTCGCAACTCAGTTCTTCTACCGTTAAAATTTGTTAGATGTAATTCCATGTCGGTTATTTTATTTAGTCCCTACATAAGGGACCTTCTATCTTAAGTTATTATTACGTAATTTTATTAAGTTATCTAACAACATAAGGGTTAAACACAGTGATGTTTTACTTAAAACAAGAAGTTTTAGATGCGACATCTTTGCGGCTACAAAAAGTCGGGGTAAGCAGGTGTCGAATTTTAATGGCAATATTTGGTCTCCATTTCTTTAGAACAAGACACTTCTATGGTTATAATATATTAAATAAAAGTAGGAAAGCGGACCCCGGGCTCTCGAGAGAGATGCAACCGGGAACAACGCTCGGATGATGATGGTTCTATTTATTTATTTAAAAATATTTTTTTTTTTCGAAAACCACCATCTTCTTCTTTAATGTAGTGGTTAGTCTTACCTAGTGTTACACCCGTATTTATAGACGAATCTAAGTGATTACTTTGGCTAAGCAATGTCCTGTTTCGCTCTTATTAGTGATTTTAACGTCAATGAAAATGTGACAGATACATTACTTGACAAGTAATTACCTACTTAGAATTATCTATAAATACGAGTGTTAGAGTTATCAGGTCACCTTAAGACCTCTAACTTTACCTAACGACTGCTACATATCAGAGATAATGTCGACAAGCAAATAACGGAATATTAACAAAATCTTTTTATTTTGCTGTTCTCTCAATACCACTTAAGTATTAAATCTCTTGACTAACAGTTCGAAATGGTACAAACTCTTGTTAAATATCGTTTACAGGTCGCTAAACATACAAAAATTCTTGTGCGATATATTCTTCAGCTAAAATACTGTAGAAACCACAAGCAATTTGTGGTTACTTCTCACGAGGTGGCTTCTTATGAAACCACATATCACATGTAAACAAAACCATATAAAAATAAAAGTCTTGACTGATTAAGATCGCAAGCTATCTACATACTAAGTTTTATCGTAATTGGTTCAGTAATTTATGCGTGAAGGACTAACAAACATACTCGTTTATTTACTTAATATTAAAATAGGCTGTATTGTCGACCTATTAGCTGATAGAAAACTATTTTAATCTTCTATTTCTCTAAAGATCGAAGTGGATTTTTCTTCAGGAAACTACATTTTTTCTTTTCCTTTGTAGTGTCCCTTTTAAAGCTTAAACCGGAGAATTGCATCTCCAATTGCATTTTCCGCCATTTTGTCAACGATAGAAATGAAAGGAAATAAATCGACATGAAGTAAATAGACGTACAATGTTTTGAAATACTAGTACTGGAGAGGTACTTTAATTCTACGAACGAACGAAGGAAGACAAACTGTCATCGGTCCTTCAAAACTGTCAGAAAATATATTTTTCGGACGAATGGATACAGATTTTCTTCTGGAATTATCGTTTCGTTTTATCGTTCGTAGAATAAAGTAAAGTAGTAGTAAAGGCCCTGGCCCCTGATTACGTAACTGTGTAGCTAACAAATTTCGATTGAAACAATTGAAATTGTTGATTACACGTCAGTTTTCACGTCATTCAGTCGCTAACAAATTTTCGTTACAATGCGACTTTGTGACTTTGACTTGCGACGACAAATAAACAAACTAGCTGACAAATTGTATTTTTCATTAATTTCGTTGGAAAATGTCCCTGTGTCGGTGGCTACAGCATTGAAATCGGTTCATCCGTTCGTGAGCTACGATGCCACAGATACACACACACACACACAGAGAGAGAGAGAGAGAGAGAGACACGTCAAACTTATAACACCCCTCTTTTTCCGTCGGGGGTTAAAAAGTAGATAACATTATGGACAAAATAAAAAATAATAACAAATTATACGTAGAAATGAATCTATTATTTTATCTATTACTATTATAAAGCGGAAGAGTTTGTTTGTTTTTTTGTTTGTTTGAACGCACTAATCTCAGGAACCACTGGTCCGATTTGAAAAATTCTTTCGGTGTTGGATAGTCCATTGATTGAGGAAGGCTATAGGCTACTCCCTATATTCCCTGGATCGGGACTTATGCGGGTGAAACCGCGGGGAGCTGCTAGTTACATAATAAAGCTCGCGAATATTTGTTAACAATATGACATACCTAATTATTAAATCGTCTTTTGAACAGCTCTCCAAAGCTTTGTTTCTTAGTTGAACAGTGATATCGCCGCCGCTTGTGGCTCGTAGCTCACAGAATATTGATATTTAGTGTTCTACTAGTGAGCATTGTAGCTACGCGGTATGCGTGTCATACCGCACTTGTTGGGCCATGGAACATGTGGGTTTCATTTTAATTTTAATTTTATTTATTCAGTACACTAGAGAAATGACATTACAAAACCGATATTATACAATTTACACTAAGGTGAAATTTAAATCATGGCTTTAGTACATACCTAAGTCAACAAATATTGGCACTTTGGGTCCTTGGGGTCCTAAAGCTTATACTTTTTTTCAGGAATCACGGGGCGCGTCTGAATGAGGTTTCTGACGACCGAAGGGCTGGCAGCTTTTTCGCTTAAAGGGTCAGTTGGGCCATCCATCCTGGCAAATTTCCCTATGTTGCCACCCTTCTGGGAACGATGCCTCGAGAAGACGCCCTGGAGGACGTCTTTTACTTTAAAAAGGTAAGCAAATACGCCAGAAAACTTGATACGAAAAAGATGGGTAATCCCTTCCTTTCGCATAAACTTTCCAACCCCGCTAAGTCTACAGCCCCAAGCACCACATGTTAGCATCAAATTTCATTATTCGAGCGTCTCGTTACTTCATATATCATTAAACATTACTTCGGCCATGAATTTAATTAAATGTAAAAGATACTCAAATTCAGGACTTTCGCACTAGACCCTTGTTTTCGAGTGATTACATTTTCTCTTACAATTGTAGTGGAAAAATTGTAAAGGTATTACAAAATATATTGCTACATTTGTGACTTTAAAAAAAAATCTGTTTAAGAAGGTAAAATAATTTTCTTTTTTATTTCAAGTGCTTAAGCGTGTACTTGGCTATCATAGAAATAATTTAAACGAAAATACATCTACAAAAACATAACGGATGGTGGGTCTTGAACCCGCCTCCGTCATTTTTCACGGTCTAGTGGCTAACTTTCGTCCACTCGCGTAAAAGTAATATGCATCTGATCTCTGCAACTGCATTTTACCCATTCTTAACTAACATCTTAGGCAACCAGATGACATTGAGTTACATAAATAATCGCACTATAAACATTTTAGTACGATTAGTATTAATTTTTAATAATTAGATTTTTAGTTTTAATTTAGTTTTTAATTTTAACTGTGTTTTATAAGAATAAATGAATAATATAAATATATCGTCGATTTGTACGATAATATAAGAAACTCAATTTTAAATCAAAGTTTAATAATTAATTAACGCAATAGCTAAAAGATGTAGCTTTTTACAAAAAAAACTATCATTTTAAATTATTTAAAAAAAAACTGCTGAATGCAGGCGAGCACTTGCCTTGCCTATCACAGAAATATTTTAAAAGTAAAATCCGGGGCATGGTTGCAGGCCCTCCCTTCGCCTAACCTGGGAACTCTTTTGGATGACGATTCTTTGAGGGTGGCAGTGGCTCTCCGGCTGGGCTGCAAAGTGTGTGAACCTCATCTTTGCATTTGTGGCTCAACGGTGGAGGCCAATGGTCACCACGCTCTTAGCTGTGGTCGTTGTGCGGGTCGGTTCCCGCGGCACCACGCTCTCAACGACGTCATCAGGAGGTCCTTGGTGTCTGCCAATGTGCCGTGTGTGCTTGAGCCGCCTGGGCTTTCTCGTACTGATGGCAAGAGACCGGACGGGCTTACTCTGGTGCCTTGGGCGAAGGGGAGATGCCTCATTTGGGACGCAACGTGTGTCAACACCGTTGCTGCTTGCCATGTGTCCCGTACTGCTGCTGTGGCTGCTGCGGCGGCGGAGACAGCGGCGGTTGCTAAGCATGGCAAGTACGCCCTGCTCCACGCGAGTTATTTATTTGTGCCGGTGGCCGTGGAGACGTTGGGGAGTTGGGGGAGTGAGGCTGTCACCTTTGTGAGGGAGATCGGTCGTCGGCTTAGAGATCGGGGCTTGGACTGCCGCTCGGGTTCTTTTCTGGTGCAGAGGATGGCCGTTGCTATCCAACGAGGAAATGCTGCGTGCGTTTTAGGGTCCTTTGCGCCAGCAACGAATTTGGGTGGCCTGTTCGACTGACTTTGGTGACTTTGACTTTGGTTTTGGTAAATTTGTAGTTTTTAAGTTTAATTGTATTTAAGTTGATTGTAATTTTAATGTATGCTTTAAAAAAACAGCTGTTTTTGTAAATAAAGTAAAATACATTTACAAAAACAAAACGCAAAGGTGGGATTCGAACCAGCATTTCTCAATTTCCGCAAAAAAAAAGTCGTTAGGTCGCGAATATTGACAGATACTAGATGGGCTTCGATTTAGTATAGCCTTGCGCTGTGATTTCGTTTTTAGGGTTCCGTACCTAAAGGTAAAAACGGGACCCTATTACTGAGACTTCGCTGTCTGTCTGTCTGTCTGTCTGTTTTTTTCTTTAAAGTATTTACTAAATGTAAGTCACCGTTGCCTGAATAAGTCAACATTGTTTTGTTAATCCAAAAAAACATGGTATAACTATTACTATCTTATAAAACGTTTATTAATAACGCTGCAGGTAAATGTTTCTTAAACAATTTTCTAATAAATGGAAACCTATATTAATAAAAAATACTTCAAAGCTTCAAACAAATAAATAGTTCTGCGAATACATTTTTATATTCTGTATATAATTAAAGCGTCCATAAAATGGCGCTCTTTGAAGTTGCGATTTATTAATACACAGGTTTTGTGTTTGATAAAACTTGATAAAGATTTTTCTAAATTGAGAAAAATAATTGAGATCGGTATAGTCGATTGAAATAACTGTTTTTATCTACATCTACACCAATAATATTAAGAGGAAATATTTGTTGTGTGTGTGTGTCGTATTTTGTAATGAATATACTCAAAAACTACTAGACCGACTTCAAAGATTCCTTTACCATTAGTAAGCTATATTCACCCTACTTTTAATCCCGATGTTTCTACGGGATTTACTTGTCTAAACGATTATTATAAAGATAAAAGATTTGTATTTGTGTGTGTGTGTGTGTTTGTATGTTTGTTATGAATAAACTCAAAAACTAATAAACCGTTTTCAAAAATTATTTAACCAAAAGAAAGCTACATTATCCAGGAGTAACCTGATTTACTTTTGATCCCGATATTTCCACGGGATCGAGACATACGCGCGCGAAACCGTGGGATACTGCTCTGTATGAGTGTAATTTATCTATCAACGTCTTTACAATTGAAAACAGTACGCTCAAAAGCGAACTTTTACTTGAAACAGAACTGCAATCGAACTAGTAGGTAGGAAATAAAGTTTTTATTGCAGTTCGGTTCCATTATGCGAATTTGCTCGGTGACATTTCTGCGAAAGTATCTTTCTGCGTCAAGATACGAAATGTACGAAAAACCGTATTCTTCAATGAAAAATGTTATTATCGAAAAACGACAAATATTATTAGACGAACGTCAAATTTAAAATTGAATGATATTAAAACTAGATAAAATAAAATTACGGACTTTATTAAAACGCAAATTGCCCATCTGCTTGCTAATTAAAACGCTGGATTTTATTTAAGAATTGCATATTTTCTGCACCGGCCTGTATAACTATTTACATGCTGATGAGTGATGGATGACTTATAAATAACGTAAGCTATATTTTTTTAAATAATTAACGGGGTGGAAAACGTTACGGCTTATTATACGAATTCAATTCACAATCGTCTTAAGCGACGAGATCAAATTTATAAGTTCGTGGGGGCGGGAGCGGTCATAAGTAGTCATTGTATAGTCACATAATTTTAAGAAATTAAACTATGTTTTGTTGACGGTACCCTGTAGAACTCTTGGCGGTCGTGAGAATTAAATGGTATACCTAATTAAAAGCCTTGGGGGTAGTGGTAATAAAATTATGGGGGTCGGGGAAGGAGCCACTATTTAGTGGCTACCTATCTACAAAATATATTTAAGAACTGAAGTACCTTATACATAGTGGGTACTTGTATGATTATGAGCGTTAAGCAACGCACGGCGCAGTCATTACTTGGATGGGTGACGATAATGTGTACTTATGGCAAAATCATTTTCTGGAGCTGCTCCGTACTTCGGAACATCACGTCAAGCAGTTGGGCCCGGTTGTTATCTCTGATAGCAGTCGTTAGGTCAAGTTACAGGCTTTAGGGCGACCTGACAACTCTAACACTAGGTGAGTCATATCACTACACGAAAAACATAAGTTAAGTTTCGTTTATTACTCCATTTCTTGGTTCTATTTTGAACCTTACCTTAATACTGGCTTAATACAATTTCAATTTAGCTACAAGTGCCCCTTGAACTCTCATTTTTCAAAGGAGGTCAATTTATAGCTACATTTAACGGAGCTAAGGGTTATTATACCTCGTGTAATAGGTACAAAAAGGTACAAATTCTTGCCTTTCATACGATCCAAGGAAGGTAAATTAATTAGTTTAATTTTAGTCTCATCTTGTTTGAAATTCCGTCTTTTATTTCAGTTTAAGTCCGACAATTTAGGGATTTTGAAGACGTTTAATTTAGATTATATTTTTTAAGTGTTTTCTACGCATACAGTTTATATTTCAAATGAAGCGGGCTTTTAAAGATTAGTTTATTGTTTTTTAATGTTTAGTTTAGTTTAAAAAGTAGATTTTTCTATTGTTTACAAAGCTCGTAAAAAGTTTTAGTAAAATAGCCAGCTTTTACAATTACGCCGACGGGCTCCCCTCGGCGTTACTTTATAATAATGTGACTTGACATTTTTTTATAGCTGTATTATTAAGAGGATAGTCTCCATTCTCTTTCTCCATACAAATGTAGTTTAAATTTTCTTCCCTGGTTAAAGACATTAGAGCAAATATTATGTTTATTCCATAAAACTTATATCCGTCGTGACTATGCATCTACCTTTTTATTTTTTTCATTTTATATTTTTTTTATTTTTTATTATTATTTTAATTACAAAATAAAAAAAATTAAAAGGTAGATGCATTGTCATGTTCATGACAGATATAGGTTTATGGCATAAACATATTTGCTCTAATGTCTTTATCCAGGGAGGAAAATTTAAACTACGTTTGTATGGAGAAAGAGAATGGAGACTATCCTCCTAAGCTATTGCACAGCTTTTATCGCGGGCTTTGAGCACGGCCACCGAATCAAGAAATTCCGTAACGAAAATAAAACCTTACACCCCCCACTCCGCCTACTATGTTCGTCTACCATGTCCGTCTACCATGTTTGTCTACCTTGGCCATCTCCAGTTGACCACCCCAGTTGCGACCTCCAGTTGTCAAATTTCCCAACTGCCTAATCGCCATAATGTCTAACGAATATTACGTCCAGTTGCCAAAACGTCCAATTGCCGAATCGTCTAATTTCTAAAAAGTGTAATGGGCGAAACGTCTAGTCAGCGTCATAGTGGGATAGTAACACTGAAATGAAACTATACAAGTACGCTGGAATTGCTATACCATACAAAATTACATTTGATCTTTGTGCCGATTTGATTTGAGCCGTTATTGTGCTGTTGTCGCGCGTTTTCTATTGAAAGTGATGGTGGCCGTCTCCGGAACTATTAGTTCCATGGACGATTCCTTTCAAAAGAAAACGCGCGACATCAACGCAACATGGCGCAGATCAAATAGGCACAAAATTCAGTGCGAGACCTCCTGTCCATATAATTCAGGTCAGTGGCCGCGTAATTAAACCCCTCATATCCTGAGAACGGAAACGGAAACTGAGTTTTTTTAACCTCTGCAAGAAACTACTGACTTTCACGGTACCTACATACTAAGTTCAATGGATAAGCCACTATAACCACTATTAATTACCCGACTGCCGAAGAAAGAGGGTTATGTTTTCGAGTGTAGGTATTTACTACTATTATTATATTTTTATTTTAAAAGTGCTTAAGCTTGCACTGGGCTTTCATAGAAATATTTTAAAGTAAAAAAATAACAAACTAGGATGCGATCATTGGTGTAATTCAATGCCACCAACATCCCTGAGTTGTTTTAGATAGAACAATACTGATGCAAAGATTCGACGTATGAGTCACCGAATGTATGGCTATATTTTCGACCTCATCGTCATCATCAGGCGAGGTGAGGTCAAACGCCAGAGTAACTCATGAAAATTAAAATGTTTTTATAACGAGCCGGGAGCACTGACTTAACCAATTGGTCTACCAATTAGTTAGCAATTAGTCCTGCCTTATACTCAATAGTAAAGACGTAAAGATGCGTTGTTGGTTCGAATCCCGCTCTTCGTCGATCGTGCAACGTGTTTTTGCATAAGTATGTAGTAAGTATTTTCCTTTAAAATATTTCTATGTTTACAACTAATATTAAAAACGTGAATGTTTGTGTGTAAGTAAATAAACGAGTATGTTTCTTACTCTCTCATGCTAAAATGACTGAACGGATTACGATACAACTTAGTATGAAGATAGCTTGCGATCTGCGATATTATATTAGCCTAAAATAACACATAGGCTACTTTTATTCCGATACTAGCAGTGCCCCGCGGTTTCACCCGCTTAAGTCCCGATCCCGCGGGAATATCAGGATAAAAAGTAGCCAATGTTGGCCTCCAGCCATCTACGAACCGAGTTTCATGGTAATCGTTTCAGCGGTTTTTACGTGATTGAGTAACAAACACACACATATATCACAAAGTTTCAGCTTTATAATATTAGTAGATTGCCAGGGGATTGAAATTTATGCAGGTGAAATTTATGCAGGTGAAACCGCAAGGCGATGCTTGATAAATACCTAAATAAAGTGAATACCTACGTTTGATTTTCACCTTTTTGATGCCGGAAGCGAGATTGAAAATGAGTTGTAAGGTTTAAAAAAATCTAAATCATTGGAAATTATTTCATAAAAACCAGCGGCACTTTTTATGTTTCTTCGGTATGTAATAACTTGGGGTCATGATCTGATATGGTTTAAAACTTTTTTTTTTGCCATAAAACCAATGGCGATACATAGTACACCGGAGTAGTAAGTAACAAAATAATGTCTGTCCGTCTGTCACCAGGCTGTTATTGAATTTAACAGATGATGTATTTCCGTTGCCGTTATAACAACAAATACTAAAAACAAAATAAAACAAATATTTATCTCCCGTAAACCAAACGTGATTTTTAACGTAAAAACGCAACGATATTGCGATGTATCAAAAGATAAACCACTAGCGCCATCTAGTGATGGAATGATAGATTCAACGTTTGCGTATTCAAAGACCAGTCTAGATTTTTCCACGTCTGTGTAGGAACTGACAGTAATTGATGAATTTCCCGCCATTTCCGGTCGCCATCTTGGAATCGCTTTGTACAGAGTTTTGATCAAAGATCGCCCTTTGAATAATCAAAATGTAATCTAATTTACTTAATTTGAAACTGTCAAATAAGTAGGCACTTAACTTAATTTGGTTTTAACTTTGAGTGTTTGTCCAGTAAACTTAGTTAGGTAAATGTTTTATTTACTGAAACGAAATACTTACAAAATACCAATTACATTTTACTCTTTTCTAAATATACGCCGCGCCGTTTGTAAATAAATATAATTAAGAAAAACTGGTCGTAGCGGTCAGAATCATGTTTGTTGTATGCCCGAAATATATTATTCTATTTGTTTTTAGTATTTGTTGTAATAGCGGCTTCAAAAATAGTTACATATTCTGTGACAATGAGGAGGAAGACTAACTTTTTATCCCGGCAGAGGGCGTTGGTCGACTAATCTTAGGTTTGAATTAAGAACTGTCAAACAGGTGATTTTTACAACTCTCGGCGCCAAATTGGCCAATTCGGTCTCAGACCGAAAGAAAAAAAAACTCGGGGGGACCATCATCAAAAAAAAAATCCGACCCCAGCGCCATCTGCTCACAGCTTTGCGTGTGCCACCCCATTTTAATTGTCTAAGTATCACGGTTAATGAGATACAGCCTGGTGACAGACGGACGAACGGACAGACAGCGAAGTCTCAGTAATAGAGTGCCGTTTTTAACCTTTGGGTACGGAACCCTAAAAACAAGTATAGGTAATATAAAAAAGGTTTTGAGAGTACCGGGCCAAAAAAGATAAAAAAAGTTTATTGTCATTTGTTTTGTCTGTCTATTCGCCTGTCACCACCAATTTTTCCAAAAACGGCTAGGCCGAAACCTTATTTCTTCAAAGAGAAAAACAAATAAGTATAAATAACAAATAGGTATCCTATATATCCAAAACTTGAAACAAGAACAAATAAAAGGAATTTCCGCATTTATAATATTACTTAGTTCCGGAGTTGAGAATTTAATATCAAAAGTTGTGCAAACCGATCATTTCGTGATCACGTGACCCTTTTACAAATAGACAAACTTACCCACTTTCACTCCGCTTTGCTTCCGACACAATATTATGGCAAGTTTCTATTTGTTTTTTTCAATACTTGGCACTTTTTTCACAAAAAAAAATATTGACATTGGCAGCACTGTAAATGCCCTCGTCACATAACTGGAAATAAAAAAAAAACTTGGTGCCAGGTCATCATAACACGTTCAAAATTGGAATCCAGTTCGTTTGTTACAAAATGTTATGAAAATTGTTTTTTCGACAATGGGGAGGAATACCTAGGTAGGTAGGTACTTTTTTTTATCCCTTTCATTTTTATACCGATTCGACTCACTAAGTCTTAAATCATCTTGTTTTCATACTCCTAAAAGCTCAAAATTTAATTATGCCTACAGATTCACTGTTTCACTTCAATTATTCTTCCACTTTCATACTTTTTGAAAGTAATAATTCAATTTCTAAAAGTAATGGCTACTTAGGTAAGTAGGTACTAAATTAGTTAGTTAAAAAACTTTTAAAAGCATTGAAGAAGACGAGATTAATGTTTTTCAGTAACAGTTGGAAACAAGTAGGTTTCATTGCCTCAATCTCAAATTGCTTTTTTCGTGAATAGTTTTTCCTGTGACTGTGATCTGGGGCAAGCTAATTTCAGAGGTCGTTCACCCCGTAACTTAGTTAGCGATTACCATCAGCTAATATAGGTAGGAAGAATGCAGACTCTGGCCATGTTTATCAGCTGGGGTAACATGGCAACTTTGGGAGACGAAAACTTTCAGTTCTTATAACTACTGAAAGATGATAAATATCTAATGAAAATTAGATGAAATTAAACAAAAGATTCTACTTTCTATCCTAACCTACTTTTTTTTCCTACTAATATTAAAAACGCGAATGTTTGTAATATTATAAACGCGAAAGTTAGTATGAATGTGACTTTATTACTCTTTTACGCAAAACTCCTCAACCGATTGCGATGAAACTTGGAATATAAATTGCTTGAAACCTAGAATAACACATAGACTACTTTTATCTCGATATTCCCACGGGATCAGGACTTACTGGCAGTAAACTTCAAATCCACTTTTTAATAAAAAGAAAAAACATTGATTTTTTAAGAATAAATCTATACTAATATTATAACGATGTAACGTTGGTAACATGTATTGGGGGTAATCGCCGAAACTACTAGACCGATTTTAAAAAATCTTTCACCATTAGAAAGCTACATTCACCCTGAGTAACATAGGCTACTTTTGATCCCGATATTCCCACGGGATCGGGACATACGCGGGTGAAACCGCGGGAATCTGCTATTATAAATAACCTCTTAACAGCTACACGATTTCATAACAAGGGCAGAAATGTTAATTACAAAAGCAAATCAAACAAAAAACCCTCCCAGCGGAGCTCCCTGTATTGTTACCTACTTTGTTTCAAACAGCGATGATATCGTCGGAATAAAATTAATTATTCATACAATTCTGATCTCCGGTAAAATCGATAGATAAGTGACACTTAACAACTGTTCGGTGCTAAAGGAATAGGAGGGCATTTCCACGGTGCCGATTTTAAACGATTACACTCAGTGCCTTATCATTTTGAGTTCTCCCCGCGCGGTGGCGGGTAAACTGCTTGGTTTCTAGAAGGGTTGGTGTCATGAAGGCGACCAGCCATAAAAATATTGTCTTTTGTTTAAGTTTCGATCGTCTTTTGTTCGATTCCGTGAATGATGGCCACGAACCAACCCGACGAGGTTCGAAATTGATTGTAAGCATTATTGATTTAATTTTTCAAAATCGTTGGACCCCTCGCAGATTTAATTCCGTATTTTCCATACTTGACGCTAAGTCAATATTCCGCCTCAATTTTTCTTTGCGGATCTTCCAAGTAAGGTAAGTTGACAATAGCCTTAATTAAGTAGCTATACCTACCTCTTAAGAAGTTACTTCCGAGCCGAATGATAGAATCGTCTTAATAATTCAATTGAAGAGTTTGCTACCAATAATGGAGGGAGAATCGGAGAGAATAACTTATTTGAATCTACTTAACTAGAAGGAAATCTTGAAGTGTGTTGTCTTTATTGATTCGGCCGCACTTAGAAACTTTGCTAAGTGAATCTTAAGTTAATTATTACTAAATATTTTCGCAGGCCCCTCAGAACTTACAGAGTTCTTCAGGTTGTTATCTCTGATAGCAGTCGTTAGGTCAAGTTAGAGGCCTTAGGGCAACCTGACAACTCTAACACTAGGCGAGACACACCACTATACGGTTGTTATCTCTGATAGCAGTCGTTAGGTCAAGTTGGAGGCCTTAGGGCGACCTGACAACTCTAACACTAGGTGAGACACACCACTATACGGTTGTTATCTCTGATAGCAGTCGTTAGGTCAAGTTGGAGGGCAACCTGAAAATGTTATCACACTACTACAGGAAAAGAAGAAATTACTTCAGAATAAAAAAAACACTTGACACTGGCACGAAACATCCCCGTTATAAAAATATAAATAAAAAAACCGGGGAGGTTTTTAGATTGTAATTTGACTGTCCGACTTTAGATTACATAGAAAATAAGTCGGTAACACTGTATGTAGGTGGTTTTTAGAACCCCCCCCGAAGGGTTCCCCCCCCCCCCCCGAAGGGTTCCCGCCTTGTCGTGGCGGGGGGGCTTAGTAGCCGTGGCCTGGACACCAACGGTGAACCAAGAGGAACCCAACCGAGGGGCCGCTCGAGCTTCGGTTCGCGGCCGGTAGGTTACGTCCGTAACTGAGGTGGGCCGCAGTGTGCAACATTGCGGCTGAGGGTTTCGGGGCCGCGGCAGGAGAGGAGTGTCGGTGTTGCGTTGCCGCTCTCCCTATCTGCCGCGGCCTCGGCGGGGCCGCCACCGTTGATGGCGGACGCGGTGGGGCTGCAGGGGAAGAGGAGTGTCGGTGTGTCGTTGCCGCTCGCCCTATCCCCTGCAGCCGAAAAGTGGTCGGCGACGGGGCCACAGACCTCACCCGGAACCAGGGGTGTCCAGACATCGCTGGTTCCCCTAAACGGCTCTTGGCGGCGGACTCGGGGGAGTTCGTCGCCAAACACAGAGCCCCGAGATGGTGGCGGCGTGTCCGCGCCGCCTTTCGAGAGGGCTTCGCCCATTTGGGCGCTTGGAGATGGGGTCCACCCGGACCACCCGCCGCTAGAGCTTGCCGAAGTTATCCGAAAGGTTCCGGCAAGCTCTGGCAACTGCGGCGCGAAGGACACCGAGGGGTTTAGTGGGTTTACCCTGGCCGCACACCATCTTGGCCGGGGGGACCCCCACACACCGGGCCGCTCTCCCCCGAGAGCGGCCTGACGGTCTTAAGGACATTTCCCTCGTAAAAAAAAAAAAAAAAAAAAAGGTGGTTTTTAGAAGTCGGTTTTAATTTTTAATTTAATTATTATTTTTTCGATTAAAAAATCCTTACACATCGCCGTAATAAAATTGTCTTTGTATCCTTTCACTGCGTTTTCAACCATGTTTTATTACTTAAATACAATACATATAATTCAAAACGTACAAAAGAGACCTCGTCCATCATTTAATTCGAACAAATTAAGTGTAAATGAGAACATACTGCCTTGTTTGTTTACAGTCTACTCTACATCCTGTGCGCCATTATAGCGTCGGCTTCGTGTTTATTTCCACGGAACTTCATTTAAAAGGTTGTTGAGTTTTCTTCTCTTTTCGCGATGTTGTATTGAAAATTAAAGTCATTTTTCGGTTTGAATCGCGTGGTGTTTATTATCTACCCTATCCCATCCTATCCTGAAGATACTATCTTATCCTGAAGATACTATCATATCCTAAAGAAGGTTATCCTATCCTGAAGAAGGGACCTGGAAAGTTCTCGGAACGTTGAGCGTTGTAACAATGCTAAAAGTAATAAACAACACGCAATTCAAATCGAAAAATGACTAATTTTAAAAGGTTGTTGTTTTGAATCACTTCTTCTTCTTTTCGTATAGTGGTGTGGCTCACCTGGTGTTAGAGTTGTCAGTTCGCCCTCGTCGTCCATCATTTAATTCGAACAAATTAAGTGTAAATGAGAACATACTGCCTTGTTTGTTTACTGTCTACTCTAAATCCTCGTGTGCCATTGTAGCGTCGGCTTCGTGTTTATTTCAGCGGAACTTCATTTAAAAGGTTGTTGTTTTGAATACACTTAAATCTTATTGTCCTACTAAAATTAGGCTGCCTGGAAGAGATCGCTTTTAGCGATAAGGCCGCCCATTGTACCTATTCTAAAATTAGCTGTAAGTTTTTGTTTTTGTAATGTGTTTTGTAAATGTTTGGTGCAATAACGTTTTTATCTATCTGACGGCGCCGCCGCTATAAAGCATTAGGTTGACTGACTGTCATAGTCAACACGAAAAGAAAATCTATTATTACGCGGAAAGCGTAAAAGCGGATAAAGCGTATAAAGCGGAAGAGTTTGTTTGTTTGTTTGTTTGAACGCGCTAATCTTAGGAACCGCTGGTCCGATTTGAAAAATTATTTTAGTGTTGGATAGTCCTTTTATTGAGGAAGGCTATAGGCTAGTTTTAGTCCCGATATTCCCACGGAATCGGGACTTACGCGGGCGAAACCGCGGGACGCAGCTAGTAAGTGATAATTTGTTTTTCCCCTCGCGACCAAGACCATAATGGCATTTATTTACATTCACCTTTACTTTATTCATATTTTCGAAGCAACGCGAATAAAACCTGAAAAATAAGTTTAATTTTAAACATTTACACGTCAATTAGGCCTTCCAGAATTTAAACCTAATACGGAACCCAAGAGCGCCCAAGACCTCATTGATCGGAGAGCCAGGATGTTATTATAGTCATGTACTCCTTTTATTAAAGTTCTAGCTGCGTCCCGCGGTTTCACCCGCATAAGTCCCGATCCCGTGGGAATATCGGGATCAAAAGTAGCCTATAGCCTTTCTCAATAAATGGACTATCCAACGCCGAAAGAATTTTTCAAATCGGACCAGTGGTTCCTGAGATTAGCGCGTTCAAACAAACAAACAAAAAAACAAACAAACTCTTCCGCTTTATAATAGTAATAGATAATAACATCGCTCTTACGGTGAAGGAAAAACATCGTGAGGAAACCAACATGTCCTAGGACCCACCACGGTCCGAAGACATGGGATATTCAGTGTTTTCTATGTCTCATATGTATGTATTTACAAAAAAAAAGCATAATATGTAGTATTATGTAGTATATCCGTTGTCTAGTACCCATAGTACGAGCCTATTGCTTAGTTTGGGGCTAGATTGCGCTGTGTGTAACGTCGTGCAATATTTATTTTATTAAAGTTCTAGCTGCGTCCCGCGGTTTACCCACGTAAGCCCCGATCCCGTGGGAATAACGGGATCAAAATTTTTCAAATCGGACCAGCGGTTCCTGAGATTAGCGCGTTCAAACAAACTCTTCAGCTTTATAATATTAATAGTAAAGATAAATGAATTGAATTGAAAAAAAAAGATATAAAAAAACTTTTCTACATTTTATAACATTTGGTATAACATATGTATGTATTTACAAAAGAAAAATAAATATAAGTATTATATCCGTTGTCTAGTCACCGTAACACAAGCTTAGTCGCTTACCACGGGGCTAGATGGCGCTGTGTGTTGTTCACAGAATTTATTTTATTTTATTTTTTTATTTGGTTAGATTCAATTTACGCTGGCAACACGTGGTAAAACTAATTGCGTCCAGAGACAAGTTACGTCGTCCTATAACTAGACAGCAAACTCGACATTTTTTGGAAAATACATTTCAACCTTACTCTCTAACTTTAATGTAGCTTTTAACCGACTTAAAAAAAAGGGAGGAGGTTCTCAATTCGACTCGTATATTGTTTGTATGTATATGGATTTGTCCGCGCCGTACTCATATATGAAGTCCGATTTCGATCATGTTTTATTTTATTTGGAAGGTGAGAGTTCCGAGTTGGTCCCATAAAAATTTGGTGAAGATCTAATGAAAACCTTCAGAATGGACTGTTATGGACTTCTACCAATAGAATCGGCTCTTGAAGAACTAGGTACAGATTAATGGAGCACCTGAAACCACCTTCTCATCAGAAACTCCTCAATTATTAAAGTTATGGTTACTAGCTGCGTCCCGCGGTTTCACCCGCGTAAGTCCCGATCCCTTAGGAATATCGGGATCAAAAATAGGCTATAGCCTTCCTCAATAAATGGACTATCGAACACTGAAATTTTTCAAATCGGATCAGCGGTTCCTGAGATTAGCGCGTTCAAACAAACAAACAAAAAAACAAACAAACTCTTCCGCTTTATAATAGTAAAAAATAGATTACAAGTTTGACGACTTTTTAGTGGCAGTCGAAAGTACACTAAAAAGGATAAAGTAAAAAATAATTTAAAAAATTAAAACCAACTTCAAAAAAGCATAAAATAACCTTATCTGTTATGTAATCTGAAGCAGTTTTACTGGGTGAGTCAAGATTGTAGTTTTTTTTTTTGCTTTGATATCTCAAACTGGCCCAGCAGAAGATACATACTGACCCTATATCCTTGTCTAACTAATGGAAGACAAATAAATTGCAAAAAGGACAGAAGGCCATCGATTTTCTTTTCTCTAGAATCAAGCGGGACCTGTAATATTCGTATGATTCTGTTAATATATTTTGACGACCTTTGTGGCGCGTCGTGCGAAAGCACGACTGCAATGAAGAAGGTTGCGGATTCTATTCCCGCCGGGGGCAAGTATTAATGCTTTTAAAAAAATACATATTTGTGCCTGGTCTGGGTGTTCCTCTATGTATAATATGTACCTATGTATTTACTAAAGAAAACTAAATATATGTATTATATCCGATGTCTAGTCACCGTAACACAAGCTTAATAGCTTACCACGGGGCTAGATGGCGCTGTGTGTTGATGACAGAATATATTTATTTACTTATTTATATTTAAGGCGACAGCGTTCGTTTTACGGCCGAGATAAGCAAGCTACATTGAGCCTTAACTATTATGTAGGGTAACCACGATTACTGTATACAATACGAATAAATTTACACAAATTGCCCTACTTTATTGTTACCCTAAAATCATTTTATTGCCGTTTTAGAGGTAAAAACAAGAAGGTTCCTTTTTAGTGTTATTCTTTTCTTTCGTGATTCGTTCAGAATGTCTTAAAAGACGGAACCCTAAACATTGAGCAGAATTATTTTGATATTATATATTTTTATAATATGTTTTTAATTCGTAGCAGCCACTGCGGTAACAATCCCGCAAACTCAATGACGATTTTAGCGTTTTAATCGTCATTCATCGTCTGTATCTCAGCGCCGGCAGCGATGTTCGTTTCATTTTTACGATAGACGTAACGATATTGTCAGCGCTGCAGCGGATTTTTTATTTATTTAGCCTAAAAGTAACATGGTTTTAACATTTGAGACGTCACCTCTAATATTAAGGAGACAGTCTACCTACTTTTTTCTCCATACAAACTTTACAAACGTAGTTTCCTCCCTGGATAAAGATATTAGAAAAAATATGTTTATGCCACAAGTCCTTTATCAGCCATTTCACCCGCGTAAGTCCCGATCCCGTGGGAATATCGGGATCAAAAGTAGGTTCAGTAGTTTCGGAGATTACCCCCAATATACATACATACATACATACATGTTACCAACGTTACCTCTTTATAATATTAGTATAGATGGCCATGCCTATACGTTTTGTTTTTTTTCTAATTTTTCTGAATTTTATTTCTATTCTAATTAGAAAATGCAAAAGAACCAAATCCTAGGGGCATAGTCAGTCATGCGTGGCAGATAGGTATAGGTTTAATGGCATAAACATAATATTTGTTCTAATGTCTTTATCCAGGGACAGGGAGGAAACAGTCGACTACGTTTGTATGGAGAAAGAGTAATAGACTTTCCTTTTAATACATCATATCTCTGTGATGTAACTTCTAAGTCTGATATCCTGTCAAAAACTCAGTGTTCTTTGGTGTGGTGTGTATGGACCCACTATGAAAAGGATTTCAGAAAATCCCGCTGGATCAGGATATACGCGGGTGAAACCGTGGGACTCTGCTTTTTAATGAGTTTTGTTATTTTGCAAAAACTTGACTTATTTCGGTAAGATTGAGAAGTATGCCAATGTCTAATTATTTTTTTTGCTCGTTTTTTTGCAAAAAACCTAGGATTTTTGCAAAAAACCTGTTTATCTAATTATCCTACGACATAAACCTACAAAAGCTGTTTGTTTTTTAAATTAGGTTTAGTCAAAATTTTAAATTAAATACAATTGAATATGGTATTGTCTGTAATCTATAATTATAATTAGGTATAGGTATATAAAGATTGAAAATTTATTCTTTTTGGAAAAAAAAATTGTGGTTCTATTTAGACAAAACACACAGAATAAATACTCTCGAAAAACACAACACTCTTTCGGCAATCGGGTAAATAGAGCAAGGATTCAAATCTTACTAAACTATGAGTCTATGATTTGTACATAAAGTTTTTAATTTTTAAATATAATTAAATTTCCTACCCTTAGGTCTATCTGCAATATTTTACAGCATCCAAACAAAAGTCACGCAATGAGGTCTTACAGAATAATTTACCCTTAACCAAAACCAAACGTTATATGGGCAAAGACACTTAACCAAACTGGCCAATAAATGTTTAAAAAAAGAACTTACCTCCATTCACCCGCGAACGAAACATAAAATCCGAAAAAAGAACACAACACCGGAATAACGAATTAAAAAAAATATACAAACGTTTTTATGGGAAATTAAAATCACTGGCCGCACACGCGTATTCGAATTTCGAATTCGAGAGCAGACGTCCGACCTGCGCGGAGGTTCGAGCTAGACTGGCTGATTTGAAGTGATACTGAGCATAGTGGGTAAAATCTATGCCGCCCGCCCACCGCGCGATGTTACGCTGGAAAATTTCTTTCAGTGCATGCAACCTTACGATTTCTTTGCATATTTTATTTCAAACTAGTGTTTTCTCGCGACGTTGTTACCCGCGGAGGACGTTTTATCGGTTATTTATTAGGGAACTACTAGAGAATGTCTTTATTATTACAAGAGAATACAAAAAGGGTCTAAATTTTCTTCTTCTTTTTCATACTTTGAGAAGTAATTTAGAGTATACCTCTGGCCATAATTTCATCCAAATTGGCCGAGCCGTTTGACTATGAGCAGTTGACGCGTAGAGTACCGCGTAGAGTAGAGTAGGTACTTAGGACTTACACACAAACCTTTGGCCGTATAATATTACTAGGATTTTATTTTTACGTCCTTTTCACGAAATGGGCTTATAACTCAACGACGTGAAATGTGACGTTGTCATAACTTAAGTTACAGGCATATATTGTAGGTATCTTATATGTAACCATGCTACATCTTAGAACAAAACGTCACTGACACTGAGATAAGTCTGGAAGCGAAGAGGTAAGGGAAGGAAGATTACTGTGGAATGTCTTTCGATTTTCTTCGTGACTGCATCCGCAAAACGAAAGACGATCGAAAATAATAATAAAAGAAGATCAAATTCGAAACAAAAGACGATCTAAACTGAATCAAAAGACAATAGAAACAGAAACAAATGCCGATCGAAATACAGACTAAAAGACGATCGTGTCTATGTAGGAAGTTTTAAATTTCTTTACCGCGACTGTTTGTTTTTATAGAGTGGATTAAATTTAAAAAAAACATAATCTTTTCCGTCAATGCAAAAAAACCTGCGGCTTATTCTGACAAAATTAATTTTTCCTTACCTTTTCCTGTTGCAAAAATACTACGTTCGTTCTAACAAACCTTATTGGCAAGAACACCTTTTATTGTACCTTCAAAAAATATTAAAACGCTTTTTTAAATTAATCTCGCCTGCCTGGCTGGCTTGGCTGACGAGGTAGAGCTGGTTCTAATTAGGAAAGTTTGACATACAAATACCTACCTACATTTACATTAACGACAGAGCGGAGTTGGTGTAGTGGTTGATACCCGAATTATCATTCCAATGGTCGTGGTTTTGAGTCCCGACCTACCGCGCGCAAATGTCTTTCTTAACTGATAGTAAAAGAAATATTGCACGACGTTACACACAGCCAAATCTAGCCCCTAAGCACTAAGCTTGTACTATGGGTATTAGACAACGGATATACTACATATCATGCTTTAAGTACCTAGGTATCATTAATACCTAGGTACTTACATAATAATTATGATAAATACCTAGAGGTAAAAGTCATTTATTATTTATTTATTTATTTTCGGAAGACAAACAGTAACAAAATATACAACTTAACAGGTAAACAGGTCATACAGGTAAACTGATATTTTTAAGCTATTGCATAGCTTTTGTAGCGGGTTTTGAGCGCGGCGACCGAATCCAAAAATTCCGTAACGAAAATAAAATCTAACTGTGGGTGTTAGATTTTATTTTCGTTTTAATTCTAATTTCTAATTTAAAAAAAATGCTATGCAATAGCTTAACCGCGGTAGTCCCCGAGTGTCACGCGTTTTTTTTTATAATTGTATACCCTGTTACTTTGATTCGTACTATCGATTATTATACTCGTCGTTAGTGAAGATACTTGGAGACAGTAGTTGTAAGCCCTGCCAAACAAAAGATATACCCGCTCAAAAGACTAAAGACGATCGATACGAAATCAAAAGACGCTCGAAATGTAAATCGAAGACGGCCCGGAATAACCAGAAAAGACGATCGTAACAAATTCTAATGATTTTTCCAGTATTTAATTTAATATCTTTTCATGAAATACTTTAAAGGAAAAATACATCTTCAAAACTTCACTTTCGCGAATACACGAGTTCAATCCTCGCCGCGAGAGAATTTTTAAAGATGTATTTTTCCTTCAAAATATGTCTAGTAAATCTGCCTAAAGCACTTAAAAATAAAAATACGTAGTATCTTTCATAGCAATAAAAAAGAGAAGTTATGAAATCGTCGCTTGTATTTTATTAAGTACTTAACATAATACATAAGTCGTACGAAGCCGTAACTCGAAAAAAGAGATTACCCCTTTATTCATTCTGTCTTTGTAACCTGTCACATTTTCGTAAAAACTATGAGTACCTCGAGAACCCTTTTTTCCATCAAGTTTCAACTCCCGAGAGGGCGGAAAGTGAGATTTTCATTTTACATAAGTAACATGGCCCAGTAAGATATGGTATTACTTAAACCAACATGTAGATTTACACGTACGCGTGAAAATGTGCTTTTATTTTTCACTGGAAACTGGAAATTAGTTTTGTAACTAGATAGGTAGGTACCTATTTTATTTGTTTGTTCTTTATAGGACGACTAGCAGAGTCCCGCGGTTTCACCCGTGGGGATATCGGGACCAAAGTAGTAGCGGACCGTAGGCTATGTTACTCAGGGTGATGTAGCTTTCTAATGGAGAAAGAATTTTTGAAATCGGCTCAGTAGTTTTTGAGTTTATTCATTACAAACATACAGACACACACACACACACACACAAGTACAAATCTTTCCTCTTTATATTAGTAGTGTAGATGTAGATAGTGTAGATGTAGATGTAGATTTTCACAGAGTCGCTTCTCTGACTAATCTAGCATGCCAGTCTATTAAGACAGTAAATAGAAAATGGCTGCAAAATTGAGCCGCAAAGGACACAATTGAAAGATGGTCAAAAGACTTATAACTAGACATACAAAATATAAAACGAAACTGAAACAAAGACGATCAAAACGTTAACAGAAAAAGATCGAAACTGAAACAAAAACACTGATATAAAAGGCGATCCATATAAAAGCAAATGACGATCGAAAGAAAACCGAAGTTTCGTAGCTTACGTTCGACTTTTTAATTTTTGGATATTTTAAATGTATTTTAATCAGTTTTTTTACTAGCTCTGGCTTTACTAGCATAAGTATAGTTTTGCCTTCAAATTTCCGCTTAATCGTACCTTGACTAAATAGATAATTCGGAAGTCAATATCCATAAAAGTGGTTATTAAATTCTAATTAAATTTAAGTAATTCACAACCCTTGTCAAAACTATCTTACTAAAAAATATTTCCTTACCGTAGGTGTGTGTAAACGCAGCTATTTGCTAAAATATAGCGTTGGCGTAAAAATATGGGTTTCCAGAATAACTTGTAAACTTTCGCAGTAGGTAGCCGAGAGGAAAATATGGTAAGTTGACTTATCGCGATTATTTTTATAAGAACTGCTGCTACGGTTCATACTTTTTAGCTATATAGTTCGAAAATGTGTTTTCTTGCTTTTTTATTACAATATATATATAATCTAAATACCTATACAACCTACCTATGTCGTAGTATAATTTGATAAACAGGTTTTTTGCGAAAATCAATGTTACTAGAGCGATGAGTTTTTTTTGCAAAAAACCTAACTTACTTATTTCAGTAAAATTTGATTAATATCATTGCCAATGTTTAATTATTTGGTTTTTAGCAAAAAACCTAGGATTTTTGCAAAAAACCTGTTTATCTAATTATCCTACGACACATATATAAAATTCAGAGACCTGGCTGATTGTTTTATTGACTGACTGACTGACAGAATAATAATCAACGCACAGCCTAAACTAAACCATTGCTCCTAGAGACACGAATTTCGGATGGAAGCGTCTTTTTCCAACAAAATCAAGTTAAATTCAAGTCAATTCCCATCACATGAGATAAGGTCAAATACATTAAATTATACTTAATAAAACGCAAGTGTAACTAACTCACTGACTGACTGAATGATGGACAACGTACAGGCTAAACGGCTGGGTGTAGAGACTTGAAATTTGGAGCATAGGTTTTTTAGGGGTTGAAAGTGAGCACTAAGAACCGATTTTCGGAAATTCCACCCCTAAGGGGGTAAAAATGGGGAAAAACGTTTGTATGCAACTTCGTAACGGCTTGACCTAGAAACTTGAAATTTGACATAGAGATTGATATGGGGTATTAAGTGAATCTCTAAAAATTTTTTTTTCCAAAATTCAACGCCTAAGAGTGTTAAATTGGGGATGAAAGTTTCTATGGGAATTGATTCAAAGAGATTTTGTTACTGTTTTCGGGGGTACGTACGGGGCTCTCTGATTGGTCTAAGTGAAATCCAGTAGGCCATGGAATCAAAATGGCCGCCCTGTCAAGAGCTGTTTGACAAATACTAGGTTGCCTTCACTAACCAAGGAGTTTCTACTAAGTTTCAGATTTTCTTCGTGGCGAAAGTTTTTTTTTTTGAGTGGTGCGGTCGTATGCAGTTAGAATGGAAGCTACTTTTTTACACGCGATGTATTATTCGAATTTGAGACTGAGTTTCAGTTTCGGTTTAGGATTTGGATTCGGTGTGTGTTTTTTTTGTGTTTTGACTACGACGTAGGTTTTAATTTCCTTAACCGATTTGGTTTTTTTTTATTTGAATCTGGATTTGTTTTTTATTTATTACCCTTGGCATATTCCTATTCATTATTGATAAAACGAAGGATTTTGGTAGAGAATGGTAGGTTTTCGTAAAAATGGTAAGTTTGGTAGATATTGGTAGGCTTGGTAGAAAATGGTGGTTTTTGGTAGAAAATATTGGGATGTAGTAGAAAATGGTAGGTATTGCTGGAAAATGGTAGGTTTGGTAGAAAATGGTATCCGATCCAATTTCGGTTTGGGTTTCGATTTTGGCTTCGGTTTCCTGTTCAAGAGCCAGTCCTTTGCCAGTTCCGATTTTCTTAAGCAATTTAAATATTGGATGGAACCCGATGGAATTGGAACTAACCGAGACCCGATGGATTTCGGGTTACGCGTTATCACCATCGTCATCACTGGGTGCTTAATTTAAATAAATCTACCGATTTCAAATTTTGCTACCAATGCTTAAAAATTTCATTTTGAATATACCACGGAACCGGGTGGAATTAAAACTATCCGAAGCCCGACGGGTTTCGGGTTCCCACCTTGTAAATAAATAAATTCTCTGAACAACACACAGCCCCGTGGTAAGCTACTAAGCTTGTGTTACAGTGACAACGGATATAGGTAACACTTATAAAAAAATACATTAAAATACACATTAAAATTCGACAGCTTTTTCGCACTCAATTAAAACAACAAAGTACCTACATCCTACCTACATCTCTTGCTTCAAACACAAGGTAATTTACCCTCACTTTTTGTAGCCATAAAAAATCAAAGAAGGCGCATCTACAACCTCTTTCATATGACACATCTCCACTGCGACTTATTATAAATGAGCGTTGCGACATTGAAACGTGTCTGTATATGAACTCGGTCTGTGATTCTCGCTCCAAATAATCCTTAAATAAATTCGCTGTCACTTCGTGTCCTAGTCCGAGGAAAGAAGCTTAGGTTATTATACCTTCTGTGACATGAATAATAGAGAATGAAGTGCCGGTCAAATGATAGAGGTTCGTTATTTACGAGTATGAACACCCGACATTTCACTGACACCGAAAAAAAGAGTAATTTTAAATCAACGAAGCTATCGCATAGCATCCATACCGCTGAATTAGCTTCATTAGTAGGTATAAATACTATCGACACACAGCAATCCTATCGATAGTATAGTCAGTTTTGAACTATCGATAGTGACCTTTCAATAGATTAGAGTAAGTAGCTATTGAATAACAACCTACTATCGATAGCGTAAAATTATCGATAGTACCCTATTGATAACTATCGATAATATCGATTGTTGTTCCAATAGTCGAATCCTGTAGATACATACCTACTATCGATAATATGTGTGTGTCGTATGTTTGTTATGGATAAACTCAAAAACTACTGAACCGATTTCAAAAATTCTTTCACCATTAGACAGCTACAATACCCTGAGTAAAATAGGCTTTTGATCCCGATATTCCCACGGGATCGGGACTTACGCGGGTGAAACCACAGGACGTAGCTAAATAATATCATGTAGGTAATTGATTGTATTAGGCGTTACTTTTCGGAACTCCATAACTACTCTGTAAAAGAATAATATTTAGTTTTTAGTCCCGACACCCGACTAGTGTTATTATAACACAGCGTGCAGTGTGCAGCTTGCAAAGAGCACCACCCTCTCACCGCTCTTTGCATGCGGCAGAAATATGCTTTAGTGTTAGTGACACCAATCATTAACCATGCTTCGACGCGTTTCGGCTTTAAAAAGCCATCATCAGGAACGTAGACTCTGACCGAACTGTGAGGGCGACAAAAATTAGTAAAGACGCCGCTCGCACGACACTGTTGACTTGCCGACAGCTGGAACAAGAGAGTATCATGTAGGTAGTTAGAATTGTGTAGGTTACTTAAATGGTGGATGTAACTAAAATCGCTTTACATTTATGGCAGCGCCTTAACTATCATTAGCATAGGTATTTGAAACTGCGGTTTGGCGTCGTTATAATAATATATCATTAGCAATGCAAAATGTTGAATTACAAAGTCTGTTTGAAATAATTCATTTTATGCAGAAATATGAAGCCAGACTTACATTACAAGTCGGTTAACTAAAGCTGGCACGAGTTTTTAGAGTTCCGTACCTACCCAAAGGGTAAAAACGGGACCCTATTACTGAGGCTTCGCTGTCTGTCTGTCAGTCTGTCACCAGGCTGTATCTCATGAACCGTAATAGCTAGGCAGTTAAAATTTTCACAGATGATGTATTTCTGTAGTCGCTACAAAAACAAATACAAATAACAACAATAAAATCTAGTAGAAGATTTGGATTAAGAGGACAGTCTACCAACTCTTGCTCCATACAAACGTAGTCGACTGTTCCCTCCCTGGATAAAGACATTAGAGCAAATATGTTTGTGCAATAAAACCTATATCCGCCATGACTATGCCCCTGCGTTTGTTTTTTTTTTCATTTTCTAATTAGAGTATAAGTAAAACTCAGAAAAATACGAAAATCAAAAAATCAAAACGTAGGGGCATAGTCATGGCTGATATAGGACTTATGGCATAAACATATTTTTTCTATTATCTTAGTTTGTAATACTACGTTTGTAAAGTTTGTATGGAGATAAGAGTATTAGGTAGACTGCCCTCTCAACACATTGTACCCACATTCCCACGGGAATAACCGCGAAACCGCAGTGCGCAGCTAGTGTAAAATTCTCCTTTTGTGATCAAATATTTCAACAAACTGAAATTAAAAGTTTTTGTTACCTCCAAAGACTGTCTTATCCCCTATCCAGAGTGAGAAGTTCAATCACTTAATTCAATAGAGATTAATTGGGTATCGACATCTCACAGCGACGATAGCTATGGGGGACAATAGGTGCGTATTATCATCACCGCACCGTCTGCAGCCAGATTGTGGGTTGTTAGTGTCAAGATAGAGACTTAAGGCGTTTAAAACCGACTTCAAAAAAGAAAGAGGTTCTACACATAGGTTACTTTTTATTAAGATATTCCCGCGCGAGTGGGTCTTACGCGGGTGAACCAAATATTTGTAATAGTGTTATGTCGCTGTCGCTGGACACCAGTGGCTGTGGTCGGTGGCCCGTTTGCGCCAAGCCTTATTGAGGTCATTTGTGAATTCGGCTGCTAAAGTTAGTAACTTACATCGCAATTATATTTGGGCAGAGTTTTCGTAAGCATCAGAATGAAAAGTCACTATTTATTTTACTTAGAATTTATGTCAAGTTTCTCAATTGCATCCATTTACTTCATATCCATAGACTAGTCTAGACCTTCTCCATATTAATGCATATTTAATGCTTATCCATATTAAAAAATATTTAAAGGTGACCGTTCATTTTGATGTCACGACGGCCGGTCATCTAGGGGTAGTGTCTGACGGTTTAGTTCATTCTGATGTCACGACGCAACAGTTTAGTCGGCGTTCAGCGTTCGGCTTACATAGCGTGGGATCGGATAAATCGCTGTTTCTTATCATTTGAATAATAATATGAAAATCCGATTAGGTATTAATTAGGTATTGGCAGCACTCATAGATTATAATGACACGATCCAGAAAGTAATAAGCCACACAGACGTGTTATTTTCTAGATTATAGACTGAGACTTAGCGTGAACTAATACACGAAGGCGATGGGTAGGTAAGGTTAGGTTAGGTTAGATTTACCTACCTACCTAGCTAACAACAAGGTTGCATTGATTGCGCTAACCACAGAAACTCATTGGCTTGGCATAATGTTAAGACGACAGTCTACCTACTCTTTCTCCATACAAACGTAGTCGACTGTTTCCTCCCTGGATAAAGACATTAGAGCAAATATGTCTATGCCATAATACCTATATCTGCCATGACTATGCCCCTACGTTTTGTTTTTTTTCATTTTATAATTAGAATAAAAAACAAATCAGAAAACTAAAGAAAATGAAAAAAAAAACGTAGGTCATTGCTGATATAGGACTTAGGGCATAATTTTTTTTTTCTTATATCTTTATCCAGGGAGGAAACAGTCGACTACGTTTGTAAAGTTTGTTTGGAGAAAAGAGTAGGTAGACTGTCCCCTTAAGCCTTACGAAAGAGCTTTTTACTAAAGTGTAAAGTAAAGTCCGTTTTTTGCCATTTGGCTACGGAACCCTAAAAAACATTATGTTGTTATGAGAAAGGAATTTTGCTTATTTTGTTATGGTATGACTTCTTCACCTAGTGTTAGAGTTGTCAGGTCGCCCGAAGGCCTCTAACTTGACCTAACGATTGCTACCAGAGATAACAACGGTATAGTGGTGTGTCTCACCTAGTGTTAGAGTTGACAGGTCGCCCTAACTCTAACTTCAGTCGTTAGGTCAAGTTAGGCCTCTAACTTGACCTTGCGATTACTATCATAGTGCTTGCCGCAGTACCTACTCAGGGCTTCTTTTTGCAAATAACAGGGCACAGAAAAAAATCAGAAAAGAAAAAAAATCTATTAATTATTATAAAGCGGAAGAGTTTTTTTGTTTGAACGCGCTAATCTCAGGAACCGCTGGATAGTCCATTTATTGAGGAAGGCTATAGGGCTCACGGGATCGGGACGCGGGTGAAACCGCATGACGCAGCTAGTCTATAATAACAGGGTATCTACATAGAGTTTGACAGCACTCTTTATTCCTGCAAGTTAGTAAGGCTAGGTAAAGGTCTGGACACACCTATATGTAATTTGTCTGTAGTATGTTCCGACACGAGCGATGCTGTCGGGTGTGACGGCGACGCGCCCTGCCAAAGGAAATTAAACTGTTACTACAATACCGGTTTTAGATCGTACGATTTTAGGACGAGTCGGTTAAGAGGACAGTCACCTACCCTTTTCTTCATACAAACTTTACAAATTTAGTCGACTGTTTCCTCCCTGGATAAAGATATTAAAAAATATAATGTTTAGGTCATAAGCCCTATATTAACAAATAACCATGCCCCAACGTTTTGATTTTTTCATTTTCTAATTTTTCTGAATTTTATTTTTAATCTAATTAGAAAATATATTTGCTCTAATGTCTTTATCCAGAGAGAAAACAGTCGACTACGTTTGTGTGGAGAAAGAGTAGGTAGACTGTCCTTTTAAGGGATGGTTCATGTACTAGATAGGGCCGTGACTGAGCCGTGTCCGAGCTGAGCTACTTTTGTATGAGGACAATTTTTAAAATAAAATTATTTTTTCCGTTTTCAATCGCGTTGAACAAAAACAAAAACTTTCTAAGATGTTTCTTCTGTTTTCACTATGTGTTGGATTGAAATTAAACGTAGGGCACATACTTATAAAATGCTTCATCTAATACTTTTATTCTATCAAGCATTTTGATAAACACACTTAAGTGCATTTATTTCTTGTTTCTTGTTGACTACGAAACCCTAAAAAATATTATCAAGAACCTGCCGCGACGGGAAATTCTGCATTTTTCCTTTAGAATATTTCTAGTAAAACGCCTTTAGCAATAGAAATATGAATTTCCGTCTATTTCTCGTGTAAATTGTGTAGCTGACTTCAATAAACGAATTTCCTTATACTCAGTTCAGTTCTTCAGTTCAGTTCTTTAGTTATGGCCTTTCTGTCAGCATTTAAGGGCAATTTGGGCCAATATCACGTGAATATAACACTATATTATGACATTTAGAATTTTACAATACGGATAGGATTCATGTGAGAATCTGTTTGTAACGCTACAATTCCGTGTTCGGTACTGTTATTTTAATTTCACTACACTCGTTTTTACACGCAAATAACTAGGTTTCACGAAAATAAAATTCAGGACCTCGCGTTCACCAAGGCGCAAATAGTAGATACGGTAAATTCTAACATTGTGTATTCGAAAAATGAGCTAGAAACGTTTACATGCATTTTCATAAAATTATTGTCGGCATTTGTTAATACCTAAGCAAAAAGGCATTGTTATGGATTTCAAAAAGATAATCGCAGTGTGACAGCACGTGCTCACGCGGCAACGGTTAGACATACGACTGAGGCTAGTGCGTCAGCTAGACGCAGTTTTATCGTCTCATTTTCCGAGACTAGGTAATGTATCTGCTGTTTTTTGTCTTCATCTAAGCTTAAACAAATCTTCCTCATGCGATTTATTTCGTTCTAACTGTCGCAGTCGTGCGGTGTAAACGTCTTCGTTCATGGCTCGTCAACGTGAACTACAATCAACGTTCACTCAGCGACGTGTATACGTAGTTACACCAATTTATTAGACCGTTTATACTGTTCCGATTACCGAGCAATATCACTATACTCTAGTTCAAAAACTTCGATCTAAAATGAAAACAAATAACTGTCAATTTTGAAGGAAAAGGTAAATAAAGCGCTGTCACTTTCAAATAAATGTAAGTATGCGATTTTCGTTTACATTTTTGATCTAAGTTTCTGAAATAGGGTATAGGTGTGACACACTATACCAGGGGTTCCCAAACTTGATTTGTCTACTGCCCACTGAGAATAAATTTATTTGTTATCGCCCCCTTATTTTCACCTACCTACTTTAAAACCCTACGTTTTATACAGAAAGGTACGAATCGGGTTATTTAATAAAAACTTGTTAGCATGATTGCTCGCGGTCTATTTGTCTACGAAAATGACCTATCTAGGATTAGTGGGTGGCTAAAAGTCTGTGTCAGAGTCTTCCTAGATGAAAATTCACCTTTTTTTCTGGGTTTCTTACCTGTCTCTTTTCGAGAATACTTTAGGCCAGCAGCGCTCACTTTGGGAACCTCTGCACTATACCAGGGGTTCCCTAACTGGGGGGCGCGCCCCCCAGGGGGGGCGCAGTCATATTTCAAGGGGGGCGTGGGCCACCTGTGCAGTTAATACCTGCAATCGCTGAGAGAATCCATTCCAGACGGCTCGATACGACCAATGAAATTAATTGAAATTGACGCCTGTGAAGAACATAATATTGTTTCCTCAGTCGGCCAATATCAGGCTCTAGGCTGGCAGTGACCAAATACCTTTGATAGCGCTCGTGAGGTGACCCTCACGGGCGGTTTTAAAGGTATTTGGTACAACTTACCAAATAACTTTTGTAAGACTGAAAAAATTTAATGAGCAATAAAAATCCTTTTTTTGAACACTTTTTTATCCTGACCTGACAATCTGAACTGGAGGACAGGGGGAGGGGGGCGCGGATTTTTTTTATGGTCAAAAGGGGGCGCGGCTCAAATAAGTTAGGGAACCCCTGCACTATACGAAAAGAATAAGAGGAAGAAAATATTACTTTAGTATCTTCGACTACATTCCTAATATCTTCACTACTAAAATAAGTTACCTACATTTCTCTGTCTAGAAAGAAAAAGAAACACCACAGTCATTCGCTGGTTTATTTTACGTCCTCAAAACAGCAAACTCTTCGTTTTTCAGGTACTTAACCCCGCTAATAAGGGTAGGTTATCTCTTCTGAGGTCGCTCGAAGTACATTAAGGGTTCTTCACTTCATTTGGCACAAATAGGATAAAGGGGTTTTATATTTTTCCTTTCGTTTTTTTAAACATAAAGATTTCTTTATAAACTCAAAGGAAATTCTCATCTGATTTTGTCCTCTTTTCGGGGATACTTTTGAAAAGAAAATTAAAACAACTGTTTTAGGTCAACCGGAAGTATGTAGCTATAGGTACTTACTCCATTTGCTTATGGTTGCGCTGTGAGCATTTGGCACCGGACGACATGAGGCAGCAGCGGACGACGCGGACGTGTCGTAGCGACACTACCAATTTCTATGTATTTCTATCATTGAGTTACAATACCTATAGAGCCACTATCTCGAACTGACAACACTCAAAAAATGTCCAAGCACCGTTCGACATACCTTTTAAAATGATATTTGCTCGAATTTAGACTTTATCCTACTTGCATAACGTTCAAAGCCGCTCGAACGAAGTAAACATAAACTCTGCGCACGTGACAGCGTGTGCCGAGTTTTCGCGTTATGAGGTATTGTATGTAACTCAATGATTTCTATGAATGAAATCTATCCGCGGTCGAGCGACACTGGCGTCTGCCGCTCGACGACGCGTCGCTAGCTTCGTGTCGCTAACTACGTAGGGAATTTCGTAGAAATACATAGAAACCAATAGTGTCGCCGCGACACGTCGTCGTCCGCTGCCGCCTCATGTCGCCCGTTGCCAACTCGTACCTTTAATCAACTAATTTAATTTAACTAGCTACATCAAATATTTTTTGTAGCAACACTTTCTGATGTTGCTTAAAGTTGTCAATTTTTAGTTTACAATTAGGTACCTAAGCAAATCTACAGTAATACTATAAAGAGGAAAGATTTGTATTTTTGTGAGTGTGTGTGTGTATGTTTGTAATGTATAAACTCAAAAACTACTGTGCCGATTTCAAAAATTCTTCTACAAAATCAACCTATAGAAAGCTACATTATCGAGGAGTAACATAGGCTACTTTTGATCCCGATATTCCAACGGAATCGGGACTTATCTATTAAAAGAAGGTCGTATTAATTACACTATTTATAGCTCAAGAAAGACTGAACCGATTTGGCTTAAAATTGGTGGGGTGGTGGTAGCTTAAAAGCCTTATATTTTTTTAAAGAGTAGTTAGTAGGTGGTACTATGGTAGGGTAAGCTAGTAGTAAGGTAGGGCTCACGGTTTTTTTTAATTTAATGGACAGGACAACCTCTGTCGGGTCAGCTAGTAGCTTCTATTCTATTTGCGATTATAACGATTCGATTTTAAAAGTGCTTTTTTGATTTTTTTGTAGACATTTATGTAAGTACAATTTAAATTATTCAAAGTTGGTTAAAGACTCTCTTGGTGATGGTACTTTTTAGCTAAATTTACTTTAAATCGTCATTAACAATAAATTTGTAAATCGTGGCCATCACGAACGTGGCCGCCGCGGAACGGGGCCATAATGGTAAAACCCATTTTTACAACATAAACGCAGTGCTCTATGTGAAATAAAATCTAACATGATTTTATTGATTTTTTTGAATTATTAAATTAAGAAAGCACCTCCTCTGTTCTTGCGTGTAAGGCCTCGTAGTGACATCTACCGGCGAACTTCGCAGTTCAACTCGGCTTGTAAAAATTTTATAGCATATTTTCAAAAAACGGGGCAAGTGCGACACTCGCGCATAAAGGGTTCCGTACCACTATCACAATTGGATACGGAACCCTAAAATGGTTTACAACAACCAATTTTTAAATTTTATAGGAAAATATGAAATATTTATCTTCGATTCTTACTCCCATCAAACGACCGAATCACTAAAAAAAAAAAACCTTGGCACAAAGAAAATCTGAAACATACAAGAAACTCTTTGGTAAGTGAAGGCAGACTGGTATATTTGACAGATAGGGCAGCCATTTTGAATTCCATGACCAACTCCTGTCCTTGTTCCTGTCCCGCGACTCCTTGTTATTTCTGAAACACGTTTGTTGTATGGGAGCCCCTCTTAAATAATTGTTTTATTTTGTTTTTAGTATTTGTTGTTGTAGCGGCAACCGAAATACATCTTCTGTGAAAATTTCAACCGTCTAGCTATCACGGTTCATGAGATACAGCCTGGTGACAGACAGACGGACAGACGGACAGACGGACAGACGGACAGACGGACAGACGGACAGACGGACAGACGGACAGACGGACAGACGGACAGACAGCGAAGTCTCAGTAATAGGGTCCCGTTTTTACCCTTTGGGTACGGAACCCTAAAAAAGGAATATTTCCTAACTGTGGTAAACACTAAGAAATAATATTTACATTACTTAATTGTCAATGTAATAAAGCGATAACCCCTAATAAATAAAGCTTTTGACCTAGAAATGATATCGGGGAATTCTGCAGTGTAATGACGTCAAATGGAATTTAACAATATCAACACTTTCACCCTTACTTATAAACAACTGCATAATCTATGCATCACTTGTCCTTTACTGTGACATGAAGTTTCAAAGTTAACAGACAGAGACAAACGTTAGGTATATAAACTTAGTTAGCGTTTAAACTTAACTGATCCTGTTCAAATTACAGATATCTGTATTATGACATTAACACATGATCACAAAAAACCCCATGAGTTTCTTGTGGTTTCTTCTCATTGGAGGGCGCGTTCCGAAACCACAGTAAAATCTAGACATTTCTAAACGTTCATGTAACTTATACATCGTTCTTAATTAATAAATATATTTGACTTTGATTTTGAAAAGTAAGGGGGTTTATTTATAAACTACCCCCGGGGGGTTTTACTCGCATAAGTCCCGATCCCGAAGTTTTTTTTAAATCCATTTTTATCGGATGCCTACATACGTAAAGAACACACTCTGTATTATCAGCGGTTTAGGCTGTGCGTTGAACAGTCAATCAGGACAAAGCATTTTATAGATCCAACTTCCTACCATTCTTCCTACTAATAGGTATTATAAACGCGAAAGCAAGTATGTATGTATGTCTGTATGTATGTGACTTTTTTACTCATTCACGCTAAAACTACTGAGCCGATTTATACCGGAATATATTTAAAAATCACGTTTGTTGTATGGGATCGGCCCTTTTTTTACTATTTTTTATTATAGGGGCTACAGAAATATCATCTGTGAAAATTTCAACTGTCTAACGTTATCACAGACGGAAGGACGAAAGGACAGACAGCGAAGCCTCAGTAATAGAGTCCCCTTTTCTTTGGGTTTTTACCCTTTGGGTACGGAACCCTAAAAACATTGTCTGCATGAAACGTCTTTTCAATAATTTCAAATCAGAATTATTCTCAAACTCGAAGGTTGAATGGCTTACTCGAAATCATTAATTATTTTGAAATCTGTGACACACTCTCCCTGATTACCTACTGACTGCGTACTACAGACAGACATCTGGCGGAGTTTTGTCCCGAAGTTCATTTTCTTAAAAGCTACAATGTGCTGGGATATAATCATATTATCGATAGATATACGTTCGTGTATAGGTTATACACGGTGTTCCGAAGAGGGGGTATTAAGCCGAAAAGAGGTAAACGTCAACTTTTTTTCTACAACTTTTGGAAAATCGAGGTAGTTTTCAAAAATGTTGAGTATAAAGTTGAAAATCAGCTGTTTCTCAAAGTGTGAGGTCATTGGCCTTAAGGTGTACTTTTATTCAGTTTGGATCACTACAATCTAAACATATAATTGCCGTTATTTACGAAATTTGCTGTTTTTTCCTGTAAACAACTTAAAATTTTTCAAAAAAAATAATTCGTATTTCCAAAAGTCTTGCAACAAAAGTTGTTTGCCTAGACGTCTAGAATAACCCCCTTTCGGCTTAATACCCCCTCCTCGGAACACCCTGTATTGACCAATTATTAAAAACAATTGAAAAAGCCGTTAATGGAATAGAATAACAATATTTTTATTGCTATAACTGCCCGGGGTCTGCTTTCCTACTTTTACGTCTCTACTTCACACGATCTTCGTCATCCCGACCTTCAGGCCATTGGTTTGATTGAAGCGAACCGAAAACTGTGCCGTGTACAGATAATAAATATGGCCATAGAAGCACCATGTTCTAAAAAAACAGTGACAACATTTTGACATTCATTCGAAAGATGTTTTATCCCCTCTCACTTAAAGCCGCAACCAGACATCGCGAGGCGTGCGTTTTTCCTTAAAAATATAAAAAAAAATATTTATTTATTTACTTATAAAATTTCTTTTTAAAATAAAAACAATAGCGCAATGAATTTATGCGGCTTCACGAGCTCAAACCGAGCTTTAATTTATACAGATATCATAATTTCTTGAAGTAATTCAATTACATTTACAAAGGCAATATAAAGGCTTCCCTAAGATCCTTTAAATCAAAGAATGATTCATTAAAAGCCTTGTAAAATCTACGTGATAAGGCTTATTAAATATAACATGAAAGGCTACGAAATAATTAGACTGACATGTAAAAGATACCCACTGATATTTAAATTACATTTAAATGAGATGAGGGGAGGCAGACGTGTTAGGCAAAGCTGTGAATAAATGAACTTGCACATACATGGTCAGTGATGCGTCATAGAAAACAATATGTAGGTACCTAGTTAGTTTAGTTTTACATGGCTAAAAATCATCAAAATTGCAATCGTTACTTTAATTGCGTTGCGACAACCTGAGGCATGTGTGATTACATTTATGCATTCGTCCCACACGACACATGCTCAAGCTGAGCACGCCAACAACCACGTTCAGAGTTCGTCAGTAGATCAATAGAAAAACACCCGTCCGTCCACACGGAGCGCATGACTCGCACTGAGGCGGCGATCGTATGACGCGAATGCTCACTGTGAGCACACACCTCCACACAGCCCGATTTTAGCCACACAAATGAATTATTAAACTTTTTGTATAATGAGACGGTCTGAAAATATTCTATGTAGCCAAGCCTATTTATGAAATAACTTATAATTTTGTGTATTTTACGACCAAAAGTACGTGTGACACTATTATTATTATATTTCAAATACCTTTTCTCCTGTCCAAACGGCCTGCCTTTCATCTTTTTTCGCTTCTTGTCCATCTAAAGGTTGCCTGGAAGAGATCGCTTTAAGCGATAAGGCCGCCCATTGTACTACCTAGTTTTAAGTTTTTATGTTTTTCATTTTATTGTAACTTTTTGATTTTGGTGTTGCAATAAAGAATTAATCTAGGTATCTATCTATAATTATATCTATCCTTCTTGTCAGTTTCTCAGTTACGATGTCAGCTCGTTTGAAACTCATTGATCGTGCCATTATTATCTTACCTTTGTGATAATTTCCTTTGTAGTTGGAGAAACGACAATCATTGTCGGCTTTTGATTACCTACATCAAAGACGTTTAAGATCAAAAATCATTACGAATTGATGTTTTAAGAACGTGGCGACTGTTACCATTTCCATATAAACTTAATCTTACCAAAATAAATTATGAAAAATTTAGTTTTCTACCTCAATATCGATATTATTCGGATTAAGATTTTACTTTTAAAAGCCCTTAAATACCCTTTAAAAGTAAAATCTTAATCCGAGTAATATCGATATTTTAAGGTAGAAAACTAAATTTTTCATAATTTATTTTGGTATTAAGTTTGTATGGTAATGGTAACAGTCGCCACGTTCGTAAGTGTTCTGTATTCTGGAGACATCCAGGAATAGGAATAATCTTTTTAAATTAACCCGATTTGTTAACATACCACATTACTTATAAACTACTACCTCTTAATAATATTAGTATAGATTAGTAAGATGACTAAGTTTATGTAGCTAACGTCTGTCACTATCTGTTAACTTTGAAACTTCATGTCACAGTAAAAGACAAACGTTACATAAAGTTCATCTGCAAATGTATTAGGTACCTACATTATATACATTCAAAATTCGTCGACCATTTGCAAATGACATATCATTTTCATGAAATCCTCTCTGAAATTCTTGACTTCGTTACTTATTGCAGCCCCTCAATTAACCACTCGCTCCGGTTCGAAGCGCATATAACCGGTTATATCTAGTTTATATCTGGATAGATCTAGTTACATCTGGTTACACGACGCTTCTGCCTGCAGTGTTAACTCAATTGTCAAGCGGTTTGTCTTCAAATTACAGAGTGGATCTAGTTATAATTGAAGATAATAAATTTACTAGCGACCCGATTTGGTTTTGCACGTGTTCTATATAATATTCCAACAGGTTTTGGAAGGAAATCTCTGTTGGAATCTATCTTATTTATTTATGATTAAAAAGACTCCTAAACTAACGGACCGTTTAAAAAAAAAGTGTTGCACTCGGGGACTGCCGCGATAAAGCTATTGCATAGCATTTTTTATCAACTTATGCAATTATAATTATTTATTTATTCTGTACCATGTTGCCATGGTTACTATGTAGCTCGGCCGAGCTGACGCTCGGCTTGATGGTAACCATGGCAACATGGTAGGCAGAGTGGGGGGTGTTAGGTTTTATTTTCGTTGCGGAATTTCTTAACTCGGTGGCCGCGATAAAATCTATGCAATAGCTTAAAAAATCTCCAATAAAAAGCTACTTTATTGAGGACTAGGTAACCTAAGTTACCTGATATTCTTAGCAATAAAAATCAGAATAAGTAAGAATGTATAATCATTTAATAAATCATTTTTCTTCATTAGGGTTTTCTGGGTATTGTCCATACCAATTCGATTGAGAAACTTTTGCGTCTCCATTTGTTGTGGCAACACAGGACCCGTTTTGACACTGAAATACATAAACATAGCATTTTTTTTAAATTAGTGTGGTAAATTTGAAAAAAAAAATAGGTTTTATTTTCGTTACGGAGTTTCTTGATTCGGTCGCCGCGCTCAAAGCCCGCGATAAAAGCTATGCAATAGCTTAAAATGTAAACATTGTAACTAAGTTTACCATCATAACACGATAGTGTGACAGGGATAGCGCTAGCAAACTTCAGATGTGTAAAAGAAGGACGTAAGATGCGTCTATGGGAAATTTTAGAGCGTGGAACCCAACAATTGCGAAGTACAAGATAACTAGACAATTTATAAAAAAAAATCTCGAGAAGAAGAAGCTCGTGAAGGAGGAGCTTCTTAGTTTTAGCATAAATATAGTAGGCGGCAGCTTAGTTGAAACAAAATGGCGGATGCGCAAAAATCGATTTTTCATAGAAAGCGCATGTAAAATGTACTGCGCGAACTTTCCCCTTCCACGACTAAACTTTTCAACTTTCGTGCCGGTCACTATACACATGATAACATGATAAATAGTAAATAGGGTCCGAAACTACTGGACCGCTTTCAAAAATACTTTTACCAATAGAAAGCTACATTATCGAGGAGTAACATAGGCTACTTTTGATCCCGATATTCCCACGGGATCAGGACTTAAACGGGACGCAGCTAGTGTACAATAAAGCACCTAAAACGTATCTAACGGCCGAATACAGAAACGAAACTCAAAATTTGAGTTCTACTTAAACAACTAAGCACCACTCAAATAAAAAAAATCCCATACCAGGGTTTTCTTCTGTTTTCGCGATGTTGTACTATACACCATGCGATTCAAATTTAATTCCCATATACTATTTTAAATTTAGAAGCTGCTCAATTATTTAAGTACGCCTTAAATTTTAAGTGGCGTTTCTGTATTCGGCTGCACCTAAGTTTTACTAAAATCGGTACAACAACCTATGCCCTTTCGCTTTAGAATTCAATAACAAAACACTCACATTAGCTGCACAATTCTTTCCTCGGCACTAAACAATAAAAAAACATTATTAGCTTTTAGTCAAAGACTTTAAAATATTAAATGAAAATAGACTGGACAGCAAAAGTACAACCAAGGTAGACCTGATTTACTTTAGTTGTAATAGTAGTTTTTATTTAGAAATGTTTAAAAGAAAAATGCATCTACAAAAATCTTCTGTCAAAACAACCCCAGCTAGTATCGAACTTGCTCCTCCTGCTTGCCAGGCAGGCGACCTTACAGGTAGTCTACGCGGTTGCCACGAGGTACGATGGAAATTGCATCAAATTGTATACAATTCCTAGGAAATCTATCTATAAAAGGCTTTGTCATGACTGATTGACTGATCAACGCACAGCCTAAACCAGTGATAGTAGAGGTTTAAAACTTGGAGAGCGTGTTTTTTAAGAGACAGATTGGATGATCGATAATTATGCGGGTTAACCCGTGGGACACACCCTATGATTTTTAAAAGTATAAAATATATTTAAAAAAATCCTAGATTTCATATGTTTGTTGAGACATATCCCATGGGTTTCCATATGACATATTATCATATCATATGGGTTCTCGTGTGGCGCAGTGGTAGCGCACTCGCCCGGCAAGCGAGGGGCACAGATTCGAATCCTGTCATGGGAGGATTTATGATGATGTATTTCTCCTTGTGAAATATTTTCAAGTAAAAATGCCTTGAGCAATAAAAACATAAGAAATAACAACTTTTAAAACATTTTATGTTGTTAGAACAAAAATCTTAATGTCTTATCTAGAGAAAGATTTAATATCTTTGTTCAAAGTTAATTGAACGAACGATGAAATGTTTGTTGCAGAAAAGTTATTTTAATCGGAAGTTATTATGAACTAGATGTGTCCCGCGGTTTCACCCGCGTAAATCCCGATCCTGTGAGAATATCTGAATTAAAAGTAGCCTATGTCCAAATATCCAGTTATCTGTACCTATACCATGATTCATCGCAATCGGTTTAGTAGTTGTTGGGAGAAAGAGCATACTTCCATACTTACTTATACATACATATTATTGTAGGACTTGTACCGTGTAGCCCCAGCATAGAATAGGATAACCCCATATCTTCCCATGGGTGTCGTAAAAGGCGAATAAGGGATTTAGGGAGGACTAGCAAAACCTAAGTTCTACCCGCGCGGTGGCGGTTAAAAATATTGCCAAATCTATTAGCAGAAGGTATGGTCAATAATAACTTACCTACTGTGCCAACCCCAAATATTTAAGGGTGAAGCGGACCCCGGGCTCCCGATAAGGATGCAACCGGGAACATCACTCGGATGAGAGAGACATATTAGTAGGACTCGCGTGGATTTTTTTATGACTCCCGATCTCGTGGGAATTTCGATAAAAAACATATCTTATCACATGCCTACGTCAAATAAAAACACACATTCCAAATTTCAGGCGGTGTGTGTCAATCCATCAGTCAGTCAGTCAGGACAAAGCATTTTATAGATATAGATTGTTAGACCTCCCAAGACGTAATGTTTGAATTGCCACCTCTTTCGCACTGTGGGCGATAAGTGTACTAACAAGATGCTTAGGGGATTACGGGGTCTAAAATGTAGCATAGTTGAGCCGTGTAGCCTCGACATAGAATAGGGTTACCCCATCTCTACCTGTGGGTGTCGTAAAAGGCGGCTAAGGGATTTAGGGACAACTAGCAAAAAATAAGTTCTCCCCGCGCGGTGGCGGATAAACGGCTTGGTCCCTAGAAGGGTTGGTGTAAGGCAGGTAAAAATATTGCCATATCTATTAGCAGAAGGTATGTTTAATGATGACTTACCTACTGCGCCAACCCCAAATATTTGGGGTTTAGCGGGCCCCGGGCTACCGAGAGGGATTCAACCGGGAACTTCGTGAGGATGAGAGAGACGATGTAGCACAGTTTTCGCGGAAAACTATTGTATTTAGAAAGAGACGTTAAAAAAAATATAGCATTTTTGTAGGGCAGAAATTGGGTGTAATTTTTTGCACGTCAATATACCTACAACGTGTTTAGGTAAGGGTAATCTTACCCGCAATATGTCTTTTATTTTTAACGATTATTTCGAACTTTTATGTTTAGCCGAAAATCTTGGACTTAGGTATATGTAATTTAATCTTTCGGGTTTAAATAATCATACTCACTCTTGCATCACAGGATAAACCTTCACACTGAAATAAATAAAAACAACATAAAATTTTATTTTTTTAATTGTTTACCACATCAGATCACCATCGGTGACAGATCACCGATGGTGATCTGTCATGTGTGTTAGTTTGAGTATCGAGTTGCAGACAACTCGATAGGTACTTAAACTCAAAAACTACTGGGCCGATTTCATTAGAAAGCTACATTCACCCTTAGTAACATAGGCTACTTTTGGTCCCGACATTCCCATAGGATCGGTACTACGCAGGTGAAATCGCGGGACGCAGCTAGTATAATATATTTCTAAGAACACCCAGTGCAAGCTTAAGCACTTAAAATAAAAATAAAATTTTGAAATCTAGTTTTGACAATCCACTTAACTTGACGACATGTCTGACTTTGTTTCAGACAGAATACCATTCTTTCAATTCTGACGGTGAAAATATTTGAAAAATGCTAGCCTGCTTGGATTTTGTACAGTTGTGCACGCAATATTATACCGTGAAAGAATTTTTGAAATTGGTCCAGTAGTTTTCAAAAATTGCTCGTCCGATTTCAAAAATTCTTGAACTGAAACTCAAGTTTATTCATACATAACAAACATACACACACACAAATACAATAATTCTGTCCTCATTATAATATTAGTATAGATGTAGCGATGCAACGACATGTAGCGATGCAACGCGACCATACTTTCAGTTTGATGAGATCTATCAGGTGGGATACTTATGCAAATTTAAATTTACTTAATTTAATTTTAATTTCCAAATTCGTATTTTTCGGGTTAACCTCGTTCGTTTATTTATTTTTAAGCATAAACACTTGGGAATCGAACACGCAACCTTAGGGTCCGTTCACACAGACCGGCTCGGAGAAGAGAGCAGATTTTTTATCAAGTTTAAAACAGAGTTTTCAGTTATTGTAATAAGATTTCTTATGTTTTTATTGCTCATTGGTTTTTATGTTTTTTTGATGATGTATTTCTCCTTGTAAAATATTATTGTAATAAGGTTTATTTTTACATGTCACTTCTTTCAAGGTTTGCTCTCAAGCAATCTCAATAATAAAAGAAGTTTCATGTAAAAATAAACCTTAGGTATTACAATAATTCAAAACTCTGTTTTAAACGCGATAAAAAATCTGCTCTCCTCTCCGAGCCGGTCTGTGTGAACGGACCCTTATGCATTAAAAAATAAATAATAAATTTATTTCCAAATTAATGTGTACAAATTAACTTAAGTCAAATTTTGATTTAAATCTAAATTACACAAATGCCTGAACTAGGAAAATCCTGTATCTCAGGCGAGAATGGCAGACTATAGAAAGTAAAATTATCACTTATAATTAGAAACAAATTGAAACATTGATTGCATTGAATTGCAGTCGGGCATTCGACGCGCCACAGAGGTCGTCAAGTAAATATTTCTTATTACCTATAGTTTTTCGATATTACGACTCAGGTTAGATCTAGATAAATGGACGACACTTAATCCAAGAGTCTTAGCAATAAATTACATAAGTTTATTAACGCGAGCAACTTTCGAAGTGTAAACGTTTGTGCAATCGACTTCTGCAGTTTTAATGACTTGCCGAAGTTACCGGAAGTCTAGCCGGTCTCACTAGAACCGTAACTTGCAATTACAATTAGTAAACGGATAAACTTTTTAAATTGACACGATCGCGCTCCCCTCGCGACCTAGACCAATGTAACATGGTTGAAGTTGAAACATCGAGGTAAGAAAAAATAATAAAAAAACGTGTGGCACTCGGGGACTGCCGTGATAATTATTATTTATTTTGTAAAGTGTTAGGTTTTATTTTCGTTACGGAATTTCTTGATTCAGTTAAAGCCCGCGGTAAAAGCTATGCAATAACTTAATAATACGCGATTAAGACCCGGGAAATGTAACTAATTAGTAAACCGGTCAAAAGCTAGATCAGAAAAAAACATATGATCTTGAATGATATGAACATATGATCACAGTTATATTTAAATAGTAGAAGCCACTTTTATATTTTAACACTAGCTGTGCCCGCGACTTCGTCAGCGTTATTCGGACTACCTACCCATCGCTGTGCAAAAGTCTACACTTGAACGGACGATCAGGGAAGTCTGTTGCTGAGCAGAAGAGAATCATGGCAGAGTCTATTTAAGTGTAGATTTTTCACAGCGCAGCGGTAGGTAACGTGTTGCATGCTTATTCACATTACTTATTATAAGAAGTAGCCTTTATCGAAAATATAAAAAAAATCAAAACCCGACTTCGAAAATAAGGACAAAACAATAAAAATAAGCTCTCCTACATACAGTGCAACCGACTTATCTGTTATGTAAGCTAAAGTCGGGCAGCTTAACTACATGATATCTTTTTTTTTACGTGGGTAATGCGCCTTATGCACCGTCAGGCCACACTACCATAGGTTTATAATCTTAACCCCCATGGTGTCCCTCGCTCCACAAGGGTCGAGGCCAGTGGGAATTCCTCATGGACTACATCCCGACAACGGCGGCCTTTCCAAGCCTCATCTCTGCCTCTGCCCGATAGACAATCCCTCTCCATCTCCCCTCCCTCGGCACGGTCACGCCACCGTCTTGATGTCCCCAAAGCCGGTGATAAAGCCCCCCACCGAGTTCACCACCAGAGGCTGAGGTGATTTTTTATAGTGGTTGTCTTCCACGCGGCCCCTTTCTTGCGGAAAGGACCCCCGAGCCCGCTGACGCGGGATTACGGAGCCAGGCCAGGCAAGCCAGGCAAGCCCGGTTTCCCACGTCGTGCGCCTCTTAGCTTGCAGCTACTGAGTCCCCTCACAACGGCAAGGTGGAGGGTAAAACGTAACGTCGTGTTACGTTTTACCCTCTCCCCCGGACTCGAACGCGCAGCCTTCGAATCGGAAACCATCACTCGGCTCGGCAGGCCACCGTTCCTTAAAAAGGGAATGCGGTCTGTGATTCGAACGCGGAATCCTCGACTCGGAATCCACAACTGCCATCGTGCCACGTAAACAACATACAATCTGCATCTACCCAGTAAAACTGCCCGATTACAGCTATATTTTTTAATCATTTTTATTGCATTTTCGACTGCCACTAAAAAATATTAAAATTGTAACCGTAACTTTAATCACCGAGGGATTTTTGAGAAGGTTTGAGATGGTTTCAGGGGGTCCATCAATTTGTACCTAGTTCTTTATAAGCCGATTCTATTGATGGAAGTCCAAAAATTAGTAATTTACAGCATTATGGGATGCTATTCTGCTTATCATTCCGAAGGTTCTCATCAGATCTTCACCAACAATTTATGGGACCAACTGGGGACTCTCACTTTCCAAATAAAAAAAGAATGATCGAAACCGGACTTTATTTGCCGGAGTACGGTGTGAACATATTCACATACAAAAAGCCGTTATAGCAATTATAAAGAATTTCCGTATGTCCGAAGGATCCGGATATGTGGAGAGACATAGGTATACGGTATTTTAGGAATTTCCTGCAAAAAAAACTGGATATCCGGTTTTTTTTATTTTCGACCGGATATCCGGTTTGTCATGTGTTGATTCCACACAACATACTTCTTCAATACAACATTCAAACTAATTAGGTAAAAACAGCAAAAGAACTTTATCCGGATAACCGGATTAAATATCCGGATAAAAAGTACCCTATATGTTAATCGGGGTCTAAAGCTATCTGCATACCAAATTTGGTCAAAATCGGATAAGCCGTTTCTGAGATTAGCGGGCACAAAGGCACACACAAACAGACAAACAGACAAACAGACAAACAGACAAACAGACAACCAGAAAAATAGAAAAATAGGTTCTACTGCGTTAATAGATACCCCTACAATTTATCTTTTATTTATATCTTCCAAAAACAGACACCGCTAAGTTACGATTTTATTATATGTATAGAAGATTATCTAACCGATAGAGTGCAGAGAGTTGTTATAGACGGTAAATACAGCGGAGACGCTCCTATCACATATTATTATGGCGTGTCTCTTTGATTCGACTGCATAATATGTTTGCGCAGTATTGAATGTAAAGGTTATAATCATCTATACATATAATAAAATCGTAACTTAACGGTGTCTGTTTTTGGAAGATATAAAAAAAAGATAAATTGTAGGGGTATCTATTAACGCAGTAGAACCTATCTATATCTTCTTCTATATATCTATATATCTATATACATATAATAAAATCGTAACTTAACGGTGTCTGTTTTTGGAAGATATAAAAAAAAGATAAATTGTAGGGGTATCTATTAACGCAGTAGAACCTATTTTTCTATTTTTCTGGTTGTCTGTTTGTCTGTTTATCTGTTTGTCTGTTTGTGTGTGCCTTTGTGCCCGCTAATCTCAGAAACGGCTTATCCGATTTTGACCAAATTTGGTACGCAGATAGATTTAGACCCCGATTAACATATAGGGTACTTTTTATCCGGATATTTTATCCGGTTATCCGGATAAAGTGTTTTTCTGTTTTTACCTAATTAGTTTGAATGTTGTATTGAAGAAGTATGTTGTGTGGAATCAACACATGATTAACCGGATATCCGGTCGAAAATAAAAAAAACCGGATATCCAGTTTTTTTGCAGGAAATTCCTAAAATACCGTATACCTATGTCTCTCCACATATCCGGATCCTTCAGACATACGGAATTTTTTAATAATGGCTGGTTTTAACCGACTTTAAAAAAAGAGGAGCTGCTCAATTCTACCCGCATATTGATGGCTTTTTGTATGTGAATATGTTCACACCGTACTTCGGCAAATAAAGTCCGGTTTCGAACATTCTTTTTTTATTTGGAAAGTGAGAGTCCCGAGTTGGTCCCATAAATTGTTGGTGAAGATCTGATGAGAACCTTCGGAATGATAAGCAGAATAGCATCCCATAATGCTGTAAATTACTAATTTTTGGACTTCCATCAATAGAATCGGCTTATAAAGAACTAAGTACAAATTGATGGACCCCCTGAAACCACCTTCTCAAAAGTCCCTCAGTGATTAAAGTTACGGTTACAATTTTGATAATTTTTAGTAGCAGTCGAAAATGCAATAAAAATGATTAAAAAATATAGCTGTAATCGGGCCGTTTTACTGGGTAGATGCAGATTGCATGTAGTTTACGTGGCACGATGGCAGTTATGTTTGTGAACTTAGCACAGCATTGTTCAGCACATCAAAAAATAATGTGAGTTCTATTAGCATGCAGTCGAGTTCTATAGTTCCTGATACTTTTTATAAATAGTTCTGGCTCTATTGGCTTAAATTTTTTTTTTTCAAATGATGTGCTAACTTCTCGGTATTTTTCAGCACATCACAAAATTATTTGATTTTTATTTGAATAGAGCTTAGTTCTACAGTTCCTGATACTTTTTAGAAATAGTTCTGGGGTTTTTCGTCAAAAAAATCAAATATAAAAATTCGACAGTCATTTTGTCCAGCAAATCTGAATAGTCGATAAATACTATTGTCGTCGTTCCATGTGCTGGCAGAGGCTTGAACTCACGCTGTTTTACTAAATTCGGGATAGCACTTCGACTTACAAATCGATTCCAGTCCGGAACTCACATTTTAACGCCAGCACAGCATACCAAATCATCAAAGTAGACGAAAAAAAAGGGATTCTGCCAAATTCGAGTATTGAAAAAATGCTATTATTTTCGTTCCAAAATTGCAGAGGGGCTAGAACTCATGCGATTTAAGCAGATCTTGGACTTTACTTCGACTTACATATCGATTCCAGTCCGGAACTCACATTTTACTGCCAGCACAGCATACGAAATCATCAAAGTAGACGAAAAAAAAAAGGGATTCCGCCAAATTCAAATATTGAAAAAATGCTATTGTTTTCGTTCCAAAATTGCAGAGGGGCTAGAACTCATGCAATTTAAGCAGATCTTGGACTTTACTTCGACTTTCAAATCGATTCCAGTCCGGAACTCACATTTTACTGCCAGCACAGCATACCAAATCATCAAAGTAGACGAAAAAAAAGGGATTCCGCCAAATTCAAATATTGAAAAAATGCTATTGTTTTCGTTCCAAAATTGCAGAGGGGCTAGAACTCATGCGATTTAAGCAGATCTTGGACTTTACTTCGACTTACAAATCGATTCCAGTCCGGAACTCACATTTTACTGCCAGCACAGCATACGAAATCATCAAAGTAGACGAAAAAAAAGGGATTCTGCCAAATTCAAATATTGAAAAAATGCTATTGTTTTCGTTCCAAAATTGCAGAGGGGCTAGAACTCATGCAATTTAAGCAGATCTTGGACTTTACTTCGACTTACAAATCGATTCCAGTCCGGAACTCACATTTTACTGCCAGCACAGCATACCAAATCATCAAAGTAGACGAAAAAAAAAAGGGATTCTGCCAAATTCAAATATTGAAAAAATGCTATTGTTTTCGTTCCAAAATTGCAGAGGGGCTAGAACTCATGCGATTTAAGCAGATTTTGGACTTTACTTCGACTTACAAATCGATTCCAGTCCGGAACTCACATTTTACTGCCAGCACAGCATACCAAATCATCAAAGTAGACGAAAAAAAAAGGGATTCTGCCAAATTCAAATATTGAAAAAATGCTATTGTTTTCGTTCCAAAATTGCAGAGGGGCTAGAACTCATGCGATTTAAGCAGATCTTGGACTTTACTTCGACTTACAAATCGATTCCAGTCCGGAACTCACATTTTACTGCCAGCACAGCATACGAAATCATCAAAGTAGACGAAAAAAAAAGGGATTCCGCCAAATTCAAATATTGAAAAAATGCTATTGTTTTCGTTCCAAAATTGCAGAGGGGCTAGAACTCATGCGATTTAAGCAGATCTTGGACTTTACTTCGACTTACAAATCGATTCCAGTCCGGAACTCACATTTTACTGCCAGCACAGCATACCAAATCATCAAAGTAGACGAAAAAAAAAAGGGATTCTGCCAAATTCAAATATTGAAAAAATGCTATTGTTTTCGTTCCAAAATTGCAGAGGGGCTAGAACTCATGCGATTTAAGCAGATCTTGGACTTTACTTCGACTTACAAATCGATTCCAGTCCGGAACTCACATTTTACTGCCAGCACAGCATACCAAATCATCAAAGTAGACGAAAAAAAAAAGGGATTCTGCCAAATTCAAATATTGAAAAAATGCTATTGTTTTCGTTCCAAAATTGCAGAGGGGCTAGAACTCATGCGATTTAAGCAGATCGCATACCAAATCATCAAAGTAGACGAAAAAAAAAGGGATTCTGCCAAATTCAAATATTGAAAAAATGCTATTGTTTTCGTTCCAAAATTGCAGAGGGGCTAGAACTCATGCGATTTAAGCAGATCTTGGACTTTACTTCGACTTACAAATCGATTCCAGTCCGGAACTCACATTTTACTGCCAGCACAGCATACCAAATCATCAAAGTAGACGAAAAAAAAAAGGGATTCCGCCAAATTCAAATATTGAAAAAATGCTATTGTTTTCGTTCCAAAATTGCAGAGGGGCTAGAACTCATGCTATTTAAGCAGATCTTGGACTTTACTTCGACTTACAAATCGATTCCAGTCCGGAACTCACATTTTACTGCCAGCACAGCATACCAAATCATCAAAGTAGACGAAAAAAAAAGGGATTCTGCCAAATTCGAGTATTGAAAAAATGCTATTGTTTTCGTTCCAAAATTGCGGAGGGGCTAGAACTCATGCGATTTAAGCAGATCTTGGACTTTACTTCGACTTACAAATCGATTCCAGTCCGGAACTCACATTTTACTGCCAGCACAGCATACCAAATCATCAAAGTAGACGAAAAAAAAAGGGATTCCGCCAAATTCAAATATTGAAAAAATGCTATTGTTTTCGTTCCAAAATTGCAGAGGGGCTAGAACTCATGCGATTTAAGCAGATCTTGGACTTTACTTCGACTTACAAATCGATTCCAGTCCGGAACTCACATTTTACTGCCAGCACAGCATACCAAATCATCAAAGTAGACGAAAAAAAAAGGGATTCCGCCAAATTCAAATATTGATAAAATGCTATTGTTTTCGTTCCAAAATTGCAGAGGGGCTAGAACTCATGCTATTTAAGCAGATCTTGGACTTTACTTCGACTTACAAATCGATTCCAGTCCGGAACTCACATTTTACTGCCAGCACAGCATACGAAATCATCAAAGTAGACGAAAAAAAAAGGGATTCTACCAAATTCGAGTATTGAAAAAATGCTATTGTTTTCGTTCCAAAATTGCGGAGGGGCTAGAACTCATGCGATTGAAGCAGATCTTGGACTTTACTTCGACTTACAAATCGATTCCAGTCCGGAACTCACATTTTACTGCCAGCACAGCATACGAAATCATCAAAGTAGACGAAAAAAAAAGGGATTCTGCCAAATTCGAGTATTGAAAAAATGCTATCGTTTTCGTTCCAAAATTGCAGAGGGGCTAGAACTCATGCGATTTAAGCAGATCTTGGACTTTACTTCGACTTACAAATCGATTCCAGTCCGGAACTCACATTTTACTGCCAGCACAGCATACCAAATCATCAAAGTAGACGAAAAAAAAAGGGATTCTGCCAAATTCGAGTATTGAAAAAATGCTATTGTTTTCGTTCCAAAATTGCGGAGGGGCTAGAACTCATGCGATTTAAGCAGATCTTGGACTTTACTTCGACTTACAAATCGATTCCAGTCCGGAACTCACATTTTACTGCCAGCACAGCATACGAAATCATCAAAGTAGACGAAAAAAAAAGGGATTCTGCCAAATTCAAATATTGAAAAAATGCTATTGTTTTCGTTCCAAAATTGCAGAGGGGCTAGAACTCATGCAATTTAAGCAGATCTTGGACTTTACTTCGACTTACAAATCGATTCCAGTCCGGAACTCACATTTTACTGCCAGCACAGCATACCAAATCATCAAAGTAGACGAAAAAAAAAAGGGATTCTGCCAAATTCAAATATTGAAAAAATGCTATTGTTTTCGTTCCAAAATTGCAGAGGGGCTAGAACTCATGCGATTTAAGCAGATTTTGGACTTTACTTCGACTTACAAATCGATTCCAGTCCGGAACTCACATTTTACTGCCAGCACAGCATACCAAATCATCAAAGTAGACGAAAAAAAAAGGGATTCTGCCAAATTCGAGTACTGAAAAAATGCCATTGTTTTCGTTCCAAAATTGCAGAGGGGCTAGAACTCATGCGATTTAAGCAGATCTTGGACTTTACTTCGACTTACAAATCGATTCCAGTCCGGAACTCACATTTTACTGCCAGCACAGCATACGAAATCATCAAAGTAGACGAAAAAAAAGGGATTCTGCCAAATTCGAGTACTGAAAAAATGCCATTGTTTTCGTTCCAAAATTGCAGAGGGGCTAGAACTCATGCGATTTAAGCAGATCTTGGACTTTACTTCGACTTACAAATCGATTCCAGTCCGGAACTCACATTTTACTGCCAGCACAGCATACGAAATCATCAAAGTAGACGAAAAAAAAAGGGATTCTGCCAAATTCGAGTATTGAAAAAATGCTATTGTTTTCGTTCCAAAATTGCGGAGGGGCTAGAACTCATGCGATTGAAGCAGATCTTGGACTTTACTTCGACTTACAAATCGATTCCAGTCCGGAACTCACATTTTACTGCCAGCACAGCATACGAAATCATCAAAGTAGACGAAAAAAAAAGGGATTCTGCCAAATTCGAGTATTGAAAAAATGCTATTGTTTTCGTTCCAAAATTGCGGAGGGGCTAGAACTCATGCGATTGAAGCAGATCTTGGACTTTACTTCGACTTACAAATCGATTCCAGTCCGGAACTCACATTTTACTGCCAGCACAGCATACGAAATCATCAAAGTAGACGAAAAAAAAAGGGATTCTGCCAAATTCGAGTATTGAAAAAATGCTATTGTTTTCGTTCCAAAATTGCAGAGGGGCTAGAACTCATGCGATTTAAGCAGATCTTGGACTTTACTTCGACTTACAAATCGATTCCAGTCCGGAACTCACATTTTACTGCCAGCACAGCATACCAAATCATCAAAGTAGACGAAAAAAAAAGGGATTCTGCCAAATTCGAGTATTGAAAAAATGCTATTGTTTTCGTTCCAAAATTGCGGAGGGGCTAGAACTCATGCGATTTAAGCAGATCTTGGACTTTACTTCGACTTACAAATCGATTCCAGTCCGGAACTCACATTTTACTGCCAGCACAGCATACGAAATCATCAAAGTAGACGAAAAAAAAAGGGATTCTGCCAAATTCAAATATTGAAAAAATGCTATTGTTTTCGTTCCAAAATTGCAGAGGGGCTAGAACTCATGCAATTTAAGCAGATCTTGGACTTTACTTCGACTTACAAATCGATTCCAGTCCGGAACTCACATTTTACTGCCAGCACAGCATACCAAATCATCAAAGTAGACGAAAAAAAAAAGGGATTCTGCCAAATTCAAATATTGAAAAAATGCTATTGTTTTCGTTCCAAAATTGCAGAGGGGCTAGAACTCATGCGATTTAAGCAGATTTTGGACTTTACTTCGACTTACAAATCGATTCCAGTCCGGAACTCACATTTTACTGCCAGCACAGCATACCAAATCATCAAAGTAGACGAAAAAAAAAGGGATTCTGCCAAATTCGAGTACTGAAAAAATGCCATTGTTTTCGTTCCAAAATTGCAGAGGGGCTAGAACTCATGCGATTTAAGCAGATCTTGGACTTTACTTCGACTTACAAATCGATTCCAGTCCGGAACTCACATTTTACTGCCAGCACAGCATACGAAATCATCAAAGTAGACGAAAAAAAAAGGGATTCTGCCAAATTCAAATATTGAAAAAATGCTATTGTTTTCGTTCCAAAATTGCAGAGGGGCTAGAACTCATGCGATTGAAGCAGATCTTGGACTTTACTTCGACTTACAAATCGATTCCAGTCCGGAACTCACATTTTACTGCCAGCACAGCATACGAAATCATCAAAGTAGACGAAAAAAAAAGGGATTCTGCCAAATTCAAATATTGAAAAAATGCTATTGTTTTCGTTCCAAAATTGCAGAGGGGCTAGAACTCATGCGATTTAAGCAGATCTTGGACTTTACTTCGACTTACAAATCGATTCCAGTCCGGAACTCACATTTTACTGCCAGCACAGCATACCAAATCATCAAAGTAGACGAAAAAAAAAGGGATTCTGCCAAATTCAAATATTGAAAAAATGCTATTGTTTTCGTTCCAAAATTGCAGAGGGGCTAGAACTCATGCGATTTAAGCAGATCTTGGACTTTACTTCGACTTACAAATCGATTCCAGTCCGGAACTCACATTTTACTGCCAGCACAGCATACCAAATCATCAAAGTAGACGAAAAAAAAAAGGGATTCTGCCAAATTCAAATATTGAAAAAATGCTATTGTTTTCGTTCCAAAATTGCAGAGGGGCTAGAACTCATGCGATTTAAACGAATCTTGGACTTTACTTCGACTTACATATCGATTCTAGTCCGGAACTCACATTTTACTGCCAGCACAGCATACCAAATCATCAAAGTAGACGAAAAAAAAGGGATTCTGCCAAATTCGAGTATTAGAAAAATACCATTGTTTTCATTAAAATTTATTTTACCACTGGCGCCAATCTCAATTCATCATTAGATTGTAAAAAGTGCTAGTGCTAAAAATACATCGCGTTGCGTTTTTATGTCAAAATCACGTTTGTTGAATGGTGCTTAACTGTTTTTTTATCTATTTGTTGTTATAGCGGCTAAAGAAATACATCTTTTGTGAAAATTTCAACTATCTAGCTATCACAGCTTATGAGATATAGCCTGGTGACAGACGGACAGACAGACGGCAAAGTATCAGTAAAAGTGTTCCGTTTTTATCCTTTGGGTACGGAACCCTAAAAAGAATTTGTATGTCGAGTATTCCTAGCGCAAGGAGTTTGTATCAAGGTTTTTTTCACGCATGGAGGTTGTATTTGCATTTAGTTAGATGGACGACGAGTAAATTGTGTTTTAAATTCAAAAACCAAACAGCGTGAGTAAAAGTCCTTTTTATTCACTGTTTTGCGTGAATAAAATAAGCTTTTAAGAGTGGGAATGGTATAATAGTATATTATGCAACTAGTGAATAAAAGACGGATTTAGTGCGAGGGCCGTAGATGAATCACGAGCAAGTGAAGGATTCTAACGACTGAATCACGACCGTAGGGAGTGATACATGATGATTGAATCACGAGCGTAGCAAGTGATTCAAGTTTTAGAATCCTGAGCGACGCCAGTGGTTCATGGCCCTCAATCTAAATCCGTACTTTATTCAAGAGTTGCATACTATACTTTATACCATGACTACGAGGAAAAAAACCGGTCAAGTTCGAGTCGGATTCGCGTCGCGTACGAAGGTTCCGTACCACTATCACAAATTTCGGCAACCAATCCGTGAACGCAACGCGAACGTTAAAATTTATTTTACCACTGGCGCCAGTCTCAATTCATCACTAGATAGTAAAAAGTGCTAGGGGTGAAAATACATCACGGTATTGTTGCGTTTTTATGTCAAAATCACATAAAAGTTTTTTTATCTATTTGTTGTTATAGCGGCTAAAGAAATACATCTACTGTGACAATTTCAACTGTCTAGCTATCACAGTTTATGAGATAAAGCCTGGTGACAGACGGACAGACAGACGGCAAAATATCAGTAAAAGTGTTCCGTTTTTATCCTTTGGGTACGGAACCCTAAAAAGAATTTGTATGTCGAGTATTCTTAACGCAAGGAGTTTGTATCAAGTTTTTTTTCACGCAAGGAGATTGTATATGCATTTAGTTATATGGACGACGAGTAAATTGTGTTCTAAATTCAAAATTCAAACAGCGTGAGTAAAAGTCGTTTTTATTCACTGTTTAGCGTGAATAAAATAAGCTTTTACGAGTGGGAATGGTATAAAATAAGTTTTAAGGCCTAATAATGATTACACTATATATTTTTTTGTTTATTTTTTTGTTCTTATTATTTTTATACCTAGGTACTTGTTATTAAAATATGACTACCTCTCTAAATATTTGAAGTGTAACATTTTTTTAAATTTGTTAGCTTACTAGCTTTTTTTTTTACTTTTTGTATTTTTTTAATTGTTAAGCCTAAGTTTTCTTAAATATTAATATTTTGTTCACTCGTATGAATCTGAGCCATCGAGCC